>VZSV01000004.1:13064956-13116746 GCA_013398735.1 Nothocercus julius
CCAGGTGTGGCCTCACCAGTGCTGAGTAGAGGAATGTACTTTATGTACTTTAAATGTACAAATGTACTTGAAAAGTCTTGCATCCCTTTTGCTTTGCAGGTCTAAGACACCTGCCAAATCTATGATAAATGCATGATTTCCCATCTCCCAAAGAGCCAAATCACCATGAAAAATATCCTTGGTGCCACACCATGTCCCTAATCGCACAGTGCTCTGAGACTTTCTTAATACCAAAGCCTAAGGAGCCCTTATTTTTCATTGATGAGCAGTGTATGATTCTGCACTTTCTTACCCTTTATCTTAGGATGTGTTGTCCAGGATGCCTTGGACATGCCCAAATTCTTGTCTGTGAAAGTTCCTTAGCCTGGATACTGAAAAGGCTTGCACTGTGGAACTTATTTTATGTCAACAGACAGAGGCCTTCAGGGACAAAATCTATGCACACTGTTTCTAGGGGTTAGCTTATACAGACCTATATGCAGGAGACCCAATGATTGGGATTTGGGAATTTCATGCTAGTCCAAGATCTTCTCTTCTTGTATTGTCTTTTTGACAAAATTTTTTGAAAAAGAAACTCAAGCTATTAATTTTCAGTCATCTTTCCTATAAAGAAATACATATATTAATGACGCTCATTCTTCTCAGTTTATATATTTTTTCTTAATATTGCTTTTTGAGTCTTGTAATAACACACCATGAAATTAATTAAAATTTATTTTTGTTATAATGTTAATTATTTAGTCTATTCAAAGTGTAACTTGAAGAATTCAAATGTACTCAGCTCTAATTACTAATAAGTTTGCAACTATTTTTATATCTGAAATGTCTATTTTCTAAATTTTAGAGTAATGCATGGCAATTCATACTGCCTTTTGCATTTTCTTTGTTAAATAACTGTTCAGTGGTCTAATATAATAACATAAATCATACACCTCTCTGAATTAAAGAAATATCAAACTTTCCATAATTCATTACTTCAAACAGTGTGCATACAGAGTGAGATTCTGTTTCTGCCTTCGTTTATGTTGTAAGATATCTGGAGCACCTTCCAGAACAAAGGCAGCCATAGGACTGATGTCTGAAGGCATCTTTGCATGGACAAAGGTAGGGAGATGAATGAGACCCAAAGAATCAGTTACCACAATCCTACTGTCTTCTGGACTTCCTTAAGAGGTTGCTACTATATAGATAGTTCCTCTTATTACTAGGGACCTTCAGCATCTCAAGAATGGTGGTTTTATAAGAGTAATTAATCCTTCATTAATTAGTGGGCAATCTTGTAGCATTTTCTGAACACAGAGATAAGACTTGAAACCTGTTTCTGTGAAGAAACTCCTCATTCTGTTCAAACTCTGTTCAGTGTTGTCAGTCTGATTTTGAACATTTCTTCAATCTGACTCTGAAGAGTTATTAAAATACACAAATAAATGTGCAAAAAATATACAACTATGGACCTGATGGAGAAATTTGGGGGTGAGATATGCTAAGCCTAGATTTTAGTTGTTCAGCCTGAGTTACTAGCATGGTCCCCTTTGACTTCAAAGGCAATTTAACGAATTGGGACATAAATACAGGTTCAACATATTTCCAAAAAGCAGTGTCTACATGCACACCTCCCATCATCTAGCACCACCAAATAGCTCTGGCAATGCTGACCAACATTCACATCTTGCAACTACTGTTTTGAGGCAAAAGCAGGTACTTCTGCTTGATGCCTAATGCTGGACTGTGGAGGATTTCCCAGCTGCCCAGATCCACTGGGCTTGAAGTTAACCAGTTATCAACTGTGGGTCATAACCAAGAGATATGAGCATTACCCGTGCTGAATTGTGTAGGGAGTTCCTGGGCCTACTATGACTGAGCTTCAGCAGGGAGCTGCCCATTCATCAAACTCGTTCCCTTATCTTCCCTTACCTGTCTGATGAGTTTGTAGTTATTCCATACAAAACACAACAATTTCTGTTGTGGTAGGGAAATCAGCACCAAATAAGAGGACAGTGCACCATACAGAAATATTCCAGTATTTCTATGGCAAAACTTCCATGGAGCGTGGCACAAGTAAGATCAAGCCTCCAGGTACTCAAAAATTTTGCAGATGATTTTACTTTTAATTCTCACATCTCATAGTTTATTTAAGAAGGTGATTGATTTTTCTTGCCAGTTCACCATTTATACTCAACTGGTCATTTTCAGACTAGCATACATATATGTTATGCTCAACAAACTGTGACTGCACCACAGGTGCAGGGTAAGAAGATTTATATTTTGTAAAAATAGGTTTATGACTTACATTTGTTTAAATTTACTGCTTATAGAGAGAGGCAGGTTTTAGGACTTTTGAAAGTTAAACCAAGATAATAATATAATACAGCCAGAGAGAACAGCTGAGTCTCAAGGAGTCATAAAGGAAATGCATCCAACAGAACAGCAAAATAAGCTTCTAGCCAAATAGTCTGCACAGACTTATCTCATAGCCTGCACTGAGTTTCCAGTATATCTTACACATGTGAAAAGAAGGCAAAGCATCAGTGCCATCACTTTACTGGTGGGGAAGTGAGATATAAAATGGCAATGCGACTTGTCCCAGTGCATAGCTGAGAGGCTCTGAGATTCCTGCACTCAGGTTTCCTGGCTTCAGGCACTATTTTTCAGAGTGCAACCCCAGGGGAGATCCTGGGAAGGATCCCCGACACATCGCCAACTTCAGCATCTATAATTCTCTCGACTAACTGCTCCAGGTATGCCTGCAAAGGATCCAAATACCACAACATGGGAAAACAGCAAGAAGAAAAGGTCTTTCTCTTGCTACATTCTGTGTAGGATTACTATTCAACAAAAGAACCCTTTTGAGTGATTTAAAATGCATCTTCCAAGAGGGTCTTTCAGGCATAGCTCAACTTGATGTTAGTATGTGGCAAAGACTCGCCCTCAGATCACCTCGTCACTTGGAGCCTGAGATTTAGTTTTGTTGGCTTCTGCCTCAAGCACTGAAAAAAGAGGCCGTGTCACCTGGATAGGTTTCTACCCCATGCTGTCCACCCACCGTTTTACCAGAATTAGCACACCACAGCAGCCATGAAAGAGATAGATGTAGCCCCTACCTCAGAAGCTGCAGCCCACAGTCTGGAGCATAAAGTAGCATAGCATAGCATAAAGTTACCTTAATTCATGATTTAAACTAATACACAGGACTGTCCAAAATGCAAGAAAATATTCTCTTTTGACAACCTTTGAGTAAGAATTCAGGCGGGGGGGTAAGAGGCCTGCATGGATGAGCAAATAGCTGCTCGTAAAACTCAGACAGAAAAAGGAAGTATACAGGAAGTGGAAAAAAGGACAGGCTCCTTGGGAGGAATATAGGAATGTTGTCAGGGAACGCAGGGATGAGACAAGGAAGGTTAAGGCACATTTGGAATTAAAGCTGGCAAAGGATGCTAAAGGTAACAAGAAGAGCTTCTTCAAATAGCAGTGGCAAAAGGAAGATCAGGGAAAACGTGGGTCCACTGATGAACAGAGTGGGTGCCCTGGTTACCAAAGACACAGAAAAAGCAGCTACTGAACGCCTTCTTTGCTTCAGTGTTTACCAAGGGCAGCTCTCTGGAATCCCAGGCCCTAGAGACAAGAGAAGAAACCTGGAGAAAGGAAGACTTGCCCTGGGTAGAGGAAGATTAAGTTAAAGAACATGTAAGTAAACTTGATGCCCACAGATCCATGGACCCTGATGGGATGCACCCAAATGTGCTGCGTGAGCTGGCAGATGTTATTGCTAAACCGCTCTCCATCATCTTCAAAAGGTTCTGGAGAGCAGGGGAGGTGCCTGAGGACTTGAAGAAAGCCAATGTCACTCCAGTGTTAAAAAATGACAAGAAGGAGGACCCAGACAAATACAGGCCAGTCATCCTCACCTCCATCCCTGGAAAAGTGATGGAACAGCTCCTCCTGGCAGTTGTCTGCAGGCACGTGGAGGGCAAGAAGGTGCTCAAGAGTAGTCAGCACGGATTCACCAAGGGGAAATTATGCTTGACTAACCTGACAGCCTTCTGTGATGGAATGACCATCTGGATAGAAGAGGGCAGAGCGGTGGATGTCATCTATCTGGACTTCTGCAAGGCTTTTGACACCGTCCCTTGCAGCATCCTCTTGGGCAAGCTCCGGAAGTGTGGGATAGATGAGTGGATGGTGAGGTGGATGGAGAACTGGCTAGATGGCAGAGTCCAGAGGGATCACTGTGATCACTGGCGCAGAGTCTAGTTGGAGGCCTGTGGCCTGTGTCTGTGTCTGGCCTGTCTCTGGCCTGTGGCCAGAGTCTAGTTGGAGGCCTGTGGTTAGCGATGTCCCCCAGGGGTGAGTTGTCGGCCCAGTCCTGTTCAATTTATTCATCAACAACCTGGATGAAGGGATGGAGTGCTCCCTCAGCTAGTTTGCTGATGATACCGAACTGGGAGGAGCAGCTGATACCCCAGGGGACTGCACTGCCATCCAAAGGGACCTGGGCAGACTGGACAACTGGGTGGTGAGAAACCTTATGAAGTTCAACAAGGGCAAGTGCAAGGTCCTGCAGCTGGGGGGGAAATACCCCATGCATGAGTACAGGCTGGGGACCGACACTCTGGAGAGCAGCTCTGCAGAGAGGGACCTGGGCGTCGTGGTGAATGACAAGTTGACTATGAGGCAGCAGTGCCCTCGTGGCCAAGAAGGCCAAGGGGATCCTGGGCTGCATTAGGAGGAGCGTCTGCAGCAGGTCGAGGGAGGGGATCCTGCCCCTCTACTCAGCCCTGGTGAGGCCACACCTGGAGTGCTGTGTCCAGTTCTGGGCTCCCCAGTACAAGGGGGATGTGGAGCTGCTGGAGAGAGTCCAGCGCAGGGCTACGAGGATGATCCAGGGCCTGGAACATCTGCCCTGTGAGGAAAGGCTGAGAGAGCTGGGCCTGTTCAGCCTGGAGAAGAGAAGGCTGAGAGGAGACCTCATCAGTGCATGTAAATACCTCAAGGAAAGAAGTGAGGAGAATGGGACTGGCCTCTTCTCAGTGGTGGCCACCAACAGAGCTAAAGGTAATGGCCACAAACTGAAGCACCAAAATTTCCACAGGAACTTAAGGAAAAAATTCTTGACAGTGAGGGTGACAGAGCCCTGGCACAGGCTGCCCAGGGAGGTTGTGGAGTCTCCTTCTCTGGAGATCTTCCAAACCCGCTTGGACGCAGTCCTGAGCCACATGCTGTAGGTGACCCTGCTGGAGCAGGGGGGTTGGAGTAGATGATCTCTAGAGGTCCCTTCCAACATTAAGGATTCTCTGATTTTATGATCCTAATTACAAAGGCTAACAAATGGCAAAAGATGAGCAGAACAAAAAAGTAGGACAACATCGCATTTACTTCCACAGTAGGGAAAGAAAAGTTAGAGGATATGTAGATAAATTCAATATTTCCTAGGCATTTTAGAGAAACATATGAAGAAATAGTAGAGTTGCTATTCCTGGAAACATTTTGAGCCCAGGGGAAGTCCCAAAAGACTAGAAGAGAAAGCTGTATTGCCCATCATTAAAAATGGGGGGGGGAGTTGGAAAATTACAAAATTAGTTAGAAACAATCAATTTTCCTTCAAGGACAAAAATGCCATAGACACAAATAAGCAAGAAAATGATGAGTAAGTATCAAAAGAGAAATAAGATCAGCAACAGCCGGTATGGATTTGTCAAAAGCAAATCATGTCAAACCATTCTAATCATTCTGTTTGACACAGTAAAATAGCAAAGGAAAGCAGAGAAATAGTAGATGTCATATATCTTGACTTTAGTAAGACTTTTGAAACTTGCTTCACATATCAGTCTTAAAAGCAGGGTAGGAAAACATAGCTTTTCATGAAACTGCTATGTGATGAGTGAAAAACTACACTCGGAGAATCCTTATTAGCGGTTCACTGTCAGGTCTGGAAGGAGGCAGGGACTGGGTATGCATGAGGTTTGTCTTGCCCTATAACTGTTCAATATTTTCTTTAACGATCTGGATGATGGAAAAGAGAGCCTTATTAAACCTGAAGACCACACCAAACTGAAAGTGCTGTAAGAGTGCTGGAGAACAGGAGCAGGAATTCAAAAGAATTTTGACAAACCGGAAAAATGGTATTAATGCCTGGTTTTCATGGAGTCCAGTGTCCATTTTACTCTGTTAAAGCTCATTATGATTACGGAAATCATAATTTTGTTCTTATCCATATTACTTGTTGGAATGATGTGTTCTTCCAGCATAGAGGCATGAACTATCCCTGTACTCTTAAGGACTGTGAAGTTGTAGAAAAAAGGCAGAAGTATTTTATGAATTAAGACTTGAGGCAATTTTGTTAATCTTTGATAATTTCACATTCCAAGTCAAAATAAGACTCTCTAGACTATATCTGTAGGAGTATATGAAGCTAAATGGCATAAATTCAGCCTCATGCCTCACTGCCTCACTGCATATCTTAGGAATAAATACTCTTTCATAAAGGCCTACTGTACAGCATCATTAAATTATATAAACCTGATTAATGTGGAATCAATGTGGGTTCAATTTAGCAACTTGACAGACCTTGGCACCATGCTATATACATTATTTGCACTGTGTGTCTCTAAGAAACATGTGTTTTTTAAAATAATTTACCTAACTAGCATGAATCACTCTCCTGAAAATAAATACAGAGATCCTCAGTGGGTCCTTGATGCCTCCATTTTCATTAGGAACTTTAACATTTATCTCTTTGTTTTATGCCTGTTACATAGAATTATAGTCCCCTCTGGAGACATTAGATTAGGGATTATAAAATCAATGTGGTGTAAAACCATTGTTCCAGCACTTTCAAGCCATCTCCACAGAACGAAAAAAAGGCAGCTGGTCTCTGACCTACCATGTGGGACAACATTGTCCAGTAGAATGATCTCTCCAGGAACAGCTAACTTGACAGCCTGTGTAAAGTTAGATAAGGGGTGATATTCATGTTAACTGAGATATAAACAATTATTCAGTTCGCCCAAGGTAGCACTGCACCCTGCAGGACCTAAAGCAGACCACTCAGTAGGAGGCAAAAGATTTGGATTCACTGCAGTTTTATTTAGCTTAAGATCTGTACTTGATCAAGTGAAGTGGACTTCTGTTAAAGCAAATAACCATAACTGGCAACTCCTGGAATTATTGCATTATTAAAAGATCCAATATTCTGAAGCATACAAATACATTATCTTTCTGTGATATAAATATTCATCTTAAATCCAGTGGTTATTTCTACATGTATCACTTACTGGATGACTGAAAAACTGGCATGTAAAATAACTATTCACCCATAAAATACGTGAACTCACCATGTAGACCAACATTTTTATTAGAGTAAATACTACCATTGCTTTTAATACACCAGATCACACAACACAGCATATCTTTTCTACACAGCCTTTGAAAGGGCAAAAGTGGCAAACTACCCCTTGGAAAATGATGCTTTTACAGTCTCTGTCCTAATATTCATAAAAAAAGAGGTTTTGTTCTAAAAGTTGATATAAATATTTGTTTATCCAAATCAGAAAAAAAAAAGAAAAACAGATTAAAATAATATTTATTTCTCTTACCAATGAGTAAAGCACACATGAACCCCAGAATGTTTTCCAACAATCTTAGCAGTTTCTCATCAACCTCTGCCACATACATAGCACTAGAAGATAATTAAAGTAATGCAAAGCCTACGGAGTGTATTGTTTTTATTTCAGAATAGTTATCTTGTAATGATTGTTTGACGGTATTTAAATAGTGAATTTCGATTAATTACTACATGTTGAAATGTTTTGAAACTTAATTTAGAGCATCCATCTGTAAACTTAGTTACAGAGATGCTATTATAATTATAAATACTGTGTTTAGGAAGACAAATATCAATGTTACTAATATTACATTTTAGAGGTGTTGCTGAGGAAATAAAAAACATAGCATGAAAACAATTTTTTTTAAAAAATCTGTTCTTTGTAAAAGCAACAACAGAGTGTCTCTTGAATTCTGCTAGGCTCTAGTCTAAATCTAAAAGAAACTTCTGAAAAAGTCACATTTTTTTTTCTATTCTAGCAATTTTTTCTTTGAAAAGCTGCAGTTTTAGAACAGATATTAAAAAGCACATTTGTTCTTTAAGCCTTGACTGTAATAGGGAAAGCTGAGCAGGACAGAGCAATGTCAACTCTCTTGTTGTTAGTGACCAACCAGATCTTGGACACTGCCTGTCATGGCTCTCTTGCATTGACATTTTCACTTGAAAAACGCTTATAATAAAAATAAAGAGGTTAGACAGCTGGGATGAGATGTGACTCACCTCATATTGCCTTTCCTGTCCCCTCAGGACAGTAATGCCTAAAACCCAAGCACGTGGATTTTACCACACTCATTAGAATGGAGGGAAACTCTGTCCCTTGCCTTCCCTACAGATAACTGCTCATCATGAGGGCCATAAGTGACAGCTGAGTATCTAGCTTCTGACTGTGCCTTTGAAAATCCTCACAACATTTTTATTTCACAAAACGGTAACACAGGCACTTTTTTGCTCACCTGCAACTTGTTTGTCTTTACCATGAATTTCCATCCCAGTGAAGTATGTTCCTTTTTTTTCTGTCATAATATTTTAAATTGGATCAATAAGAAATGTTATGCTTATATGAGAAAATAATAAATTTTTCTTCAATTAACTATAAATGGCTACATTTTCTTAAAACTTTTATGACAGAGTGGAATATATTAGTCATTTCAGCTTGTTACCTTCAGAAAAGAACATAGGAGTCAATTGCAGTAAATTATGAATTTACTCCCTCTATTCAAAGTTATTCCCTCAAAACTCCCACTCAATAAACACCTAATATTGTACACATATGAGGGCCCTGGAGTACACCTATATTGTACTCTAGGGACTGGGCAATCTTGGAGGAGGTATTGTGTCTACAAGTTGCTGAAGTTTAGGATGTATGTAATGAAGTTTAGTTTACATAGACGTCATCATAAGATGTAGACACCAAATCACCCAGTTCTGTCATGAATTAGCTCATATTCAAGAGAGTTAAATATTGGGGATATTTCAGAACCACCATAGATATCCCTCACTTTCAGCAGTGAGTGTCCTCCGCTACCTCCAAAACTTCCCCAGTTGTGACATGCGAAATCCAATCAGAAATCACAAACCAAACATTCTCTAAACTTAATATTCAAGGCCCAGCTCTGTTGCCCTTCTCAGAGCATATTCAAAACATAGCCAAAAACCAGACTGCAGTTAATGCCCCTGTAGACCACCTTTAATCAATAATCACAGACTTTCCTCCTAAACCACTTAGCTGGAGCATATCTTCCCAACTGGTAGACTATCTCAGTCTCTCTTCTTGAAGACTTTCTATGTTGCAGGAAATTATTAGATAGTCATTATGTCAGAAAGACAATTATTATATCCCAGCCCCAAAAGCAGCACATCCCTCTGACTTTTGATTAGCTATCCAGTTTTCTTTTAGTCCTTGGGCAGACCCTCCCACTTTTCCAATAGTTCCTCCATCCCAGCTTAGGCAGATTTCCACTTGTTAAGCTGCTGTAGGAAGATCCCTTTGTTAGATTCCTAAATAGTGAAACTTTTGCATCTGAATGAGGTATCTAGTATGTGCCTAGGAATGGCACCCAGAAAAGTCAACACAGTGAAGAAGGACCTTGACCTTGCAAAGGCTCCCAATACAACCATGTATTGCTCCAACCTCTCTGAGGATTTAGAAGCTCATTCTGGCCAGCCTTTTTGCATAAAGCACAGATGTAGGAAAAAGGGAAGAAAGATTCTCTTTGGTGAGCATTTGCAGTTTCTCCTCATGGCAAATAAACTGGCAGCTGCTGGGTGTTGTGGGACAGGTAGTCAGTGGGTTTTGTTCACAGTGGAAGGAACCATTTCATTAAACTGTTATCTGTGGTTCAGGTTTCCCCCATGAATCTGGTAGAAGCTGAAAACCTTTGTACAAGACCTTAGTAGTTTAGAGAAAAGCAAATTTGTTAGAGACAGTCAATGGTTTTTGAAAGGAAATGTCATTTGTCTGTTATGGACAGAGTCCTATAGAGCCTCCAGTTTCCACATGTACATCAGTGGCATTCCATTTAATTCTTTTCATGATTTTTATTTCCTTCTCATTATATATATATATTTATTTCCTTCTCTTTTTTTTTTTCTGTTCTAATGGGAAACTAATCATTTAAGAATGAGAAGGGGTAAGGAAACATTAAAGATGAGTCATTAAGGACAATGAAAAATTCATTAAAATCAAAATATCACAGAAGCTAGGATTTCTCTCAGAGTATTTTATCTCCCATAATTCCTTTTTTTTCTTTAATTATAGTCATTCTTGTTAAATTTACTAATGTTTAATAAAAGGTAATATGCATCCCAAAATAATGGATTCACATGAAGATGCATATAGAATGGCAATATGCCTGGTTAAGCTGACCTTGTAGATCAATCTCCCTGTGAAATGTGCAGTTTTGATTTCCTATCCTTTTTCAGTTGGTAAGTGTATTTCTGAATAAAGTAAAAAGTAATATTGAGGACTGCTACCTGCATGTAACTTTATATATTTATCAATAGCTTTATTAATACTATCTACATGATATGATGAAAAAGAACGAGTTCATAGTGAAAAATTCTCATATCCCAAACACTCAGTCCTGAGATTCCAAGAAAAGCAAATATTTGGTAACACATTGGGTCTATGATACAGTCAACCCTCTAAAAGTGAAGGCAAACATCTGCTGAGAAAGATAAAACAAAACGGTAATTAACAAAGAGAAAGGACAAATTAATATAAAATGCAAGTAGCAAAAGTTGTTCCTGGACACTGAAAATCACACACAGGCTGCATAATTGTCAAGGTATACATAATTTTTTTAAGTCCTCCACCAGGCAGTCATCATATTTGATGCATTGTTAAGTTTTATAGGAAATGCCATACGAATGTCAGAAGTTCAGTCTTTGGAGCAGAGAATTTGTAAGTGAAGGATGTACAGGGCTTGAATTCCTGAAACTTCTCATATCATCACTGCCAGGTAGACATGAATGGCAAGAATGTACCTGATATGCACAGAACTAACGAGCCATATTTTAAGAGGAAAAATGGCTCACAGACAAATTTATACAGTCTAGCAAAGCTGCACCGAAATTTTAAAAATAATAGCCAGATGCACCCTAAACCCACTGTTTCTTATAAGCTTAAAAAAACCCCTCTGTCTTATTCACCGGTGTCAGTTTTATATTAATGTCACAACTCCTGTCATTCACTGAAGAGTTGCGTTCGTGTACATCAGCAATTGCTGAGAGCGTGGGCATGGTAATTGTCTCAGCGACCATCGGCCAGAAATCCCTGGTGAGCAGGAGATGGGTGAGAGCAGGGGTGGGCACTGACATATGGTCAGGCCGAAAGCCTCTTTACGTCTCCTACCCCTAAGGCCATGCCAGCCAGGCTGCCCTCATGCTGAAAATCCCCGCCTTGCGCTGATAATCTGTGGCTCTGATGTTAGCTGGGAGGCAGGATCTGGATCTCCAGGAAGCAGCAGCAGGTGGCTGTGAATCCTTTCAGGCCACTTCTGATTTCAGAAATAAAGTAACAAATCGGTGCAGAGATTCCTGTTTTCCATTTGACGCCTTATTGAAAAATAAAATGGTGCTGGAGCTCCGTGGCATAGTCCGGGGCCACCACTAACGCCATGAGAAAGTTTTCTCTAGGGCAACAAATCTGGAGATCAGACACAATGGTGATGGACGCATGGCAGTCCACCCGCCGCAGGAGCCTCCAGAACCCTTGCCGACCGTATGCCATAATCCCCAGGCTGCACGAGAGCAGCTGCCGGGGTGAAATTCTCAGCAAAATGCAATGCTGAAGTTGTAGGCAATAACGGATCGGCGAAGGTGGCCATAACTTTGTCTCAGAGGGCAACGCAAAGGAGGCCCTAGCAACCTACTTGTTGATTGGTGGTTTGAAGGATGAAACACAAATCTGCATTTAAAGATTACTTTCACCAGTTATATGATTATTCCCAGTAGGGGACAGTATGTGCTAAAATACAGCGGTATGTGCCTAATTATACAATTACACCCACACATCCCCATCACCCCCTCTTTGTGGTTTTCATCTGAGAAGACGAGCGCAGCTTGAATTCAGTATGCTTTGGTGCAGCATGCAAGAACTATCTCGCACAGGTCCTTTCCCCCAGACCTGTGTTTTCACTGTGCAAACACAGCCTAAAACTTCAGCTGAACCCTAATATCAACCACATTTATATATGCAAACAGTAAAGCAAATAAATCAAAATTCTATACCATCAGTGGTATATGCAGTTAATTTGAATCTTGGAGGTGGATATGGGTACAAATGTTGGAATACCAAAGACAAAACTGCTTTGAGGTTTGTCAGTGAAGGTCACAGCCATCATAAGTGGATTAAGGATATAGGTGTGTTGTATAAGCAGCCTGAAACAAAGAAGTACTAGAACATAATTTTAGTGCATCAGAAAAAGGAAATTCAAAGAAAAGAAAAAAGAATATACGACTAATATAAGATGTAAATAAGTGTTAAAATGAAATTATAATTATTTAATAATTACTATTCCACTATGGGAATATTTATTATTGATTTGAGTGGAATTAAATATTTTATTAAAACGTGAATATTTATATATAACCATATCTCTTCAGCCATTTCAACATACTAACTTTTTAGGCTGCAGCTATGTCCTAGGGTATATTTTGTATTTGTATATAATCTGCATATTTCAGAAAGCTGGGTGTCATGCTATAGCTTTCCAGAGTCTCTCTGTATCATGCACGTTTCTGGATGGTGAAGCACAGTTCCACCAAACAAGTCAAAAACAGTCAGTTATGCCAAGTTATGCAGTGAAGTTACAAATGGGTAACTAGTTGGACTCAAGACTGCATCCAGTAAAATATGAAATATCACCCACAAAAACATGAAAATATAATTTCTTGAGTATGCATTTGCCCTGTTTGAGCAGGGAGGGTGGACTAGATGATCTCTAGAGGTTCCTCCCAAACGCAACCATTCTGTGACTCTGTGTAAAACTAACCTTTGGATTGCCATGGAAGATGTAGTTGGTGAAACACTCATGGGTTACGTTGTGTGTTTTCTTTTGGGGCCAGAAGCAGGAATTGCCAGTGCTCTTCTTAGGTAGGAGTGCTCCTGCACTTCTTCCTTTTCAAGCCCAAGACTGCCTGATTGTTAAAGGATAATCAGGCTATAGCATTTTACCACGGGTAACTTAGTAGCTGATACTTGCATAACTCCTGCTTTATCAGTGAGAAAATAGACTAGTGAATGTTAAGGATGCCTGGTTTATCAGTGCATCTGAATCCATACTGCTCTGCAAGGAAAAGGTTCGAGTCTACCAAAACAACTCTTTCAAGGACATTCAATATAGATTATCTACTTCAAAGGTAAAGCAGCAAAAGCATTTTGACATTAGGCTCAAATGCCAGCAACAGGGAGCTTCAGATTTCAAATTTGTGATCTGATTTATAAGGAGTGACAGAAAGGATGAAACAGGATCCTCTCCAGTGAAAAATATAAACAAAGAATCTTGCATATCCCAGGCCACAAGCTGAGTCTCTCTCTCTCTCTCTCTGATCAGATACATGTAGGGTACACATACATGATATATAGGGTAGCTAGATCACCCAGAATGGAAAATGCCAGAATCCTGGTAATGCACATATGCTTAACCAAAAATGTCTCTGTAAACTTCCATAGTTTCTTAGCGTGTGCTTTAAGATATTATCATGCCAAACTATGAGACATCCCAGAAATACTAATTGGAAATATGGTGGCCGACTCCCTGTGTGTGTTCCCAGAGGCCTGAAATGCAAAGAAAAATGAATTTCCTTAAACATATTTATTTGAATCTCCAAGGAAGGGTTAGTCTGGAGAAAAAAATTCTTTAATCACTGGGGAAAACTAGCAGGGCTGGTTCTGGCATCTCAGCCAGTTATATTTTGTGTTTCACTTTGAAGATTATATTCCATGCAAACAATGTATGCTTAGATGTACACTAGAAACCACAGGAAAGGACAGCAGTGTGGGGTGACCTGAGCATACAGAACTAAATAATATTCAAGTGCAAGAACATTAGTTCAAATCCAGAAGTCCGATAAATGTTTAGGATGGGAACTTTGCAAGCCCATGTTAACAGCTGAAGGTTCATCACCATAGGGAAATATGTGATTATTCTCCAGATAGTATTTCAGCTTTTTTTTTTCTCATTTTATTCAGTATTTTTCAAGGAAATGTAACATATTCCTATATCTATTTATATATTCAGGAGTTCCAAGCTGAATACAGACAAATCATGAATTTTTAGCAAAGTGTAAAATTTCTACAAGCAAATATATCTCAGCATTCTAGGAAAGTTAGAGATTGCAGAAACTGTAATTAACTCCACTTTCCAAAATAACACAATTTACCACAATTGTCTTGGTTATGTACATTTAAAATCAGTGAAAAATTTTGCACAAACGAAAATGCATGGTGGATCAATGTCTTTATATAAGTGACCTCATCCTATTGTCAATAAGACTTAGAGCCACCTTTGCATTTTTTATCTGAAAGAAGATAACCAAAACGAGAATTTCAGGAATATCAATTTGACATTCTGCATCAGCGTTGTGTTAACCACAAATCTTCTTGAAGCTAAAATAATGCAAAAGAGAACAGTAAATATAAGCCTCCTTTCTTCTTACTTCCTCACCATACACACACTCTTGCTTAGCTATGAAATTCCACAAATAATCTGACAACACAAACATGAACCTTTTAAATGTTTAAAATATCCTGATTACAACAGTATTAAATCTGTGGCCCTTTGCTTGGGAACTCTGGTCTTGACAGGGACTGAAATGACTCTAAACCTCATCTCTTTTACAGTCAGTTTCACAGCTCCTGCTGTGTGGCATCTACCACTAATCTGACATGCCAGAACAAAGAGGAAACCATTGTAAATGTATTTATTTTCTAAATCTGCATAAAATGAGTATTTCAGGGATGCACTATTCAACCTCTGACTGAAAAGTTTTGTTACCCCTAATCAGTCTTAAGTGTAGAATATTATCACTATATACAGAAAGAAACAGTAGCATTTTATAACATTACTCCACATAAAGGTAATAAAGTGTGGGTCTTTCTATATGGGGAAGTACAACAAAGTAAGTCAGAGAATGAATTTCAAGCCCAATAACTGCTGTGATCTAAGTCCCTGTGTAGATGCTTTTCTACACCAAGACTTCTTTTTTTTTTCCAGTTTAACTTAATCCATTTTCACAGTGGACTAAAAGGCACTTCTACTAAGGAATTAGCGTCCACACAGAGAACTACTTCTTAAAAATATTCTCAGATATTTTCCAACTAGACAAGCACTAACTGTTAATACATTTAAAAATATATATTTCCCCATAGTAGTAAAATAACTAACCTGAGCATTTTTTTTCAGAGGAAATTAGAGTTCCTCAGAGACTAAATTCACCTCCATCTGCTGTTTTGCAACCCATGTTGTATGGCAGCCTCTCCTACTTAGACATGCTAAAACAGTGCATGAACAAAGAGCAACTCTGGCACATGCATACATTTCCCAAATTTACATAAAATTAGAATTTCCAGAATGCATAATGTGCCAGCCATCTCAAAGTATTGTTAATCTGACTTGTCTTTGAACTGGGTTGGTACAGTATTGATTATATATAAAAAGAATGTTACTTTCCCTGTAATACATGCTGTATTTCAGAAAATGTCACTAAAATTTAAAAATTTTGCTAGAGAAAAAAAATGGCCTGCAGAGACCAGGATCTTTTTTTGTTTGTTTGTTTTGTTTTTTTTTTTTCCTTAGGAATGGATTTCTTCTTCAGGATTTTGTCTTTCCATGCCTGGATAATGTGAAATGTAAGAAGCCAAACATCCCCTGAAACAGGTAGCTCAGCAACCTGTTTCCCTGACCAGAACGGCTTATGTACCATCCATCAGGACAGAGCTCAGCCCTTTAATCATATCTGTTAGTAGGACATTTTAGATATGAATATTATGTTGCTGTAGTGAGTATTACTTAGTGTCAGAATTTTAGATTACTTTTCAATATCTAGAAATATAATCCACAGTATGAATTGCTCTAGGTCTGGCCTAATGAGTATTACTGGCATATCAAATCTTTATAGATGTTATTTTTAAGACAGGTACGTGAGAAGAGGGACTACAGACAGAAAGCATTTCCTTCCATTAAGAGTAGAGTAAGCTAACCTGAACTGTATTCCATCTGTTGAGGATATAATGTGTGATTTATTGTGAAAGGCTTCTCTGTATTTCAAGTTTAAGCAACATTATCAAAACATTTTGTTAGAACTCACGAGGGAACTCATGAGGGAATTCATAATCTTAACACAGTGCGAATTGCTTGAGAATATTTTTATTTTACTCATATTATTAGTAAAATTAAAACTATAATTGGAGAAAATTTGTACCAGTTATATTAAAAGGTATCTGACTTTTTTTTTTTTAGAAATTCTTAGAACAAAGAAATACAGAACATAAGCAATTCTTGAAAAATGTATTTTCAAAAAAAAATTTCACAAATTACTAAATCTATCTTTTCTCTGATTTGTGCCACAAATGCTAATCCAGCTGTCTGATATTCCAATTCTATTCTGATAAATAGTATGAAGTTTCCAGCTTTTACTGGTCTCCTTTATCTCTTTTCACTGCATGAAAATGCAATGGAACTGAAACTCAGAGGAAAAAAAATCTGATTTTCCACTTTTTGATTTCTAAGTGTTACCATCAAGCCTAAATCGGAGAAACAAACAAGCAAAAAACCCTCAAATGTTAAGTGTTAATGAGATGAAAACTGACTAATGGAGTGTCTCACAGGATCGTGTTCGTTGCTGACCCATGTTTGTATTATTTCAAACTGTTATATATTACTATATCAACAGTCCCAGTTCAGCAGTGTTTTGAGAACAACCAAAAGATATTTTTACAGCCTCCATCTCTTGCCAGCTATTTCTGTATCTTTGACTTTTCCTTCTTCAGTTCTGAGATAATAATAGATGTAGTAACTCATATAGTTTTCTTAAATGGAAAATATTTGCTAGTACATATAAAATACGGCATTTTGTTTCTGTTATGCTACTGTAGATCCACTTCTTGGTCTTACTGTCATAAATGCAAAATTTTTTTGCAGTTGGAACCTTGATGCTGAAAAAACCTACAGAAACATAAGGCAGGAGTGTTGCTTTTGTCCTTTTGTTTGTGAAATGAACATACCCAGAACATACTCAGATCACCAGACTGGGGTAATATCACTTTTTTCCCTCTTGGGGGAATTCTAGAGGGGGAAAACAGAATAAGGAGTAAGGAGGTACAAACTGAAACACAGGCAGTTCCATCTCCATGTGAGGAAGAACTTCTTTCCTGTGGGGGTGCCAGAGCCCTGGCACAGGCTGCCCAGAGAGGCTGTGCAGGCTCCTTCTCTGGAGATCTGCCAAACCCGCCTGGCTGCCGCCCTGTGCCCCGTGCTCTGGGTGTCCCTGCGGGAGCAGGGGGGTTGGACTGGATGATCCCCAGAGGTCCCTTCCAACCTCAACAACTCTGTAATTCTGTAAAACAACCTATTTTTACTTGGGGAAAAAAAAAAAAATAAAAAAGGAATTTGTGTTTTATTTGTGTTTGTTTAGTCAAAACATTCAGTCAATGAAATAAAAAATCTGGGGAATATTCCGTTTCTCCTTTTTTTTTATTCCTTACTAGCCCTGATCTAATTGTGGAGGATAGCTTTTCTAGATGCCCTAAGAACAAATAGGGTATGTAATGACCTACCATTATACGTGATTTCCTCACTCCTGTGGAAACTGCCATAACTCACTAATGAGATCATCACTTGAGAGTTGCTAAAATCTTTCCTCAGAACTGGATTAATCATATTTTATGGCCAATTTTATGTCCACTCTGTTCTATATATTACTGCATCACCTGTACATATTGCATTTTCTTTTTATTGTCCAGTTTAATATTTGGTTGCATTATAAAATTAAGTATTTTAGATGCATCAAAAATATGTCACGACAAAATTTCTACTGATATATTTAAGAAAGACATCTTAGTCTAAAGCAGCATGATTTTTATGCAAAACATGACAAAATGTAACTTTGCATTGTGAAATTTTGATGGTGTTTCTCACAGAAGATACTTATCATTTGTGTAGTGTGGCTTATCCATTTCAAGCAAGTTTATCTGTCTTTTGACCCATTGCTATTTCCCTGGTAGAAAATAAGTCCAAACACAAATACTGTACATTAAGCTGTACTTATCTTGAGAACACTGATATACGTTTTCATCATATCTGAGATTGCTTTGCATGGTGCCATATTAGATATCCTTTACAGAGTGTAGTAATGCAGTGTTGAACTAAACTTTTGACTTGATAATAACTGCAGTCACCTTCAAAGTCTTACCCCGTGCGTTGTATTTCCATTTTAAAGTAGGCTTTTGAAGTCCATTCATTCCTAGAATAAAGGTTCCTGAATACAAGCGAAACCTATGTTACAGAAACGTGGCCTCTTTAAACATACTATAAACAGAGCATTACAAAAGTGCCCTCTGAGACTTGTGGATTCCAGCATTTCTGACTGAGCAGGCATGCTAAGGAACACTTAGCGCGCTGTCTAGAGACACTATGAAGTAAACACAGGAAAATCCCGGAGGTGGAAGACTGATGGTAACCAGCATTTTGAAAGGTCAGGGAAACTCACGTTCCTAAAGAGGAAACGCCTACATTTTCCTAGGTTAATGCATAAGGAGATATAAAATACAGTGCCTCACAGATGTGCCACCTGAGAACTCAAAAGCATCAGACCAAGACAGACAGATCATGCAGTCATCCTTGAAGTCCTTTGGAAATAGCAGGAAACACAAGAGACAACCTAGTAAATTGTTTGTGTATAAATTTTTTGAAGATAATTGCATCCATGATGATACTATTTTGACTGTGGTTTGCCCGTGTCCCAGATGCAAACAGTTCAGGTGCAGTGGTTTCAGAGCATCGCTTCCCAGCCCTGGCTTTGTGGGTCAGGTGGGGTGAGGGAGAGCACGACTGCTTCCCCTCTGCCTCAGAGATGAAAATAAACTTCTCTGGCTCCATGGAGAACAAATGATTGAAAATCTTTCAAGCATTTTCAGGATTGGGAACACTTAGAAAAATCATAGCAACACCCAGGAGCTCCCCATGGAGTCAGTCTGGCTCCTGCCACACTGATGTGCTCTGGTCAGGTAGGACCTGAATGGATTCCATGTTGCTCCACTAATTCTTCTGCTGTTCACAGTATTCTATGCTTATCCTACAAGGACACTTTTAACTTGGATCAGGTGCTATTAGGGCACAAGAACCATCTCAGGACAGCAATTTGCTCAGCATAGTAAGATTTCTAGATGCACAGTTCCAGCAAAGAGCTGTTTCCTAGCTCTCTGGGAATCAGAGAAAGTCTAGAAACACAAACTGAAACTAGTACGTCTAGCTGGACCCAGACTATCTCCTTGCACAGACAGCAGATGCCTACAGTCTGTTCAGCTATATTACCTGAGTTTTAGTACAACTCAGCAGCACTAGCCGCCCAACATTTCAGATGTCAAAAGCTGTTACTACTCTGAAAGGCCTTCGTGTTGAGTTAATACTACTGTGATTTTAAAAGGCAGACCGGTGACTGAACCACCCTGTGATGGCTTCAAGGAGGAACTGATTCACATGCAGAAATGCAGTCTGGTTTACCTAGCTGATTGCAGTGAATTGGTGCCAGTGTTGGCCCAGAGAAAGAGCACTTCACAAAATTAAAAGGCCAGTTGAAGCCTGAGCTGCAGTGAAAGGAGGCACTGTGGTCATGGCTGAACCCACACGTACGTGTGGCTTCCCAAGGAAATGCTGGCTTCTATTAATATTGGGAGAACAGCAGAATCGGATATCAGACACCGCCATGGGCTGTGGCTAGTGGCTGCCCGCAGCAGCAGTGCTGGATCGTCGTTACCCCACCGGAATTCCTGACCGACGGCAAAATTAGTGTGTCTGTGGAGAGCTGGAGGTATGGATACAATACGTGTCAGAGAAAAGAAGTCCCAGAATAACTCTCACAATGTCAAAACCTTCAAGGTCTGAGAGCTGCTCCTCTCAGCCACCATAATTGACCCTTCCTTGCTATTTCAGCCTCTACAGGGTTTCAGCTTTAAAAGACTGATGTTCTCCAGTTTGGAAAAAAAAAAAATGCAGGGTGCTTCCTAGCTCTCCAGACTGGGTGCAAATCTCTTCTCTCAAGGGGTGCAAGAGCCGTATGCGTGGTGCCTGCCGTTGCTCCTGCTGTGGGCAGGTAACCTGGGTGCACTGCAGAGCACATGTGGGTCATGTCCCACCCCTAGGCAGTCGAGGACACAAGCCCCAGGCATGCCACTTGCTGTTGATTTTAGACATGGCCGTTCCCTCGAAACCCACCGGATTAAACTAGCTCACTGCTATTATCATGTGTAAACATTTTTTACTCTTACTCTACAATAAGTGTTTGCAGGGTGGTTGTAATTTTGACTTGAAATAAGGAGTCATCATCTTGAAAAGACTGAGGAACACTGGGCTAGAAACACAAAAGAGGTTATTAAGGCTTTTGAAAAATACACCACCTGAGCTTGAGTCAATAGCCAGGGAGGCAATTAATAAAGAGCAGGACTAACAATATATTTGTATTCTCTTTGTGTACAAAATGTAACTGAATAGACATAAAATCCATCCTGCCATTGTCTTTCTTTTCCTGTGGTTGTGATGGAAAGGAGATGAATGGATTTAAGAGTGGTTTCCTATATGGTGGAAGTCATGTACAGTATCCCATTAACATCACAGAATAGGGTGGCTACTGCAATGAATTATCTAGACAAAAAGCCCTATACATAGTTCTCTCCCACTTGTACCGAGTATGTGACTAGATTTTCATATGAATTCAACAACTTTTCACAGAAATCAAATGTAGCAGACGGCTACTCCTGTATATCATTCCCCTAGGATATGCAGAATGATGAAGGTTTCACCTATTCTGAAGAAACTAAAGTAATTTCCCATTAAAGCCCTACATGTCTTTCTTTTTTTTTTTTTTCTTTTTTTTGGAAACCCTTGATTTCTAATTTTACATTACAAAACATTTCTGATTGTAAATAAGATTGCTGGGATTCATGCTGCGTGTTGATTTTAAAGTCAACTGCTGTTGAGAAGACCAGTTGCCTTTTCCCTCTGCCTCCAGCTGCAAGCTTCCTTCCTCTCCTTCACACCAGCACTTCCTTCAGATACCAATTTATTTACTTTTCTGGTACTGTAGATGGATACAGATCTGAGTGAATTTAGGTTATGTCTAAGCAGATGGGTACAAGCAAAATCAAGTTCACTTTACTCATATTCCGAGGTAGGTTATTAGTGCAGGCATGTGTAGCTATCCTGTTTCCAAACCAGAGTGTATTCCAGCTCAGATACGTATCTGTTTGTCCCTACCCGGCGTGGTTCAGTCCCAAGCAAGATTTAAACTTGTTTTAGAATAACAAGCAGTAGCTCTAGGGGGTCTGCCAAAACAAACAGCAAATCAAACAGAACGAGAGCTGACTGATAGCTGGTCTGCACGGTGCTGTTCAAACAGCTGGAGCACCTGCTGCTCCGAGCAGCGCGGCTGGCCAAGGATAAGCTCATTGCCAGGCACATTGCGAGGGGAGGCATTTTGCCACCGCTGACAGAGAAGAAGAGCTGCACAGCCACACTGATATTTCAGCCTTCAGAGCATAACTTGAGTGCCACTGGTGGCCTCCTTACTGAAAAGACCACTAAAAAGAGGGTATAAATCATAGGGTTAGAAATAAAATATCTATATAAAAAAAAAACAGATCAAAGCCATTCTAAGCCGTCAAACAATTCTAAACAGACTTGTTGTTTGTTTTTTTTAATCTGTTCTGATGCATTGACAATTCCAAATTTACTATTAAAAACAAACAAACAAACAAACAAACAAACAAAAAGTTGCCAAAATGCCATTTATACCCAAGGACATTTTTTCTTGTCATCCAAACAACACATATCTTTTGCAATAACCTAAACACAGAGAGAACTCAGGTCCTAGGAAAAAAATATAAAGATAAAAATAAAAAGAATTACAAATGACCAAACTACAGATGAAAAGAGTACCTGCTCTATGAACAGCAAGTTTTTCCCATGGAAAACTTGGTTAATCTTCCATCAAGTTCTATTCTATATTATTCCCAACTTCCATAAACTGCATTTTGCATGGTTTAAAGGTGATCACAAAGAAAAGAAAATCATATTTCAGAATCTCTGGGAGACAGGATTAATGAGTGGCTTAACCTCAGTTCCTTTGAATGGCCATTTATTGATCCTGACAATAACATAAAGAAGTGAATGATGGAGAATTCACTTACTCACTTTGTCTAGCTCACTTCACTGGTGTGGTGGCTGAAAAGGATTGAGGCTAATGGTACTGAGACTCTGAAAGTAATATATGAAAGCTAAGAAACTTGTGTCATTTTAAATAACAGGCATTCTTAGTTTCTTCTTATATTCTTACTTTTTACAGCTTGAAACCATAGGTGCACATATGCTATTTTAAAATATAGAATTTGAATAAATTCACATAAGAAAATTGTATGCTTACTTTGCAAGGTCAAAACCAATTTTTTTTTTCACTGACAACTCAGCTTGGCTATGTTTGGACATTTGAAATTCAATTTGTGTTCTTTCTGCCAAATCTAGTACATAAGCATCCTCATTAATGATTTGGAAACCACATATCTGTACAGTTTTAGCTGTTATTTCTAATGTGACCATAACTATAGCATCTAGGTGGAGTACTGAGAGCCTTGTTAAAGATTCATGCAGTGCCTAGGACACAGCTCACTGTTCTATAGCTACATCAGTGCTGTGGGCTGACTAATACAACATTGTTTTTCTCACCACAGTGTGACTCACAAGCATATCTCCCAGTAACAAGATAAACTTTTATAAAATAAGTTTCTGGGCAATTCAGGATGCAGAAATAGTTTCTGATATAAAAAATCTGATATAAAAAAAAAACAATTAATGATAAATTAACTTTCAAGCTAATATTCATCCGTAAATCTCATTCTCATTTAACTTTGCTTGCTATAGGCATAGCAGAGATCAAGCCAGTTTGAAATAACTACACAAAATGTTTATGTTGGTGTTTTATGTTTTACTGTAAACTAATAATTGAAGAATTGTACAATCATTATTTATTGCATGATCTTAATTGCAGTGATTTTAAGCTAGTCAGCTTACTGACTTGCAGTGCATCTTGATTTACACAGGTGTGAAAACATAAATGGGGCCCCCCTGTGCAAATGCTACAGGTGCAAATTCTGTGCTCTCATGACCTACAGCACCCTGCTGACTGCTGTGAGACTGCATCATGTGTAAGACATCACAGCTAATATTTCCAAAAGCAACTTCTGTGCCTAGCTCATATTCTATTTCAACTGAGTACCCAAAATCACAAGGCACTGTCACAAATGTGCCAAATGCTGTGCCTCTTTCCTTGACATTTCACTTGTGAGCTCCCCTATCATTTATTCCTACTGGCTAGCTTAAAGTCACATCCTCAACTGACGGCTTGCTGGCAGGCCCTGCACTGCAGCTGGTCTAAACTGCCACCAGGGCTGTTTAAATTCACTCAAGAAATAGTTCTGGTCCAGCAGACGCTTTGCTTCCCATGCTGCTGCTTCTCTGCTACCTGCTGAGCTGCCACACAGCAAGCAGAGAGCACAGAAAGCAGGACCATACTTGGTCCGACCCAGGGGTCCTCTAGGTCCACATTTGGTTTTGATCCAGAAAGGAAGATTCTGCTGCAATCAGGGAGTTCTGCTCTCTCAGATGTTGCATACTGCTATTGTGAATAACGCACATGGAGAGCAAGGGAATCACATTCAGAACACTCTTGGGAGATATGGTAGAATATGCTATGAAGACATAATTAAATATAAAGCTGGGCTTTGAAGAGAGAAATCGAAAGAGTAAACAGGCTTGTCAACATCCATGTCCAGTGGTGATTGGGCATCATCCCAACAGTGGTGGATGCATCATCCTGGCATCCATGTCTCTTGCGTGCTCTCTCAGAGCACCAAACTCCAGCATCTCTGCAGCCACAACTCTCTCCTTGTGTAGGGACTCTGGCAGCAGCAGGGCACTGATGCCATAGTGCTGCTCCCCACTCCGGGCTCTGCCCGTGAGTGACCTGGGTGACTCCAGCCTTTTTGCAGGTTCCCCTGTTGAGCCATCGCCACCACCACCATCGTGGCCACCACACACAGCACTTAATTAGTGCTCTTATGAACTGCTACTTTCCAGAGTGACCAGCTGGAGTATATGTCATGCTACCTTGATTTAAGACCAAGTGTTTAGATTTTGTGGCCTCTGGAAATCTACCCCTTAATATGCTCTTTTTCACTTCTTTGTCGCCAGTTGTCCCACTTGACAGGTGTTCTGGGCAGTCGCACGCAGTATTAGTAATGGAAATAGAACCAGACTTTTTTTTTAACTGACTTCCTAAAGAAACAAGTCTTATGCAATCACCTTATCTGCGTCTGTTCTACCTAATAGTTTTTAACCTGTTGGCCCATTTCAACCAATTTTGAAATAGGGGTAACGGTCACTAAGTGATTATGTTTCCGTAGTATTTTGAAAAGTAGTGATTAAACAGAAGAGAAAATTTCAAATGATCACCGCAGTTGAAGGAAGAGGGATGTGGGGAGAGCAACACCCAGCCTTGTCTGCGTGGTGCAAGTGGCAGCAGGAATATGTGAGAGCCAGCAGGCCCATAAACCCGCTCATCTCTCCCAAAGAGCTGCCCCACATGGAGCCCCTGCCTCGGTGAGACAGGATGGAGGAAGAATCAAGCGTGTTTGGGAAGGAAATGCAGTTTGCTGAGAGGATGGGAGGAAGCTAAGGGTGCACCACGGCCCCAGCATACTCACTATGACAGAATAGGGGAAAAGTGGTTGCTGTCTCTGTAGGAAAGTGAAAGAAAAGAAGGCTGCAAGTCCACATGAAAGAAGGCTTCATCATCACCATCAGTCATAGTATATTTATTTTGAATGTTATTCATTCAGTTCCCCACAGCAACCAAACTTGGTTACTAACCTCTCTTTCCAGTGGGTCTTCACACCCATCTGGTGCTTGGGACCCCTTTGGGACAATTAGGCTCCTGCAGTAAGAGAGAAAGCAGTAAGAAGGAAAAAAGAAGAGAGAGAACCGTCTGTTTCGACTACATCCATTATACATACAGATGTGCATCTGTGCCTGCAAAGGAAAGCTTCCTCTACATTTTTCAAAGTTGTAGCCTAAAATATAGACAGATGGAAAACGTTAAAGTGGCGAGGGGTTAAGCTTAAGGCCTGAAGACTCATTGAGGTGCTGTCAAAGAGCCCGTTTAAGCTCGCTAGAAGAGGCAATGCAGGATGGGGTAGATGCAGCCCCAGCCCTCTGCGTGTCCTGCCCCTCCAGGGTCCTCTGTGAGCAACACCGGTAGGAGGGGGTCCTGGGGGGTGGGCAGAGCCGTGCTGCGCATCATGAGGGAGGCTGGGCAAAGGGACGCCTTGGCCACGGGAGCATTTCCTTGGCACCACGCGCTTGATGAAGAGTTAAGCTGGTCGTAAGCTTCTAACTAAGAGTATTTCCCTCCATAAGAAATGGAAATGTCTTAAGTTTTTCCTTCCTAATTATAATTTTTAAATGCCAGTTCTCTCAGAAAATCTTTAGAAACCAGGTGGAGGGAGAGGTGAAAAACTGTTTTATCATAATTATACAATTGCAAAGTTATAAGAAGAAAGTGTTTTAGAACCTCCATTTATCTGAAGTGCCACGTGGATTTCTCCACAGTGTTTTAACTGTGCAATCAAAAGCAAACACCTGTTTGAAATTAGCATATGGATCCAAGCAAGAAAAAAAAAATGCATTTTTGACAGTGAGACTAATTAACCACTGCCACAGATTATCAAAGGATATAATGCATTTTCCATCATCCTCTTGAAATCAAGACAAGCCACATTTTAAAAAATGCAGTCTTTCACCTGGGAGTGTTATTTGAAATTCAGTGATCAGTGCAGTGCTGGAGTTTGTAAAGATGATGGTCCCCTTTTGACAGAGAGGACACAGAGAGTTTTCCTGGGACACTCCTGGGAACCTCCTACACCTCATTCCCAGGTTCTGGGTCCCGTCAACTGCCATCAACCTGCAATGCTTCTTCTTGGACAGCAAATCAAACAGTCAGAAAGTTTTAGAGATATCTGTCCCTATTTCGTCTGCCTCTCTAGCATTTGCCTTACTATCCCCTCCCACCCACCCTTAAAATATTGTCCTTGTTAGAATAAAATTAAATTAGCAATTGCCCTGAAAAGGGTTTTCAAAAGAAGTTATCACATATCTTTAACTAAGATGTAAGAGCCCAGTTTAGAAGTGTTTTAGACATCTTTCATTGATGTCATTGCTTAATACCTTTAAAAATACAGCTGTTGCTTTGTGGACTTCAGTATTTGAGCCTTGCCATGCCATGTATTGTTCAAACACTGAGTTAAATGCAGTCCTCCATGCTCGCAGCGTAGCAGCGAGCCAAATCCCACTCCTACACAGACTTCTCCATTTTTGCCCTCGGCATTTCCGAGCTCTCGCTGTGCTGGATGTGGGTGTGAGCTGGAGCTGCCTCTGTCTGGGCACAGAAATAAGCAGAGCAGCTCTGGTGATGCCCACGTGCGCCCTGAAGGACAGAGCCAGCTGTAGGAGGACTTGTCACCCAAACTTGGCCTACCTTAATCCCATTCTTCAGGCGCTGCAGGAGGATAGATCTTAAGAAGGGGTATGGCTGGCCTGAACAGCAGGTTTAAGTCAGGTAGGGACTTCTGTTTGGAAAACCACCCAAGCACAAGGGGATTGCGCTGTGATGTCTTCTGTCTAACTTCCATTTGTCCTGTCTACTCCTTTCTTCCCATTCCGTAGTGTACATCTCCTGGGACAGAACCCTCAAAAAAGTGTCCTTGTTTTATCTGGAATTTTTTCAGTGTTTTTAACTTCTTCTCAATTGCAAAGAATGGGAACGTAGTTGTGCTTCTGAATATCTTCTTCTAGGAAAATATTCAGCTTACAAAATACAGGTTTTATAATATACACCTCAAGCAATAACAGCAAATGCTGTTAATATGGAGTCATGAAATAGATGGTCATTATAGCATATAACAAAATCTGTAGCCAAAATCATCCAAAACACCATATAACACAAAGGCAAAGCTGGAGATAATTTATTAGACTTCGAGCCAACCTTTGCCTCTGTCAAGACAGATCTGCTCCACCAGGTGTCCTACACAAGTAGCTTTTAAATAAGAATCGACAATGCTGCCCATTACTGATTTTATGGGAAATATTTTCTGGTAATACTGTTAGGGAGTTAATTGTAAGTATTAATGTGAAATTTTCATAGATTTTTTGAACTGCAAAATGGCACAATGAAACTTACAATTTATAAATTTTCTTATATGAATATGAAGTCAATAAGATTTTACAAGCAAAACCAAGAAATGAATTTTTCTAAAGATCATGTCTCACCTCATAAGATCTGTGAAATTATTAACTTGAAATGGCATTAAGTCCTTCCAGCCACCTTCAGTTCCTCAGCATCTTCACATTATTCAGCCAATATATGAGCTATTTCATTCTTTGTTCCAAGCACTTTGTTCCAAGGCTCATTCTGCTGTGCTTTGGACCAAAGACCACATTCTTATTTCAGTAGTTCAAAGTAATTCAGCTCAGGAAGGTTTACTGGTCACACTTGGCCATGTCCTTAAGCTTGTTCACTGGATTTTGAGCAGTTCAAAATAGGTGGAGCTGGGAATAACGAGTCCATGCTGACTCAGAGGATGCGCTGACCACATTTTCATCTGTCTGCAATGCACCACTTAGAAATACCTATGGTGACAGCACAGCTTTTGCTGGAACTTTTACGTCAGAAGGGAAAAGGGACCCACATACTAATAAGCAGGTTTGCCCTTGATGCCAAGGAGGAAGCAAGACATTGTGAAGCCAGGAAGGTATGTAACTGAAAGGGAATTTAAACCATTTATGATTTGGTTAGAGAGGTTCTTCCCTGAGTTCTTCAGCACCTTCAGTATTGGAAGAGCTCCTTTCTCTTCAGAAGAACAGACAGTGCGGGGTCATGAGTTAAACTTCTGTTTGTTTAGTCACTTCTTCCTAGAGTCTCCATAGCAGAGCTCTGTCAGCTAGGATGCCAGTGCCAGTGTGTCTGACCTCTGTCTGCTTTGGGCTATGATTTGCCTGTCATTAATCTAATGGTAATAAATTAAATAATCTTGAAGATTTTATTTGTTTGTGAGTAAAATATCTGCTCTGTCTTTTCCTGAATATGATTTTGTGCTAAGCAGAAGTGTGCAAAAAGACGAATACACGCTGCCTAACATTGAACTGAATGTGAGTGCTTGCAGAATAAGAACATCTAAAAGGATGTAGGTATGGGCACCTGGAAACAAAGTTCTCTTAATTATAGTTATGGTAGCAAACAGGAGACAAAATATTGTCAAGACTACATGATAATTATTGAAGGGGAATTGCAACTTTTTATTACTAATTTATTTAAGAGTAACATTAAAGTCTGTTCCAAAACAATCTGTTCTCATGCAAAGGAGAGGCTGGATAATTTCAGTCTATACTGAATAAAGGTATCAGGTGCTTAAAGCAAGAATTAGGTGGAGCTGAGGTGCCTAAATCCAAAACTAAAATCCAATTAGTTACAACGGGTCTATGCTGTACAGAAGGGTCAAACCACAGCGTGCCCTGAGATCTGATGCCCTGAACATCCCCTGAGGAGACCAGACATAAATAGTTCCCTTCCTCCCAGCCATTGCTGAGCAGGAAAACAGATGTGTAGAGGAGTGGTGGGACAGCTCAGGCTTCCCCAGTCTGGGGAATTTTAGAGCCCTGCAGAGGTGAGACTTTGTGCAATATTGGCTCTTCTGCCCTACTACATATACTCAGTCATGACTTTATTTTAAACAGAAAGGCACCTGGTGAGCCTAGAAAAATACAGAATTAAAGATGAGTAGGTAAGTAGGTAAGTGGGTTTCTGAGATGTCAACCTGAAACAACTAGTCTTTCCATTCCATTGCACAGAGGGTATGGACGCCTTGCTCAGGGCTCTGGATTAAGATCCCAGTTGGTGGGCAACTAGGACCTTCTTTGGGTCAAGCCCTATGGACTGTGGACTGTGGAGCTGCCCATAGCAACTTTGCTGTCTTGAATATCCCAAGGAACAAATTAATATGAAAATTTGTGATGGCTAGAATGTTAGTAAAAAATGTAGCTTTGTATCCACACAGTAGAACATGGTTTAGCACTGTTTTATTAAAATTAGAAATAATGAGATTACAGTTAAGCATTAATCATTAATCTAATTATCTAATCATAATCATTAATCTAGTTTATAATCAATTTTCACTGAATTTGTAAGTTCTTGAATTTTATAGAATCAAAAAGAAATTATATTCGTCACATGGCAAGTCATGCTATTGCCGAAGCAGACAACACACATTTGAAAAATCATTATGTTTGCTTCTCACTTGGTATGTCTACACTAAAAGTTGATGTACAGCTACAGGTGTAAGTTTGTCCAGATCAGCTGGTCTAAAAGGTCGCAGCAGCAGTTGCTAGTGTTGAGTTTCTTCCACTTTAGTCTTGCAACATTTTATATTTTCAAGCTAATGAACAGTTTATTTAAACATTTATTTGTACCAAATTATACACCATGTAGTAAGTAAAACAGTGCATTACTGTATTTGCAGTCTACCATGCATGTTAGCGTAAAACTGAAGGCAAATCTCTGTACTCCAGGACATAAGAGGTTAAGTGATCAATAAGGGTCACATGAATGGGTGTATGTGAAATGTGGAAGTGTAAGCTGGCTATTAGCACATACTGGCCATTCCATATCCAAACATTCCGCACTTACCACAGCCTAGCTAGCCTCCCAGGCAAACAGAGGCTTTGCCTTTACCTCTAACACAATCTTCATCAATCAGCTGTCTCTTACTGATGCTTTTACTCTTATTTATTTATTTACCAGTGGGAAAAAAAAAATGAAAAGACTTGTCTGGCTTTGTGCCCTCTTCTGGAGTGTGGCGTGTCTTAGAGAACTGTGACATGTTAATCACAATTTCAGCCTGAACGTAGAACAAGATAATAAATAATCCCATTTCAGTACAGACATTGCTTTTTCTCTTACTTTCTCCTTTGCAGCCCCCTCTCTCTCTCTTCCTTTCTGCTCTCTGTTTTTTAAGGTGCTTTATTAATAACTGTGCCACAATTCTATAAACATACCTTGTAATATAAAAGGATTATACTTAAATTACATCACAAAATTGAGTAAAGGATAGTAGTTAGTACTTAGAGGGTCTAAGGATATTTTTCTTTTATTAGTCAAATGATTTACAAGGGATAAACCAGTCTCTAGACCGGATATGGTCTCTTAAACACTCTTAATATCGTAGAAATAAAAGTCTAACTCATTCCTCCTCTATCACGAACGTCCATCAAGGCGTTGTTTAGTGTGTCTAGCTGTCTATGAGCCATTCAATAGCCTAGACTTCTCAAGGAGGCAAGAAAGTGACACAAAAGGCTTCCTGCCTTCCTATCCTAGCATCTTTGAGTTGCAGATCTTGGCCCATCTGTTGGCCTTCATATAGTGGCTGAAAGATGTAGCTTGTATCAAGAGACATGGAGCTTCTGAGGACTTTCCCCCGGCAGGTCACCGCTGTTGTGTTTAAAGAGTTTATGCTCTTCCTAACTGTCCCTGATTGCCCTGGGAGTAGTTCTCCCTACTAAGGGACCTCTATTAGTAAGATGACTTTTTCAATATCTATCCCTTGGCCAAGTTTTCATTCTCCGCTGAGACACCTGGGAAGGATAACAGGATGGGGCAGTCTTCTGCCTTACCCTGTAGTGCTGGTAATAAAAGTGGCTGGCACACTCAGCCCCTAGAAGATCCTCTGGTGAAGAGGAGAAAAAATTTACACATGAAACACAAGCAGTATAGTGGCTTGTATGAGACCATATGTCCTGTGACCTCCTTGCCATCACACACGAGAGAAGATCCAAGGCATGTTCTCATACCCTATGGTCCCTGGGAATCGCAGTGTCCTTCTGCAGCCATGGATAGTAAAAAACAAAGTAAAGAAGCTCCTAGGTGGCTCTGGACTACACTAGGCAACGGTGGAACTGCAAGAGCTTAATGATTTACAGATATTTCCTCACTAACACCTACAAGTTGATGTGTACTATGAGTTTCTTGCTTACAGTTGATGCTCATGGCTTTATCTTGTTGGAGATTAAGGTGAGCAACTGGCCACAAAGCAGGTTTGTGACTTGAGCAGGATACTGTCCCTCCCGGGAGGGCATAGCATTCTGAGAAAGAGCCCATGGTTTTGCCCTGTGGAGCATGCTCTAATCTTGAATGACTAAATATTAAGGTCAAGGGCAGGAAATTCTCCACTATAACTCCATTAAGTAGTAATTAATAAAAGTTTTAGTTGATAAAAGTTAGCATATACTTTAACTCTTCCTTCTTTAATTTATATAGCTAATACTGTATTTATGTTTTCTGTTCAACCTACTCAGAACTCATTAAACTGTCATGTCTTTAGAGAAGGCTGTTCAGAAACTTCCCAATTAGCAGTTCTGTTCATTATTTCTCCTCCACTCATCCATGAAGTCTAGCTCTCATCTTTCCACCCCCTTGTACCCATGCCACCCACTCACATATTCACACACACACACACATGCTATATCATATGTACCATACATATCTCACTCACTAAAAGACTCAGCTTACCCATGTCTACCCTGCTCAGAACATAAAAAACACCATTTCCCTTCAATCTACCCACCCCTTTTCACAAGATCTGTCCACCCCTTTTGTCCTTACTCAAATATTACGCCCTCAGTTCTGCATCTTCAGCTACATCAAGACTTCCTAAGTCAGTAAAACATCTTGAGTCCCTTTGCTATCCATGTATCTCTATGGCTCTTCACAGAGTACTCTCAGAAAAGCTGCTATTCTTAAAAGTTCAGCTGAATCCACAAAAGAATATGGGTGCCTAAAACGTAACGACATAGGAATTTAAGCATATATGTAGGTCTAAGAGAGGAATCCACAAAATTCACCAGTCTTTTGAGACATCTGCATATTTTACTAGTCAATTTCTTTGGTCCAGTATGTGTAACTCAGCAGACCAAAACTGCCTGTGCTTGATCAGGAAAGGCCTGACCTCAATATGCAGTTATGGGTTTGAGTTATTTAACATATACATTCAGCTCAGCCACAGGTGACGATATCCCCCTTTCCTATGATACTTCCACATCCCAAACAGTTTTCCGGCCCTATTTTTCAAGAAAAGATTCAAGATGCACTAGAATAAGGCTGGAAGTGTTTTATAGACTAATGAAGAAGATAACCCGGTTAAGGAGACATGAAGGTTCCTGATATCTTTTTGTTTTTTATCTATTTAGAATTTCACATAAAAAGCACGTGTTACTCATGGAAATGAAATATATACAAATTCTCCTCTTAGATGAACGTCCCAGTTCCTGATTTAAAGGGTTAAACTTTTCGTGGCTGCAGCCACAAAACTCTGGGATTGTTTTCTGCAAAGCGTTCTGTCTCTGAAGGCAGCAGCACAGGTATGCCAGTGCACAAAAGGGCTGCATATCTGAAATCTGGTCTGACAAAGGCATCTTCCTGCCACCCAACGCTAAGCATCTAATTCTCCTGGCAGAAAGAGGATGCAAGACCCAAGACTACCATCAGTATTTCCTATTAGATAACTTGGGTAATGCCCTGTTCAAAACTCTGCCTATTTTGATTCACATTTCTAGGTTTGATATCCAGAATCCTTAGACATTAATTCAGAGGTGTACATATCACTTAGGCACCAAAAATTTAGTAGGCTGACACAGAACATTATCATACTGATCTTTCTCTGTGGATGTAGTTCATACTCTGTCTTCCTTATCTTTCATTTCCGCCAATAAATAGGCCTTTAAAAGCCCATAGATTGTTTTTGCAGTCCACATGGCATCGAATTAAAAGTCATTGGTGGATAAGAAGCAGCCAGCTCTGACCAGCATCAGACATTTTGGGCATTAATGATGTAGCTTGTTCTCACTGTCTTTAACTAGGTATGTGGATACAGAGCTTCCTCCCATTCTTCTCCCCCTTTCCCTAAATTCAGAGTTAAGTCAGTTCAAAAAATTAGAGATGCTGCAATAAGAAAATTAATTTCAGAAACAGTTCAGAAAACAGCCATGGGACATACCTTACCTCATAGATCTGAAGTAATGCAAGCAAGCCTTTTCTCACAGTATTACTTTCGGTCTTTATATTACATCAGAGCTGAGCCTTTCGTGGCCATCGGCTGCAGACTCATACTTCTCTTTTTTGTAGTCTGAAGAAATAACTATTACTAGAAATCAAAGTTATAACCAAAAATATGTTACTGAGGCCTACTGGGCAAGCTAAATGCGAATCACTGCAAAAAGCCAACACACCGTTTTTTCTGCGAAATAAGTAAAAGCTGAATATTTTGCCAGTGCTATAAAAGTGTTGATTTCATACCACAAACAAAGTAAGAGGATTTTTAAAAGATAGCTTATCAAATGATAAATAAAAAAAAAGATAAAATGATTTGCTTTCTTATTTTAAGTACATAAGTGCTTAAAAGATCGGGCACCTGTGCTCACAGATTAGTCTAGAGTCCTGTTTTGCAATCAAAGGTACGATACGCTGACTAAATATCTTAAATATAGAACATAGAAATCCCATTCGAAATCTGAGAAATGCTAACACTATTCCACTTGTATGTGGATAAAATATGCTCTTTCTAACATTCAAATATTTACCCCAAATTCCAACTCTGAATGACAGTGCATGTTAAAATGGCAGACCGATACATTCAATCTATTGGAATGGGAAAAAGCTAGCTATTTGGCGCTAGCTATCTGTAGACATTGAAGCAACTTAGACTAGTTTCAACTGATATTTAGTGATTGATTATGATAAACATTTTTAGAAATTTGAATGAATGTCTATATTAGTAGATCTTCTCTGTCACCTATTTTTGTTTGTTTCTTTGTTTGTTTCAGTCCTTTTGCTTCTTCTGGGCTCTCCATAAGATTCTTTCGTCCATTTTTCAAAGACTAATTTACATTCATTCCATTGACTTTTTTTCCAGGCATAGCCCTGGGTCCTTCACTTATCCCTGGTCTCTTTTCTTTCTGTCCAACTATTTGAGCTGACTCTTTGACAACTGACAACATATTCTGAGTTGAAATAAATGAGACAAATCACATACAAAGGGCCACTATACTATGTTCCCATGATTCTAGGATAACTTGGCTGCCAGGCCAAAAGAAAGCAAAGAGCAAGCACTTTCCCAAACCGTGAATTTTTTTGAGTCTTTAGATAACCTAGCCCATTCCATGATGGCTGGGCTATTCACTTCTCCTTGCAATAAGGCCTGCGCCCCAAACATTCGAGTTATTTAGCTACCTAAGCTGCTTAATCATTTACACAAGAACTGGCAGAGGATTTAGACTTCTCTAAAAAATAGACATCGCAGAAGTCTACACCCTTCCTCTTTTAGACTCAAATCTCCCAGAGAAGAAAACTCTCCTGGGATATGGGTTGCAAATGAAAAGTCTATACCCTTAAATGGAAAGCAAAATGCCTATTATTTTGAGTAGGGATCCACTTACAGCTATCTAAATCACAGATGAAGGTAGGATCTCCCTGTTCTTAGAGATAATTCCAAGTTGTGGGGAACAGAATTCTCCTGAAAATAACAGTAATCTAATGGTTAAAGTACATCCTACTGGATGAAAGACCTGAGTTTAATAAATTCCTTAGCTGAGGATATTTAAGCCTGGGTTTTAATCCTGCACTTCAGTGGTTAGAGCATTTACTTAACAGGACAAGAACCTGTGTTTTGGTCCATGTGCTGAATTTTCTGAATTTTGCTTTAAGTAGTTATATAGTTAATTAGACTGAAAAAAAGCTCTGAACTGGGAACTGTATCTAAAGCTTCTTCTTTCTGGCATGATTGTTTTAACTATCAGACTATAATGTGTCTTATGCGCTTGTTCTCTCTAGCCCCGGGAGTCATGTACTTGACTGCACAGTGACAGTTTCAGCAGAGCAGATGCAGTGTGGTTTCTTCACCTTTGCAGCCCTCTAAGCGAGGACCTTGATCCTGTCAGAATATATTAGATACCACCTGAGAACTCCCACTGTACTGGTAAGTGAAGCAATACCTAGTTCTATGCCCCAGTGAGAATTAAACGCTGAACCACTTAAGCTGGGGACTTGTCAAACGCTGAGAGTGAACTTCCAAAGTTAAGGGAATGTCATGCTCTTTGAAAGATCCTGTGCACATTATGTATGGCCAGGTACTTCTAGCACTTGGGGTCTCTAGTTAAAGATTATTATTTTGGACTTGACATAGATTCTACCTCAGACTTGCTTTAAGTCTAAGCCTAAACTTTTCATTGGATCTAGTTTCAAATGCCTTTTGAATTTCTTTACTTCAGGGAACATTTAGCTCCTAAATACCTACCCCTGCACTATAATTCATATATGGATTGCTGTAGAAATTTGTCCAGATATCCAGCTATCAGCACACATATCAGCAATAGGCCATCCACACATTTGCTCACACCGCAACAGGTCACACCACATCATTTCCACGATGCTCCAAAGTTTTGCCTTCCTGGAGAACATGGTTGCTGAGGTCTCCCCTGTGGCAGTCCCCTATCTTTCTGAAACTGTGCTTAAGTTCTAAGCCGAATTTAAAAAAAATTATTTCAAAACTAAAATAACAACCAAATAACCTAACTATTAGGTAGTTTCCATCATATGCTGCAGTCAAGTCAACATGATACTTCACAATGGAAGTAATGAGCTGAAAAGAGGGAAACAAATATGGCTTTAATCAATTTTTTATTCTTCTTAAATCCTAGGGCTCTGATAACATTATGTAGCCATGCTGCCTCTTTCAATATGGCATGTGATGGTGTTTGTGAAACCAGAAAATGGCCCTCTCCTTTCCTTCCTAACAGGCTTCAGCAATGAGCACACACGGGGGCACGTGTGCAGCACGGGAGCAGCAGCGCACCTCGCATGCCTGCCACACGGGATGCCTGCTCTGCACGATCTCTCTGTATTTTTTAGAGCAGGGACTAAACTTTTCTACCTCACCCAAAATGCACAAGGTAGCCTTACTGAAAACCAGACTAATGCCCTGTGCTTTCACTTGGCATTTGGTTAGGTCTTGGTCACAAGCTATAGAAAAAAATCAATATGCCTAATTCAGAGATGTTCAACACAGTCAGAGCACTCCTTCGTAATATTTATTTAAATCTTTGTAGATATACTGAAGCAACACTGGTGAAAAAAATATCGTTCAAAGCATTTGTCTGGAATAATAGTTCAGAAACTTCTCAATCACATTAGACAGTCTTCATTTACAAAAACCAGATACGCTTGTGCAAGTGAATGAATGGTAGGGGGCTTGCGGCTGTGGCCTTCCAACTATTTCAGTTCTTCAGGGTGGAAACAAGTCTATTCTGCTACACGACATTTAAAAAGTTATATGATGTTCCTGGAGTCAAAGCCTTACGTTTTTCAACTACGAGTATCATTGGAGCACTAAGTCAGAACAACAAAGTAAAATTTTGAAAAAAAATAATCTATCTACAGATTTCATATTTCTTAGCATATTGGTTAACTACACTAGCAGATCAATTGCAATGTCAGTATCAAAATACTGTTAGTTACAATGCCATTCCTTGTGTTGTCATCTACTACACAAACCCTTAGAAAAACTCCCAGAAAAATATGAAGCTTTACTGCAAAAGAAATTAATGCAGAAAAAAATGATGTTTTTAAGTGCTAAAGAGATATGAAGCATTGCATCTTCATAGTCTGCTAAGGAGCAACAGCTGTACTTCATTTTAACTTGACGTGCTTCAGATCTCATATTCCTATAGGTATTTAATGATCCAAACATAATGGTCCTATATAGAATAATTACTCGTATGAAAGCTCAAGTTTCATATGTAATCTTTTTAAAAAGATGCTTCCGTGGAAAACTTGCTTTGGTTCTAACAATGAAAAAGCCTTTTAACAGTGAAAATGTTTTGGAGAAGTTGGAGACTATTGGCAATGGATCTTAAGCACCTCTGATGATCAGTGTTATTCCTTCTTGACAGCCTCCTTGCTTCTCGCTCCTTCCCAGTACAGCCAGTACAGGGAGAATAGATAGAGTGCAAGACAAACCATTAAATCATAGTGGTAGAGTGTTGCAGCAAATACAAGAAAGAAAAAGAAATAACAGATTTTGTAGCCAATATGTTTTAAAGCTGGAGACTCACTAGGTATTCCATGTTCTTCACTCTTCCGGTGAGAAATAGCTGCAGAATCAGAAATGTGCTGTTTTTCATTCTCTGAGTCATCAAGCCAGTTCAGCGTATTCCCCTCAGTTATCAAATTGTCAGATTCAGAGCCTGCCCCTTCAACTTCTTGAGTAGGTTCACTAATTAAAACTCCTGGCCTTAATGAATTCTCTTGTTTGAACTCTGCTTGATGGAAACGTTGACCTATATTCCTCCCTCTACCTTCTCTAGAGATCGCTATGCCTGAACTGGAAGGAACTTCTTTTCTTTCAGCTTCAGCAGAGAGGTTTTTATTAATATATGTCATTTCATTTGGTAGACTTGAATCATATCCTGACTCAGCAGCAACCTTGTCAATGGCTGCAAATTCAAAGTCTCTGTATGGATGCTCTCCTGCCTCAGTGGACTCCGCAGCAGCTGTCACAGAAGAGCTTTTGTAATGGCGAATGGGCACAGCATTTGCACCAGAAGATGGCATTTTTGTTTCAAGGTTGGCACACAGGTAGGAAAGCGTTCCAGCATAGCTTTCCTCCTTGCGCTCTTTTGCCTCCTCACTGTATAGATGCTTCTGGACACCCAGGGGACATTTAGATGCTTCTTCTGAGTATAAACCCTGCCCCAAAGCTTCCTTCTTTGCTGCAGCAGAAGCCTTTACTGCTTGCGCTACAGGCAGAATATTGCCAATGTCTGGCTCTGCTTTGGCAAGCTTTTCCCTGCTATTGCATACAGACATCGTTTCTCCTTGCAGTGTTTCATGTACGCGTGCATTATAAATATCTAAAACTGATTCCTTTTCAAATTCAGTGTCATATAATACACCCACTGTGTTGAGTTGACAAAGAGCATAATGTGAACCATCATTTCTCCCTTCATGTGTATCAAACGCTGTTTCCTTTTCCTCTGTGGGCCTGTCACTTAGTGCAGTCTCTTGAGGTAGCTTAGCAATTACTGCTTTTTCACTGGCAGACATTTTTTCTGGAGCACTTTCTGATGTTGTTTTAATTATATAAGCTGTACCTGCCTCTGCTTTCTCTGTAATACCATGCTCAGAGACAGAAGACTTTTCACAACTCTCTGTCTCTTGGCAGGTAAACAATTCTTTTGTGGAAGCAATATTCAGAAACCTTGTATTACTGCTCATATCCCACCTAACCTCACTGTCTGTTTGCTCCCTTATCTGTTCCGGTGTGTTTGCTTCACTTTCCTTTTCTATTATTCTCCCTTGATTTTTGTTGTCTGACTTTCCTCTATCTTTTAACCTTGTGAATCCTCTCTGTTCTTGAGTGTCTTCAGGTCTTCTTTCATCAGGTGGAGAGGAAGTCGGAGGATCTGTTTGTGCAGGCCGGGGTGCATAGTTGTTGTCTTCAGTTGACCGAAATGTTGTGTTGAATGTGTTAGTAGTATGTTTTCTATATGACTTAAAAGGCATGGGTACTTCCTCCTCTCCGATTAGTGCTAAGTCTGCTACTTCGATGACTTTCTTCTCTTTTTCTGTCTCAGTGTTATAGTGCTGGGACATTTCACCCACTACTTTTTTGTGTGTATATTGGCTTTTTGTGGAATCTATTGAGACATCAGAATGTGCCAAATTGTCTGCATATAAATCTCCTCTTAAATGTCCCCGAACTTTGCTTTCAATCATCTTGATTTTTCCTTCATTTTTGTCAGCGTCTAACAACAATGAATCCAGAGTTTGGTGAGGCATTTGCGTTGCCTGGTGCTCTGGAGCTGGATTAGCATTGCCATCCAGCGTTTCTGTTATGCGTGCATTTAATTGCACTGATTCATCATGCTCCGCAGAAATGGTTTCTGGATTCATTTCACAGGCCTCTTTGGAGGGATCAGCATCATCCTCACTGATGAATAACCTCTCCATCATCTCGCTTCCTGGGGCGCTTTCTGTTTCACCTTTTGAAATATCTGTGTAGCTTTCTCCTTGCCAGCTTGAGACAGTAGTCGTCATATCGGTAGCCTCATTCTGCTTTGTTCTGGGAAAATATTTTGCCGATGAAAGCGTTTCACTGGCACCAGTACATTCCAAAGACTGCTTGGTGCTGTTTACAGACCCAGCAGTAACTTCCTTTACTGACGACTGACCGTTATAACCTCTTATGGAATACTTTCTGTTATCATTTAATTTTTCTCCTATCTCTTGTGAAGTGTTTTCAGACGAGGAACTGATAGGCACAGGGTGCCTCAGCAAGTCACTGCTCGTTTCTATGTAGGTTAGCTTTCTCTCCAATTCTTCGGTTTCATTTGGAAAATTAACTGGTTCTGTTGTGTATAAATTCCTTTCATCTCTGGAAGAGGTACCTCTAGCTCTTGTGAAGTGCTGATTTAGCTGAAACAATAGAATAGAAAAGAATGATCAAAAAGCACTTTATAAAAATATGCCAAATGAACGGGGTAGGATTTTGTGATGGGAAGTTTTGTTTTTAGTAACAAAGCTTTTATAGAAACGTGTTCCAAACCATTTGCAAAATTTGCATTGTATGTATTTTTTAACATAGGTAATGAGCTTTATGGTGGTACTGAAAAGAGCAGGAAATAAAGCAGAATTCAGAACCCTCTCTTTTTATTCATGAGTTCAGTAAGCTGCTAGTGCGTTTTATACAAATTAAATCTAAAGAGAATATTCCCTTAAAGGGAGGCTAATTCATTCTCTACACATTCGGTTCTAGGTTTGGGAAGAAGGAGGTGGGGGGGTGGCGCTTAAATGAGGGCATTGGTACTGTACATCAAAGCTTGGTAACGTACAGTATTGTCCAGTAAAACAAAGACACATTTCACACTGACAAATACTGTAAGGATTATCTTTGCTTCATTTCTCTCAGGGACCATTTTACAGGCTTCAAACCTGACTGTTTTTAGACAATCTGGTAAGACATGAGTTGGAAATGAGATTAGTGAAGTAAAAGGCCAGAAACTAATCACTCTCCCTCCCAGCTCTCAAATATCATATTGTATTATTCAGCTATGCCTGCTTGTCATTGCACTCTCTCTCGCTTTAGCATAGTCACAGTGATAGCACTAGCTGATCAATTAGAGGCTAGCTTCTTGGGCACCCTTTTATACATTTGCACTTGCTGTAGATACCCCCATTACAGTTTCTCTTATTAATATGTTTTCTGCAAAGCCTCTGCAAACTATTAATAGTAAAACGTCACTCAAAGAAAAGTGAGGGAGCTAATGTCTCTGCAAATTCTGTTTTAATGACCCTCTGCCAACCAGTGCTCAAGTGTATTTGAGTTCTTCGGTGATGCCAACTGTCAGGATTTAACAGTGAGATGCCTGTGTTTTTTTCCCCTCCTCATAACTGACATTTGCATGATCTCAATAATTATATGCAAATCTTACGATTTCCCCTTCTTCTCACATAAGGCTCATGTTACTTGTCAACTGCACAGCTGTCTTGTGAGCCAATGCCTGTGCGTTTCAAAGATTCGGTTTTATTTCCATCTATTATAAGCCTTCATTGTTTAATTCATTAAAGAGCGCATAGTGCACATTAACATCTAAATTATAGCTCCCCCTTCATTTAATGTAAGGACAACCCTGGCAATTGATAAACAAATGGTTATACTTGATCCTGCTTTTTGTAGCAGGGTGGACTGAGAAAAAACAAGTGATTTTAGAAGTCCTCTGTTTTATGTTTCACCATTGAACAAATGGAGATGCTGACTTTCAGGCAGTGAAAGCTCCCACAATTGGTAACAATTCTGAACTTTCTTCAAGTAAAAGGCAAGAAAATTTTATATTTAAATAAGAGAAAATTATTCTTTCCCTCTCTATCAAGAAGAAAAAAAAATGGTTCTCATCTTCCTCTCCTGTCTCATTCAGCGTTCACATTTTCACAGGTGATAGCTATTATAATCTATGATTATGAATCCATGCACCCAAATGATATGAGCTGAGAATAGACACTGAGAATAATAGATTGCTATGTGTCTCATTTATTGCCATTTTTTCTTTCATACTGAAAAATGCAAGCCAAACCACACACACACATGCACACACACAAATCCAAATAGATTGAATGTTCACTGAGTGTGAAATTTATTGTAACAAATTTAATGCCAAATACTGATTTAGAAAAATGTGCTGTATAAATATATATATATTTATTTTGTTCATATAGCACATTATATTGTTATCCTTTGAAAAATCCAAAAGGCTAACAGTGCCATAAATGTAATATTTTTTTTCCAAATATAAAGCATTTATGTAAGAATATATCCACCTAGAGAGTAGGAAGAGGGATCTTTGAAATGCTACTCTTCTAATGCCTTCAGACTGTCACTTAGAGCCTCTGGTAAAGAAGCGAAAGAGAGAAGTCATTAATTTAAGACCAGAAAAAGTTGAGGCAGTATACAGAAATCAAAGCACCTTCTATTGTTGAATCAGTTAGAGATTCAATGAAAGTACAGACCAAGGCTTTACATTTGTAAATTAGTACATCAGTCAGCTCTCTTAAAAGGGGGCATTTCACCAGCTTTGAAGCGTAAATGGATTCATATCATTTAATACTGTAGATATAATTGTATAACACTTACCAGCAACTCTAATTCTTTTTCATCATCTCCATGATCACCCCGGTTGTATTCTGCATTTTTACCTTTTATATTTTCATTAGCTGGCTCAGTGTCTTTGTCTTCCACTTGTGTATAAACAATCTCTGGGATATTTGTTTCTGAAGAGTTAACAAAAATATACTTTAATATTTTCCATGAGGTTGTTTGTTACACTATCTTTGTAATTAACATGTGTAGTAAGGAAGAACTAATTAAACGCGGTGCTGTACCTGAAGTCCTTGAATTATTCCATATGCCATTGTCAGATGTTGCCAATATTTCTTCTTTGCTGTTAAACAAAAAGAAACTTCCTGTGTTATTCTGCAGAAATTATTGTTCTAATTCCTTTTAGACTTAGGTATAAAGACAGCTACTGAATTACACAAGATTTGGAATGCTGTTTGAAATTCTGAAGGTAGCAACTTTAGTAAATGTAGCTTGTTTGAATGACCTGATATTAAGAGTTGGTCAAAGAAAGAATTAGCCCAGAAAATGAAAATGTCTTGACCTTCAGATAACATTGCAAAGGTGATGGATTTTCTCAGGCCTTTTCTGAGAGAGCAACACAAAGGTCATTAGATGGGTCAGTGACAGGAGAGTGTAACTTTGGGGTCAGGCAAGGGTCTGGGAGGATATATGTGTTTGGGAGGCTAGCTCTCTCTGCTGCTTATATTTTTCAAAAAATTGTGTGTATACAGAGATCACAGGAAAAAGACATCTTTGTTACTTGACATAAATCAAAAGAGTCTTGCTGCATGTACACAGTATAAATCCTGTTGCTAAGCTATGCCTGTCCGGTAGGAATGAATCCTGCTTCCCTGCAGCCAGTGCGTTTTTTTTCTGTTGCTTTGCTGCCTTTGAACACAAAGGCCAGGTCCTAAAAGACAACCACCTGAAGGGAGATGCTGAGTGCTGACAGTCCTCAGCAATATCAATGCAAAGCAATAGCCCTCTGAATTGTGTGCTTATAGGCAGGTAACCTTTAGTGAAAAAAAGGAAAAAATGTAAAAAGAATGTCAGTTGGGTAAAATGTAAATTATTATATCTTTCATAATTCCCTCCTAATGAGGAGGATTCTTTTTGTCAGTCTTAATTTATGCATTTTTGAACCAGCCGTCCACCTGTGTTATTGCCAATTACATTCTAATTTTCAAATATTAATCTTTTCCTCTTCTATTTTATCCTGGTTTCTTTCTTCGAATTGATATAACATTAACTCTGTCACCCAAAATACCTAATTCAGAAGGAGGATGCTAAATTTACACGTTGTTAAAAGAATCTAGACATCAACTGTCACCAACTTTTTAAAAGCCAGCCTTTGTAAGCTGAATTATCAGACAAAAGCAGACAGCAGATCCATCCAGTCCAGTATCTGATCTCTGACACTGGGCAACATCAGACATTTCAGAGCAAAACGTAAAGTTCTTATAGCAAAAGATATGGGGTAATCTACACAGCCTTATTAAGTCTCCACTTGGTCTTTTGTTGTTACAGTCTGTCCTTGAAGCACAAGATTTAACATCCTTTCCGCAGTTCTTTTTCACCATTAATTATGATAATGCTGAATATTCTTGATATCCATGTGAATGTCGCTGCTGAATTCTGCTACATGCATGGCCTCCACACAGTTCTCACTCTCCTACTCACACTACTTCCCTGCCAACAGTTGCTATCATCAGGGTAATCTGCATTTCATTTTCAAAAGGCTGGCAGAGCAATGCCTGATTAGTGGTAGACCTGTGGGTTTCTCAGGTAGATCATCACTTCTTATTTTTTGTCCATCGCAATTCATTTCTTGTATTGTACAAATGCTTATTTCAGTGTTACATCTGCTCCCTGGTTTTGTTCTGCCCCATTGCATCTTTTTCATCCACCTGCTTCCATAAGCCTAGACACTGACCGGTTTGGGACTGTAACTGTGAGACAGAAACAGTAAAACACCTGGATGCTTAAAAGGGTATCTGCAAAAGCCCTGAGTTAGGAGCCAAGGTTGTGAACAACGGTTCTTTGAATGTACCTGGCCACCTGCAGCTTTCAGTCAAGTGGATACAACTCAAGGGAAGCAAGCCTGGACTCCTTTGCTGCTGGAAGGGGCTCTCGTCTGCTCATTACAAGAATGGAGATAGATCCACTTGCTTCTTGCAACCAGCATTCCCAGAAGGAGGAGAGCCCTTGATGCCTGTATTTTATTTTATTTAATAGTCGACTGGCAGCTGGAGCTCTCATCCAAGATGTAGTGAGGCACACTCAATTTCTATCACAAGCTGAGGAGACTGAAAATCACACTGCACACATAGCCAAAAAGTACACAAATTACCAGGGTGCAGACTATTGCAGACTATTTCAGGAGAAATTGGAGAGAACTTTGTGCCTACTCCTCTTGAAATTAGATATCCAAGCAGGAGCCTGACTCTTTAATTCACTCTTCATTGCTTGCAAAAAAACAGAACCTGTTCCCTCTGATTATTCCTTATTCAGTGATTATTATTTATTTTTGATAAACTGCTTCTTAGTGCAAAATATAGACACTATCTTTGGATTTGGGGCTCCAGATAATCCCCTCCCTCCGGGGAAGTGTTTCAGGTAATTGCACTCTCCTCCTTGACCCCCAAATCTTTCTTGAACAGTGACACATATTCAAATTAAAACAAAAAAAAAGAAAAGAAGAAAAAAGTCTGCTCATGTAAAAGGCAGAAAGCAATGCTTCTAAACAACATGTACACTGTCCACACTGCCCAGAAATCACCTTAAGCAAGGGTGCCAAGGAGGAGCATCTATTTTCTAACTCTTTAAATGGGCAAGGACAAAGCTGCTCAGAGCTGGATCCTTATGGCAAAGAAGGGGTCCCTCTTATCTAATCTTACTTTTGTAAGCACCTATGCTTAAAGCAGTCATGTAGATTCTCTCGATCAGCAGTGGAGGGAGAATAACATTTCAAAAGGGAGAATTGCTCCATCTGTCCTAGACCTCACTGGTGAGATGGAATGAAACATCCCTGAAGCTGCTTCTCTTTCTCTGCACAAGACTGACTACAAAGGGAACCTGCAGTTGCTGCCTCAGAAACTCGGTTTCAGATTACCAAAATTATCTGAAGTGAATCACACATTTTGAATCTAAATTCAAACTGGAATGCAGGCAGTGAGCCTCCATGGTAAATGGCTAGGGCTTTATCTGGCATGTAATGCGCGACCCCAGCACCTCCATTTCACTTCAGTGTAACAACTATTTCTTTATTTCACATCTGTATCAGATATATCTGCCCTTATATAATTATTCTAGTGGGAAATCTAAAATTAGCCTAAATTGAGGATATTGTCATTGTAGTCTTTGGGGATCTCAAAGTACATAAAACAACAGTCCTTTAGCAGCACTGCCTTCATATGGTGATGTGTAGATGCTGAATCTACAGATTGATACAATCATGTACCAGACATATATGTATGCCTTGAAGCATGAAATATTTGACGCACACTTGCACAATTTTAATACCATAACTGAAAGGCTGTCAAGGTATATAATAAGAATGAGGGATAAGACGGAGAAGAAAAAATAATAATGTATTTTGCCTTCTACTTGTAATCACCATCTTTAACATTCATTTACAATTACATAGTTTCCTTTACAATGGTTGAAGCAAAACAAAAGCAATTTAGTCCATGTTTTAGCAATATCTTATAAGACTACTTTGTAACTCTGCTTCACCACTTGTCTTTCATAACTTATATTCAATAACTTGAATTCAGGTGTCCAGTTTTTTTCTTGAGATATATACAACCATATCCTAAATGCCTAAAGTAGTTTAAAGCATTTTTGCGAGGGGACTCGGTCTGCCAAGCCTCCAGACTTTCTTCAGGTTTCTCACTGAAATTTCCCCAGAGCCCTTAAATATTAGTCCTTTCATCAAGCACAGAAAATTATATAGCAGAAAATCTCTACTACCAAAACATTTGATCACATTGCTTTTCACAGTATCCTCTCTTCCTTGCAGTCTATGTAAAGTTTTTGTCCAGTCTGAAAGGTTTTTGACTTACTGTTTTTTTCTCCTTATTTCTCTTCAAAGTTCCTAGCTTAGAATTAAAATTCTGTCAGCCAGATTTGTTATCAATAATTTAAACTTGGCTCTTATTTTAATGTATTTTTAGTTTATGATCCTTGTTTTTTGGTGTAGGGGTATCTAAATGGACCTTTATTGGGTATTGAGAAAGACAAAATTTCTTTTCAGCCTTAAAATGTTTGTTTTTATTTTTTTCCAAGTGAACCTTTATATTCTGATGATTTGAGCTAGAAAAATCCATATCCCCTTCCAACATAAATACCTGTATACCTGTAGAAGCTTAGTTGCCTTTTCTCCTTCAGACAAATGGAATATATCTTCATAAAGTACATAAGGAATTTAAGAATTTCTACCAGCTTAAAAAAATATTTATGCTCATGATTCATTCTTGATGGAACTACCATTCACTTGGACTGAATGATAGAAAGAAAGCAAAAATGAAAGTAGGTTATGACTACAATTTGTATGTAAAAGGAACAAATGAGAGTTTTGAGTACTATTTAGCAGGACTGAAAGAACTAAAAAGTTGATAGGTATCATGTGAACGAGCTCAGAAGTCCCAAAATTGTATAGAATTTGCATCCCAAATGGAGAAAAAAAAGTCAAGCTTGAATGTAGAAAAAAATAATAAAAAAAGATTTATTAGCCAATAAAAACATACCTTTGACTTTAGAATGGGTAGGGATAAAGTAAGACTTTGCAATCACACTTTTTAAATTAAATAGGAGGTTTTTTAGAAGAATAAATGAGGTTTGGTCTAGATTTAAGAAAATCCATCTGTGACTCTCAAATCGAAAGACTCTTCTAAAACTTTTCAACCACAGTGCTAGTAATGAGGTACAGTCATATTCAGAGGAACATGATCAGCACTTCATAACTGATAGGAAGAAAGCTTTAGAGAAGAATATTATTTAATCCAATCTGGAGGCAGAATTTGGGGTTTAAATACACCACTTAAAAGGAACAGGTAATCTCCAACCTCAAATATTGAAAAAAAAACAAATTAGAAGAAATCACACCTTCGTTTAAAAACTTTATTACTCAGATCTATTGGTCCTGTTACTATTGTTGCAGTAACAGAAGATAAGGAAAAAACAGTAGCTATATTGAGGAAGGTAATGTTTGAACAACTGCAGGCCCAGGTGTTGTCAAAAAGTCTTCACAGTAGATTCAGACCAAAACTTATAAAAGCGAATAAATGTAAAATGGCATAAATATGCCAAGTTCACCTGATAGTATCTTTCTTTGACAAGATTACTGTATTTCCCTTGTCTAAAAATCCGTTATCTAATCTATCTGGACTTCATTAAAGCATTCACAATGCAGCCACCTGGGAAATTTATTAATTAAACTGGAGAAGAGGGAGATTAGTGCAAGAGTGCTGAGATGGGTGAGGAGCTCTCTGCCAAGAGAAGCTCTGTGGGCTGGTCTGAATGGAGCTGCTGAGCTGAGTAGACATCACGGTGGAATTCATACAGACTGATCTTGTGATCAGACTTATTTATTAATTTTATTAAAGATCATGGCACAAAAAAAAAGTCAAAGTTAAATTAAATTTGTGGAAGATATGAAGTTGGGAGACATCACCAACACAGAGGAGGATTGAAAGAAAAGGGTGGCCTGGAGGATCAGACTAATAGATATGGGATGAAAATCAAAATTATAAAGTCTTAGGTCATACATTTAGGGACTAGAAAGAGTTTCTGCTATAAAATGTGGTTTTTAAAAGACACGGACGAGAAAGAAAAAATGTTTGGTTTTCTTTACTGGACACTATTTGCAAGCCACCATTTTGAGCTGCACGTGGTGCAAAGGCAAACAGCATTCTGCTGCAATATGTCAAACAAGGTATTGCCAGTAGTAAAAAGATGTCCAGGAAACCTTTTTGTCACAGTACCTGGCACTGCAGAGAGCTCTTCTGGAGCATTTGAATACAATGATCAAGAAAGATTAATTCAAACTGGAACAGAAGACTGTATGAAGATTGTGGGAATGGAAAATCTATCTTAGTTGAGGAGACAAAATGAGTATTTCTATTTTTAGAGTAGCAAAACAAAATCTGAGAAGGGAAATAAATGCCCAGTATTAAAATATGAAGGGGTAAGTATTGAGAAGGGAGAAAAGACATTAAAGAGCAGGACTCTTCTTGTATATTAATGGAAATAGTTCACAAAAACATCTGAGTGGAAAGTTAAAGAAAGATTTGTATGCAATAGAAAAGTAATCCTGGAAATTTTGCTTTTTTCTTTGCGCAGATAACAGGAGTAAGAAACTGAGGAGACTTCAGTGTGAAAATACTCATGGACGTGTCATTATGAATGGGATGAGTTATCTAACATGCTTCCCTAGGATGGCCAGGGAAAAGACTTTATGATTCTAGAATTCTAATTCAGTCCTATTGCATATGTTCCTATGCTACTAGATGTCCCACGAGGTACATTTTCATATGTACAAATTTCACCATAGCATGGCAGCTGCGTTGGTTTGGTGTGAGACGGATTTAGGCCTACATCCAGAAGCCACTAATCTCTTCATAATGGGTGGAGCTGTTACAGCTTATTGTGGTTTTAATTCATATAAAAGTTCAGCAGAAGTTTTCTCTGCAAGTTTGTATAACTTGTAACACAATTCACATTGTTGCACGTTGTATTCATTTACGCTATATCCTAACATCTGAAACAGGAAGGATTTAGTTTGCAGGGTGTGCTACAACATAAAGTACGGAATGATAAAAATGCACCAGTAAAGTCCTTGAAATTGATACAATATAAGCAATTTTACACTACCTCATATTTAAAAGAAAATATGTACATATTTTATTTAGTCTGAAATTTTAAATGATAAACTGAAATTAAGATATTAAAAGAATATATTTCTCAAATATTTAGGTAAAATGTGTATAAAATGAAAGATCTAATTTTATTCATAAATCTAGACGGGATTCGACTCTCACAGAATCTTTCTTGCTTCTGTTTTTTTATTTCCTGAAGTTGAGCTGAAGCTAAAATATCTTCATGAGAAGCTCTCGAGAACCAAAAGCTATCCAGACATTAATTCAATTTTAATTTCCAATAAAACCCACACATAACAGGAGTCTAATGCTGCAGCAGTCTTTAATACAACTACTGCTTTTGGATCTAGAGCTGAAGAAGAGCATTCCTCGTTGAAGAATGATGCCACTGTGATATAACAAAAAATGAGATAAATGAAATAGTTAAATGTTTCAGTAACATTCAATGAGACTGAGAAGAGCAAAAAGTAAATTAGTGTAGGTAAGTGATCAGGACTCAGATGTCACTGGAGACAGAGACCTTCAGTCTGAACCCACAGAGAACTGGGGGAGGTTGGAGGGAAGGGCTGTTGGTTTGGCTGCTTTTAAATCATAAGCAGCAGATAATATGTCAAAAGGAAGTACAAGAGAAAATTCTAAATTATTTTTTTAAAGCATGAACCAAAATAATTTTAAAAAAATTACAAGCACATTTGAAGCAGAAAGCCTGTAAACAGTTTGGAGAAGTTAGCATAAAAGGACATTTCAGAGAAACTAAATACTTTCTGCCCTAGTCTTTTCCAATATAACCATGAACATCAATAGTAATCTATACGATTTTGTTCAAAACCCACTAGTGTGCAATAAAAATACATTTCTAAGGAAGTAGGAATTTGGGAAAGCAGTAGGAAAGACACAGCGTGTGCATAAAGTTCTAAGCAGAACTTCAATGTTCTATTCCTTGGTTTGTGTGACACGGTCAACACATTCCTCTATTTATGCTAATATTTGTCCTAGAGTACTAGTGGGACAAGGGAAAAAGTCCTGGCCAAACAAATTATTGGAGAGAAAAAAATCAAGGGGGGGAAAAGGCTGGTGCTATGCAAAAGTGAAAAGGGTAAGTTCAATCTCATTATCTTAATGAGACTAGTACCGAAGACACATCTTACTCACCTGCTGAGATTTAGATAAAAATCATGTCTTGGTCTCTCTTTCTTTGTACAAAGTCACAAAAGTGAGGTGCATACCTAGCAAGGATCCTGGTGTGCTCTGAAGTGTGTGCTTCGACATTTCTTGTGCTGGGATCTCCATATTTAATTCTATTCTATTTTCCTCACTTAATATATGAATTAAATACTTAACAAATAAAGATAAATTTGTTCTCTGTCTTCATAAGGCTAAGTCCAAAACTCATTACAGGGATAAGTGTCTTAATGATTTAAATTGATGCCTATGTTATCAATTGTTGAAACTTAAGACTTATAATACAATCTTTCCAAGATTTCTTATCACATGTGGTGCCAACACCCTATAAATATTGGTCTCAAAGCCTGGTGCTGCCAAAGAATGCACAGCGGAGCTCAAGAGGGAGAGGTTCAGCCTTGGCTTTAAGCCATCTTTGTGCTTTGTGAGGCCTTGCACGAGTGGCAGCGAAGTGAGAAGGGGGCTGAGGACTATATGTTTGTGCCATTTCTGCACAGGCAGACGAGGGCATGTGCCCTCGTACTGCTGCGGGAGGATTTCTAGCACAGGAGGCTGTGCCTGTTGGAGGAGAACCAGATACCTCTCCACCCAGCACTGCCTGACCTTTCGCTTCTGGGTGCCTGTAAAATTGAGAGGCCACCAAACACCTGCAGCAAGTGCGCAGGCAGTGGGAGATCCGTAGGCGCGAGCACTTCTTTCCTCCGGGGGCAAGCCGGAAAGCACTCAGCTTTTCAGGAGCAAACAGGTAGCAGGCACTAGGGCCACGCTGGCCACCCCAGGGTCTCCACAGGAGCTGAGTTGTACCACGATTTCAACACCCTGCAGCTAAAAGAAAGACCCTTTATAAAACCACGCAGCAAAATTATTGCTACTGCAGGAACCGGCGCTGATTTCTGATTTGTTTACCTGCACATTTTGCCTAAAATGAGGCTGAATATTATTTTTATGAGCGGTATGCTCTCATTTGGAATTGACACTAATGAATGCAAGGCCCTTTCCCCCTCTTGTTTGTACCATCAAATTAATTAGCTCTATTGTGACATCAGTATTTTTCTCAAGCAGTTCAAGGCTTGAGCATTCTCCTTTCTTTTTCTAAAGGGCATCTTCAGTGCCCTTTATCTACCATAAGAATCATGCATCACTTGTATTTTTTTCACAACTAATGCTGTTTATTATAAAAACTGATTGTGATGTGAAGATTGTTATACCGTGTGGCAAATTGCCCAAACAATTACTGTAAATGCATGAGCCATAAACTGTACTGCCAAGGACACTGGTAGGTTAGCTCCTATAAAAGAAACAATTAGAGTCTGAGGTGAAAATAATAGAAATGAGATGACAGTTATTGAAAAGGCAGAACATCCAGTTTAATGTTGTAAATATAGGTTTGTGGATTACACTGATGGTTTTAAAGTGTTCATGGCTTATTGAATGGAATAGAATATTACATACTTTAGAATGGGGCCATAATTATTATTCCTTTTTAATTGTGATGTCTGAGGCATTTGTGAGCAGTTGTTGAGAACATCCTCACATTATACTGATTCTAATTCTAAATTATCATCCTGCACCAAGGTTTTTTTTTTTTTTTTT
>VZSV01000004.1:13116811-13133187 GCA_013398735.1 Nothocercus julius
ACAGCAATAATTATTTCAGTTTCAGCCTACACACTTCACTGCTTTAAATCATCATTAGAAGTTTCATCCCTCAGCAACTCCTGCTGAGAAAATCTTAAACTCCTTGAAACCATTAGATAAGAATAGCTTATCTTTATAACCATTTGTATATAAAAGTATTGATAAGAATTTTCTAGACAATAAGGTAATACATTTTTTTTCTTAGGAATTACCTAAATCGAGAATAAGGAGGAGAGAGGTTATGATTTCTAAAGAATTTCAATCATTAAATCTAGTTTTGTAGCATGCAAAGATTAGGCTGTGTAAAAAGGATGTTGCACATTGTGCAAGAAGATGTAGTTTGCTAGCCTATGGTAAATATGAAGACAATATGAGATACTACTATAGGAGAAATTTGAAGGGTCCTCTGCCCTTTTCAGAGAGGATGTAAGGATAAAATCCAGTGAAACAAAATTCAGCTATTAACCCTATGGGGTTTATTCTAAACAAGTGCACAAAGAATTTTGACTCTCCAAGAGGTGCAAGGCACATAAATCCAAACGAAGTCTGTCTACGCTCTGAGAGCTGAGGACAAGGTGTGCGGCAGAACAAAGATAGCAGCCAGCAAAGAGGCAGTCACTGTCAGCACTGTAGCATGTGCAAGCGCTAAAGTACCAAATCCATTAGTAGGGGGAGAAGAATCAGTAAAGTGGCTCTGAAAGAAAGTTGCAAGGAAACTAAGTACTCAGCTGTACCTCTTTTCAGGGAAATGTTCTAAGTCATTTTCAGGCTTTTACACACTGTTAAAAGAAGCAGATCTTAATGCATGTGCTTGAGGCAGGGGTGTCTGTCACAGCTGTGCTGGAAACCAGGTGTACATAGCCGAAGACCCCATGGAGAGCTGGGGAGAACAGCTCGTGAGGGGCTGCGGCCTCAGCTCGCGCACAGAATTAGCCTTAAATTCTACTTGCCAGGTGACTTTACCTAAGCACACAGCCCATTCCTTCCTTCAAAAGATCACTCACTAGAAAGACATCCTGTGCATGCATGAACCATGAGGCTGCTATTGCACGTCACGTGTGTCAATGTCTTCGGTTTGTAAGTTCAATTTGTTAAGGAGGCATTTAAAAAAGAAGATTCCTTGGAAGCACAACAGAATAAGGATTTAATTTCAGCAAAGCTGATAAGAACAGTATAAATCACATATTGTTAGATTCTACCACATAGGAAAAGATTCAGAAAAAAAGCAAAAACTGAAGAAAAAAAAAACCTACTCAAGGGACAATGACAGCCACAAATAAATAGTAGAAGAGCAGAAAATACTGAATAATATTTTAAAACATTATGACATTACAAGTGAACCTGTTAGAATGAAGCCATATGTAAAATCAGAAACGTTATTACAAATCTAGACAAGATTGATTTTCTTATGTGCCCTTCAACTACCAGCAATCTTCGAGAAGGCTCAATCTAGTTCCTAGTAAATAGATGTCACCAAACAAACACGACTGACACTAATTAGCTCCCTTGTTGATAGCCAGGACTCACAGGATAGAGGCACAAAGACAGCATGACCCTCTCACCATCCAAGCTGTAGTGAGGACATTTGCACACCGGCAAGGCAGTGGAAGTTTGCACTGTACCTACTATTTCAAAACTATGCCATGAAGAGAAGATTGCATTATCACAAGAGTCAGTTTAGCATTCACACAAATTTTGCACACAAAAACTGAGTCACAAAGAAGCTCCAGTAAAATGTGTGAATGCTGAGAACAAGAATGTGATCTAATATTAATCTGTGGTACTTCCTCAAGGAAATGCCCCTCTGTTTTGGTGAACTCATTGAAGAAAAGTTGCTGAAAACAGAAAAGGAGAAAAGGCAGGCCTGCAAAAGAACAATAAAAGACTGTCAGCAGCTTCCAAACAAGGAGAAATTGGAAAAGAAGTTTAGAATGTGAAGCAGAAAAAGATGCTCAGTGTGAGAGATATATAGTATGATGATTAATAGTATCGAGGGGGACAATTGATCAAGAGAGCAGCTGAGAGGAATTTTGCGTGTTTTTTTTCTGAAAAGATAATTCCCAGTAGGGTTCAGGCAATGTTTGTAATAAACCTATTTTTATTAAGATTATTGGGTTGGTGATATCCAGGGGATTATATTTTCCAATTACTAATATTTTCATTTTTCAGTCTTAGTTTATGATTGAAGCAGGGACATAGGTGGCACAGAACAAAACGTATTGCCCTGGTTTGGGATGAGAATAATCATAGCCTCAAAGCAAACAGAGTCCCAAGAAATTAGTCTTTATTTCCAGCTCATTATAAAAGACCTTGAGTTTTAATAGCAAAACATTTATACTTTTATTTTTAAATATAGATGAGTAACTGTCCATTTGAAGACTTTAGTGCCATCAGTCTAAACCTGACCTCACCACCAATTTGATGCCATGCTCAAACATTCGATATAGCCTCATCTGTGCCCAAATCTCACGATTAAGCTCATGTAACTTATACTTTGAATTAAGCTACAGCAACTTTGCACAGGAAGACCACAACTTTTATCAGATGCCTCTGTCACCTTTATAGATTACATTATCTGCATAACAATGTTGAAAAGAAAACAATTCTTTTGTGGTCTTGTTACATGGCTTTTTTTGTGCCAAGATTGGCCACAAAATTGCTAGGCCCCTCCACATGGTTGATTAACGACTTCAGAAGCAAGATCAGGAAATTCTTGAAGGGAAGATTCCCCTGGGCAAGACTGGGAGATCTGTTGACAGCTCTATTATCAAACTGCTGCAAAATAATAATGCAATACGTTGTTATTGTGGTGCCTAATCGACAGTGTAGAGCTGCTGAGACAGGGAGAAAGCTGAGTCAAGAGTCAGGTTTCATAGGGGCTACATTTCAACTGAGTTTAGAAGAGACCTTTCCCACACACATCACCAAAGGACCTAACTAGCACAATTGCCACTTGGCCTGCAAGGAGTAAGGGCCAGTATCAAAATGCCGTTGTAGAAAGGAGCTGGAGGTAGAGAACTATTCTCCTCCTTCTTTCTACCGCTGTTTTAAAAGACAGGAGAGAAAAGCAACTTCACATCTGCAGGTTCCTTCCAAGTTAAATTCATTTTGTATAGGTCTACAAGAAAAAAAAAAAAAAAAGAGCCTTTAAGCTCTGATACCTGGTGTTTTCTTGGATCTTACCTGGGAAACAAAAAAAGGAAAAAAAAAGAAAAAAAGAGAGTGAGCAAAAGCGAGCAGTCCCCTGCTAGCGTATCAGGAATATCAGGAGACAGCCATTTCCGAGAGGCTGATGGCACCATACTAGGCACGTATGCAGGAAGATGACAGATGCCTTAGGGAGACTGTAGATAGATGGATGGCAGTCAGGTGAGACTAAGACACAGATACCAGCCCTAGGAAGGAGGACAGAATGGGTGACCACAAAAGGTCTTACTCAGTCATTTTTGAAAAAGGACAACCATGGTTGGTAACTTGGAAAACAGTTGTATCTTAATATGTCAAAATTGCCAGGTGTTACCCCTACAAATAAGAGATTTTTATAACTTTCTTTTATAATGTTAATTTTTTTACATGGTGTTTTACTACAATATAGCAGGAAGACCAATCTGTGATACTTATCAATTACTCTATCAGGAAGACTTAGAAAATAGCCTAGGAGATTTTTACTGATATTGGTGCAGATTTACTCAGTCAGAGACTTGAGGAGACTGCCAACCTCCAAGACACCTTTTTGACAACATGAGGGGATCCAGGTCTTGAAGGTCTGCTAATAAATAGCCCAGCTGATTTCAGGCCAGCTTATTGCAAGGGCAGCTACGATGCATCAAAGCAAAATTTAGAGCCAAATCCACTTGGTAGATCTGTGTGCAAGGTGAGAAGAAACGGTCAGTTGTATCTAGTTCTCACGGACTCCTCATGTAGCAGCACACTCAATTGTCCAGCTCAGCGCTCAGTAAACAGTAATAATAAATCTTTGGCTTTAGTGTCAGAGTATCAGATCAGGAAGACAGTGGAGAGACAGAAAACCAAGCTCCCCATTACAGCATGGCATCTAATATTTTCTGGTGTATCACTGAAGAACTATGGATCAAATATCCACTTCTGACATCCTGCATTCACTCAGTGTTTAAAATGCCTTACCTCTTCCTTTCCCCTAAGGCAGGCACTGCATCTGACTTGGCAAAGTGCTTGTTTGGACCGTTCTTCTGTGTTTTGTTATTGGGGAGAAAATCCACTTTTTATATTAAAAAAACAGCAGGTGATTGGTTCCCTGGACTTGCTCTGTAGCAGCTGAAATCAATTGCTTCCATTTCAGAGCTGCAATGCTGTGGCTGGTTCATGGCTTAAAGTTCATAAACAGAATAAACAGCTCAGATGACACTGGTAGTGAATACATTGATTAAATATGACTCTGGTGCTCTCAGTTAATGTTTCACTGGCTTTAAATGTCTTTTCAGGACTAGCATCTAGCCAAGGTGAACATAGTAGAATATTTTTTTCCAGCTGAACATTTATGAACTGCTATAGTTGAGCATCAGAGAGGCAGTAGACCACTGAAATGTTCGTTACCAGCCTGGTTCATTTTGCAAAACAGATATCTCACTAAATCCGAAAGTCATTTTACAGCGGAATACAGGAGATCCTTCAGCAACAATTTTTTTTTTTCCAAAGGTCTTTAATCACTGATCTGAAAGAATGCAGAAATAAGTTCTGGTCCTGTAAATATTAATATTCCAGGACAGTTTTACGTAGGCAGAATCCCACAAAGTTCAGTGTGACTCTTGATGCTCATTAAGTTATATAGGGATCTGCTGCAGGATCAAGCCAGTTGCTGCACTAAATAGCCCCAAGCCTCAGTTTTAATAGTGTTACAATATGCCATTTAAATAAGCCGATGAAACTTTGGCAACTGCAGAAAATCTCATAAGTGTAAATCCAAGCAATGCACGTATAATTACAAATACTTGCTCATCATACGGTTGAGAAATGATACTCAAAGCATGAGTTGTATGTGTTGTAAACAAACAAGCAAACATACTTTAGAGCAAGTAATATTTCTCACATGTTAAAGCAGATTATGCTCTGTTATGTTGGTGATAGCGGTTTTTCCAGCAGATCTAGAGACACTATGAACAACAAACCACTGACAAAATTGAGTAAATGCTGCACTAAGACTGCCAGCCTAGGTTATTTTCAGATGTTGTTATTTAAAACTTTAGAAGCTTCCTTTGATATTCACAGAACAGCATATTTATGGAGACAGAGTGGCACAGCTCACAGTCAACAACTGCAAAAGTTAGTGAGTTTTTCAGCTTTTGGGTATTTTGCAATTAAGAGCCCACAGGTACGGTTGTAGGTGTTTATCTGCTATGTGCATGCCCTTCTCATCTCTAAATTCCACCTACTTCTTCAGCATTCCTGTGACAGCATTCAAAACCTTATGTCATTAACTTAGACTTCTATCTCTAGGGTCTTTAGTGTATTTCATGATTAAATTATTAGGTGTGCATATATTTTGAAATAATTGTGATTTGACAGATAGAAAAAAGTCATTAAAAATCACTGAGTGCAGTTCCTGGCCAAGCAGGGCTATTCCTGCTAGAACACCTTTTCCCAGTGATTTTTCTTACCTTATTTTAAATAACTTTGGAGAGTAAGGGTGTAACAATTTCCTTGAAAGTTAATTCTACAGTCTTTCAGAAAACAATATTAAGAGGCATTTCCTAACACCTAATTGCAGTTCCACAGCTTCCTTTTATCCTCCTGCTTGCCTGAATAATATGTTATAGACAGCCTTCAAACAATTATCCTGTGTCCCTCATAGCATGCTCTTCAAGTGCTTGGAGAAGCGTTATTTTGGTGCCAGTGCTATCTATTTCTGCAGCTGGCACAGACTGGCAATGCCAGGGAGGAGGCAAGGAAAGGGCTGGGGGTACTGGGTCTGGTTGATCTGCAGATGAGTGCTGCTTTCATCTGGCTCCCTGTGAATGGATAATTTCCCTCGCAGCTGCTCTCCCGGTAAAAACAGTGACTGTGGTCACTTCCTAAGAATAGGAATAAACTTTAGTCAAATCCCACGTCTGTATACAAGGTGTAACTTGTGACTTGAGATACCAGAAACAACCTTGAGATTAAATAGCAGAACGCAAAGATGATGGATGGTTTAACAGCTCTTCTGCTCTCCTCTTGTCAGTTATGATGTGCAATAATGGAAAGAACAAAGATTAAAAGGGAACATAATTTAAAGGCCATATTTTAAATGAATTACCGGGCAATAATGCAGTTGTTCCTCCTAACAAAGCGTTCGCAGTGCTATTTCCAGACAGCTTCCTCACAAGTTCATGATTTTCTAATCACATCATGGGCTCGTGGGAAAGGCCAAGGGGAGGGAGCTGATGCAGAACCACATTTGCCAGGGCACTTGAGGCCCCTGTCTACCACCTGCCTGTGGACGAGTGAACACAGGACAATCCTGCTGGGCTCTGCCTTCAGCACCTCACTTCCCTTGCCTTCCGTCAGAAACGGGGTGAGATCCGAGCTGAGGACAGGACAGCAGCCTCAGACAGCTTCTTACCAGGACGACAGCACTCGTGCACAGACGAAAATGTTCTCAGCAGCTTTTCTATAAGACCATTCAGTACTTAATGCAGCTGAAACTGTAATTAGTTGCCCACTAACCGGGGATTTTTACTCTTCCTTCTCAGTGGGTATTGCACATAGAGCACCGTTCACATGAGGCCAGGTCCTAGCTTGTGGCCTGTTTTAAACAGGCACCACCTAGACAAGTGAATCGATGTACAACCACTCAAAGACAGATGCAGTACAAGAATTAAAAAATTAAGAAAAAAGTGCAGAACCAGAAACATTTCAGAGGGACAACTCTGAGGGCTCAGACAGGTAAATGGGTGATAACTACCTAACAGTTATGATAAAATATTGATCTTTACCTTCCTTGTCAGAGTCCACATAGATGTCCCACAGTACTGAGAAACAATTACCACTATTGCACTACATCACTATCAGAAAGCCTATCAGACACTTTCCGTGTGTTCCCGCTCATGCTGGTTTGCCTGACAGATGGCAAACTAGGCCAACCATGGAAAAGGGGCAAGACCACCAGCCCCTTGCGTCAAACCTATGCAGGAGCCTGGAGCCTCTGTCAATGAGGAAATCACATGACAGATTTTAGGATCAGGAGAAATTTATGTTCAAAACCGTTATCCATGTCCCCAAAGCAAAAAAAAACAGACAGAAAAAAAAATGGAAAAAAGAAAGAAAATAGATTGATAGAATTCTATTGCTTTTTTTTTTTTTTTCCCTAAACGTTCTTATTACTATCTATTATGGGCATTTGCCTGACATATGGTCTGATGGAACAAAAAGTATTCACAGTTTCACAGTCAATGATATCAGTTCAAGATTAGTCTATGAATTTTAAGGAGCCATTTTTTCTTCCAAAATATTTTTTTGAGTATATGTGAGTTGAATACACACTTCCATGTAGGCTAGAAGAAAAAAATAATTAATTCAAACATTATTGTTTTCAGAGTGTACTTTATGCCTGTGAATCCTTAAAGAATTTTGAAAATGCAAACACTTATATTAAAATTCATATTGGAATTATTTTTAGCTTGGAAAAATGTAGTTAGAGACAAAAACTTGTATGACAGTTTGGTAGGCTATTTTTTCATGTCTAGCCATAAAAGCACCAGCAAATGAAACACAGAGAGAATGGACAAGAGTTTAACTCATACGGTTTTGATCATGCAAATCTAGATGAGCTTCCACATTAATTATTCCATGCAGTTTTGCTTTTCCTTATCAATTTCTGAAAGTCCAAATTTTGAGGATTGATTCAATTTAAAATTTATTTTTTAATAAGGATGTCTCCCAGTTGCCCCCCAGTTGCCCTCATTCACACAGCTTTGTACTGGCTCCTGCCCTCATGGGTTATATGATACAGTCATATTGTGCTTCCTCCGTGACTTCCTCCAAAAATGCATATTATTCCTTTCGCTTTACTAATGCAACAAATACTCACTAATGACATTGAAAGCGGCACACAAGTATGCTCTAAAGTGGATCAGATAATCTGCCTAAAAAATATAATTATTTAACAGTCCTGTTTTTCAACTGAAGAGGTAAATTGCCTATTTTGGGAGCAAATTTAAACATCTCAGAGACAAGACTTTGAAAAATGTTGCAACAGTTTCATTTCTAAACTTGACCTTAATGATAAAAGGGCCTTTATTTAGGCCTTTTAATTATCCTTACATTTGCATTGTTTTAACAAAATTCTTTAATTAAAATCCTCCAGCCCGTGGACATGGATAGCAATACTCCCTCTCTGTATATTTATTGTTTGAACCACAAGCAAAATTGCTATTATTCCTGGGTAGATGTTTGCATCACTACAGCTCTTCAGAGCACCCAGTTATGGCCTACGACCCCATTTTGCTAAATGCTCTACAGACACACAGGGTAGCGGTTATAAAGTCTGCAGCGTTTGCTATCGGAGCCTCAAACAAGAGACACGAGATGGATGAGCTGGCGGAGGAGAGTGGGGAAACGGGCAGTGCTGCTCAACATGACACGAAGTAGTCATAGCACATCAGCAGCTTCACTTTGCCAATTTTTGGGGGGTTGTTTTTGTTGTGCTTTTTCCTAGACATCAAAGCAAAGGAGTTTTAATGAGGGTCTGAAGGAGAATAATGAGGTGCTTTTGCAGATGTCTGCAGGGTGTTCCTGCTCACTCAAAGGGGCAACACGTACAAAGACACTTTGAAAAACAAGCGAGCGACGGAGGCTGGCATCTTAGCTCTTTTGAAACGGGAGGCCCTGGTGCTGAAAATGAGGTCAGCCTCATTTACACTGGTGAAAGTTGTAACTCCTGTGAAGTCAGTGAAGTCCCTGTAGCATAAAACTAGTCCTAGATTACAACTTGCCAGAGCTGCCTTTTAGAAGCTATGGTGGCCACTGAAAAAATATTCCAAAAATACTTCCAACTCATTTTTTCACTTACCATCAGGTCCCTTTACATTCTTCTGCCACTAAAAAAGAGTCTTGAAAATAATGTTATAAAAGTTATGGGAGAAATGTTAGTTTTTACCAAAAATGTGTAACAGGTCTTAACACAAATGAGACCACTTTATTTTTAATATTATCACAAATATACATATTTGTATATATGGGTGTGTGCACAAATATACATATGTGTGTGTATACTCACATATATGTGTACACACACTCCCACAAATATACATATGTATGCACACAGACATGTGTATATGCATATATGTTTTTCTGCAGTCTGAAATGGAGGGAAACAACTTTAGACTCATAGAGGAGAGAAGGTAATTTTATGTTACAGGGTGGTCTTGTTGCTTCCTTTCCCATTTTTTTGTATGCGTGCCCGTCCCACCTGCAGCAGCTCCCTGAATCCCGTCGGGAAGCATCCAGCCTCTGCGCACACGGGGAGCTCTGCAAGGCCTCTCTGCACCAAGGCCATCCTATTCACCCAGGCTCTTCTCATGAGCCTGCTGGGAGGACAGATGCAATGTACAAAACTAGGCACCCATGGCGGGATTTAACCACCTGGCAGGTGAAGCCTCCTCAGGCTCTGCGCTGCTTTGCTTCCCCTTCCCCATCCACTCAGGCTGGTGCAAGAGGCCAGGCTACAGTCAACTAAAAGCAGGAAAATAAAACAGCACCATCCTGCCGGGAAAGAGGAATTCACTTCTGGAATTGAAATATTGCCATGGATGCTACAGGTAAAATGCAGATTTGATTCTGCCATGCTAGAATTCTGCTGCTGCTTTATAGGAAGTTCACTGAGCAAAATATTGAGAACAGGATTTTCATGGGCAGCCTTGCTTTACTTACACAAAGAAAAGTTAAACACAGAGTAGGAAGCCAAAAGTTACTATTTCTGAGCCTCTCAGGTTTTGTGTCATTATGTTATAAGTTATTCATTGTCATTTTACTCTATAATTAGCATAGCACTTGCTGACATTTAATTATTCTAATAATACCTATCAGATAAATTCTATATATCTTTTCTTTTTTCTTTAAAATACCGCCAGTTCTGCCATCCACATCATTATTCATTTCACTGCTCCTGTCTCTGTTGGAGATGGGCAGGGCTGTTGTCAATCTGCTCACAGACACCTCCACCAGTGGCAGCAAGGAGGCATCACCCGAGATCCAGCTTGCAGAACAGCCCAACCTATGGCAGAAAAGTTTGTACCGGCTATTCTAATCGCAACAGGATCCTTCGCCGGGTTATCGGCTTCCTGAACCTCCATTACTGCTTCAGTTTTAATAAGTGCACTGAGAGAACATCCATATGCAATGAAGCATGTGAAATTTAATTTTGGGGGGTTTTGGTTTTTTTTTTGCTTTTAAAATCTTGATGACATGGCAAAGAACTGAATGCAGTACTTAACTGTATGGCGATTCCAGTTTATATCAGACCTCTCAATAATGTCAACACACTTCGCAGACACAGACTAAAATCAGAATGTAGCCCACAATTTGCAGAAACCACATTACTTTTCAAATGCATGGCAGGCATGCTTTATTTCTGTAACGATGATATTTGACCCAATGAACCTGTTTGCAGGAAACAGTTGTCTGATATATACAAGCATGTTATACAACCAAGTCTTGCTTATCATTAAAGAAAAAACAAAACAAACAAACGAAAAAAAACTAACAGAAGAAAACGGTATGAGAAGTCTTAGTTTCAGCCAAAACAATTAGAAAATCAGAATTAGTCAGCTATATTGTAAATTAACAAAAGGTAAGATGTAACCTCACCTGCTTGGTGTTGTCTTTAAGCAGCCTTTAAGATGTCTATCACTAGCCTCTCTGTGGGATTTATTATCCACCTTGGGTGCATTTTCTTTCCTATGACAAATAAGTGTGTAATTTTTGTCATCGTTGTTTGCCCAGAATATGCCGGCTGATGTCTCGTACCGTATACAGAACTCCACTTTAGCTCCATCTTGCTGGTAAGGAGGCGCCAGAGAAATCTTAAAGCAGAACTGGTCGGTCTCATTGCCACAAGAATTGGGCATGAACTCTGCTAAGATATCATAATAACTCTGCCAGTTGTCCAGTGTCATCCGAACATACACCGTTTTTTCAAAAGATATATTGAGGACTCGCACAATGCCGTTCATACAGGTAACCCCAGGCAGGAACACAATCGACTCCAACAGTACTTTTTGCTCACGCACTTTTTGCAAAAGTTCTTCTTGTGAAGCAGGTAGTGTAAACAGCTGAGATAAAAAAAACTCCTCCTCGGGGAAAACTTCATCTTCCTTGTAATCATTTTGTGATATAATTGGAACTTCCCAGGTATCAAACTCTTTAACAGACACAAGATCAAACCCAAATGCATCAGCAAATGAAACTTTCCTTGCAATGGTACCAGGGGGGTCTGCCTCCTCTTCCTCTGAAGAAGCAGAACTCCGCCTTCGGGGCAGTGGAGAAAAACGAGGTTTAAGGGTACTTTTAACATCTTCATCTTCTGAAGAGAAATCATTTACAGTAGGAATTTCTAATAATTTATGCTCACTAACCCGTCTAGGTCCTTCAAAAGACTCCATTGGGCTCTCCGATATAAGCTGAAAGACAACTGTACAACTAGTAGCAGCTGATATTTGAGACACTGTGGTTTAAAACAAGGATTAATGTTACAGTTGACATTGCAAAAGGGAGTCAAGCCTATTAATAGATTCTATGGTGTGTTAGCTATGTTGGTCTGTTCTCCAGTCTCATAGTATTAAGTGTTATAATTTCAACGATATGTTTCAAATATTGCATTTGCTATTTTTATATAGATTTATGTGGAAAGAAAAAAAAAAGACTAATATTTAAAATCCAACTTCATTGCATAGTCAAGCTGTGTAAACGAAGCTATTTTTAGAAATCAGCTTATATTGCAAAACAAATTTATCACATTGCACGAATGAGGAGGTATTAATCTCCTATTAGGATATATAGGATGTATACTTTATCAGCTAAACAGTTTCTGTGCTGTAAATTATTCCTGTGTTGGCTTTCAAGGCCATTATTTATAGTCCAGATACAAAAGTGCATTTTCTCATTCTGCCATGTCTTTATACCACGCTAACTCACCGGGCCAGATCCTAGGGCTACGACAATTTATTCTAGCAAAGGCTAAGCCAGCACAACTTTAATTAACCAGGAGTGATGTAAGATGCTAGTTTGCATTTAGTATTATTCAGACAAATGGAGAGAAAAGCAAGGCACAGCATTAACTTGTGCAGCTAACCCTGAAACACAAACCCTGTGCCCCAAAGCTGTAAACAGGGGGAAGGAAACGCTGCACTGTTTAGAGGGCTTTCAACCTTTGAGCACAGCTTCCCATGATGCGAAATGAAACTGGAATCTCAGTCTGCTTAATCACCTGGCATTTGGCTTTCACTTTGATGGTATCCCACATGTGGAAAGACACAGCATTCGTGGGACAAAGAGCAGGAACTTAAAATGTCACATTTTTCCTTCATATTACCTAGCCTCTTCTGTTTCCCTGTGTCTCTTTCAAAAGCTAAGGTGGTAATCTAATAGTGCAGTATAAGCTAATAAATATAGCAGGACCTCCTTTGAATTATCCAAATCAGAAACTGATGGCATTACTGGTATCATCAGAAATCTCAGTTCAGGCTAGAAACCTAACCCTTCATTCAAACTTTCAAATGGTTCAGGTCTTGCAGGCTGACTTGAATCCTTTCTGTTGTTGTTACCATGTCACCAGTGCTTTCTTTTAAAGCTGACCTCGGTATGTCTATTATCAGACAACATGGTAAACTCAGTCTTCCCCATGAATTCCCTTTTCTGATGAGGCAATCTCCCACCTTGTGATGATATCTCCAGGTCTTTCCATTGCTTCTCCACTTTAACCTCTCAAAAGTTGTCTCATCCATTATCATAAAAACATCCATACCTTCCTATTACTACCATTCTTTGAGGTAAAAGTATATAAGGAGAGATTTTAAAAATAGCTTTCTCTTATAAACTGCATAACCCCTGGGATATTGCTAATTCTGAACCAGTACTGTCAAATATGGTATTTCTCAACAAGAGCCAACAGTAAAAGCATTAAAGATGTTCTGTACCTGTCTTGCCATTCATTGAGATCACCTCCTTTTCTTGTATCCTGGATTTAAAGAAATGGGGGACCAAAAGTTTAGTTAGGATTTTAGCGTAAATGCTGCACTGAGTGATAAAAGTCTTCAATTTTGCACTGTTACCAAGTAAGAGATGCAGTATAAATTTAGTATGATCAGTAAAAATAAAAAACAGGAAAGTGTTGTACAAGAAATAAACAATATAGTAAAGAGAAAAGATTTTATCTTTACATAGGAAAGAAATGCTCATGGCCATAAGGATGAAAACCAAAGAACAAGGTGAAAAAAGGAAGAGCACACTTTTGTGAAAGCTGTTTCCCATTCACAATCTGCTGCTTCAGAAGAGCAGGTCTGATCTAGGACTTGCTCAGCCCATTTGCACTGGATTAGACTCTTCACGAGGGGCTAAGAATATAATGAAAAGTGGTACTGTCATATGTTATCTATATTCAAGAAGCCTCCAAATATATCTAAATACCTAAAGCAACAGTGTTTCCTTTCAGACTGTACCAGCAACAGGTTATATGAGAACATCTTCACAGGACAACTTCTCTAAGCACTTCTTTTCTAAAGCTTCATCTTCCTTACTACTTTTGGATGCTCCAAATTCAAATACTGGATCACGACAAATGTTTTCCAGGAGTTCATATGCACTTTTTAAGCATTTCCAATTTTAAGTGGAAATGAAGTAGACAGCGGAAATGAGGAAGAATGCACAGAAAAAAAAAAAAATAAAAGGAAGAAAAAAAAGCATAGTTCTATATGGAGTAACTGCTCCTGTGAACAGTAAAGTAAATGTTCCCAGAGAGAATGAGAGAATGTCACAGAGGCAGCAGGCTTGAGACTTAATTAAATACGCAGCAGAACATCAAAAGCACAGCCAAGTAGCCTTTTAATTAAAAATTACTTGCACCTGTCTCTTTTTTTTGGGGGGGGAGGGGGGGACATATCTATTATTTGGCCTGGCTGACCGATCTTTCGTGGCCTTATCTGGAAGGAAAGATACCTGTGTCAACACAATTATTTCTTAAGCATGGACTGAAGATGAGCAGTATGAAATCTGGTTCCACTTGGCTTCCTAATAGAGTAATCCCTAGTGCCCTAGAAAACTGCACTACTTCAGTTGAGAGTATGAGATATATTACTTCACTGCTATTCAATAAATCTGTTAGGCTGAGCTGTAAAAAAACCCACTTTCTCCTTGTAGACGTGGTCAAAGGTGGTGAAAAGGTGGAGGAAATATTTTAAAAGTTATATCCTTTAGAAGAAATATCGTTGGCATATGGGGGGTTATTTTGAAATAGCAATGCCTTTTTAAAGTATGTTGAGGTTAGGGAAAAACAGCATTTCACTTAACAAGATATTCTTTTTAAATACCACATGATTTAAGTTAAATAATAGGAATAAAGCATGAAGACAAATACTGTCCTTAGTTGTTTTCTGCTCTCACTTATGGATTGCATGTTCATTTCAGAAGTTTTACAAAATTTGGTCCTGTGACTGAGAACAAGTCATTATCATATTAATTTTTTGTGACTCAGAGTAGAAATCATCTCACTCTGCAAAATTGTCCTAGTTTCACAGTGCCAGGAGTAATAATTGTGGTCTTTGTACTTAAAAATCAAAACAATAGGCAAAAAAAAAATAGTATTATTGTAAGCAAAAAAAAATAGCATTATTGTTAGGGGATATTCTGGCTTTAATGAAGTCAATGACAAAACTCTCTTTAACTTAAATTGATGACAGAGCAAAACACTGTCAGAGGAAAACACAATTCTTTGCACAGCCAAAATTCAAAAGAGAGATTGCATTATTACAACAGATTATCCAAATATTTAATGTATTGACAAATCACAATGAAAACAATTAACTATTCTATCTGATATGAAAGCCATCCCATTCTTTATTATATTTGACTCTGATTTTTCATTTCAGATGAAACCAGACATTGAGCAAGTAAAGGTGATTCTCACTGCAATGTCAATGCTTTGCAGACATTTCAGGTAGTGACAAGAAGACTCGTACAAAGAATAAGCACAAACATGATTTTTGCTTTAGATTTGGTAGAAGGAACCTCAATTTGGGGAAAGAAGGAAGAGATTTTTGCCCTTTCATCTTTAAAGTCAGGACTCAGAGGGAAAAAAAAAAAAAAAAAGATAGTTCCTGAAATGGCCTGAAGAGAGGAGGAGAAAGCAAGATGCCTAGAAGTATGTGGTGAATATTTTGCTTAAGAGCATACCTGAAAAAACATATATATATATAACTTGGAGATCAGGGCTTTCAGCCCTCCAAGATACAGCTCCTTCTGGTTACCTTTTATGTTTCACTCCTTGTAGAATCTACCTTCACTGATAATATCCCTTCTGAAGTGATTATTCATCTGTTCAAACAGGGAGGCTTTTCCTTTACATTTTTTTCTTTTTGCTTAGGATTCAAGTTCAACTTTTGTGCTTTGACTTACAGGTAAAGCCTTTACTATATTTGAATTTCTCAACTCTACAGTTTGGCTCCATTTATTAACCATTTCCATCAGTTTCTGAAAGCATGCCTGTAAAACTGAAGGCCTTAATAATATGTGTTTGCTTATTCTGGATTTAATTTGGCTATGGCAACTTTGGTATGTGCCAGGCAAAGAAGAAGTAATTGTGGGGCAGATGAATATCAAAAGAAGACACTCTGAGACCCTCCAGGCCCCAGAGAAATATTTTCTAGCTCACCATCGCATCACTAAGATTTTTGAATAACCCAAGGCTTACCCATATCTTACCTATATAAAATATAGGTAAGACTAGGTACACACATTCACATGATAAGTAGAAAGTTTGTCTATTAAATATAAACTTGCAAGCAAGTAGTTGGCAATTCTGCCCTGATACAGAAGCACTAGATAACAAAAAATGTCCCAAAGGGAATGTTACGTCCTAAGTCTTTTGTTTCCTAATCTAAAAACACCCTGGGAAATAACTAAAAGATAGGCTTGGGGACTGAAAGACTCCGTCTTGGGAAAAATCCTGAAATTGCCCAGTCGAGATGATCATGAGCTAGGATGTGCTCCAATATCACAGCACAAGGGATCAGCTTAGTAGGACTTCCAGCATGTCTCTCGCTGCCACTCTGCATGCCAAAGTTAGCGTGCAAAGGAAATGAAATGGGCTTCTTTTGGAGTCCCACAGACCCCGAAAAATGGCATCCACAGCAGCCTCAGAAGACTGAACC
>VZSV01000004.1:13133201-13149715 GCA_013398735.1 Nothocercus julius
AAAAAAAAAAAAAAAAAAAAAAAAAAAAAAAAAAGGATGCAAAAGAATATTTGGAATATTGTGTGCAGTTCTGGGCTCCCCAGTACAAGAGGGATGTGGAACTTCTAGAGAGCGTTCAGTGTGGAGCAACGAAGATGATTAAGGGATGGAAGCATTTATTGTATGAGGAAAGACTAAGAGAACTGGACCTGCTTAGTCTGGAGAAGAGAAGATCGAGAGGGGATCTTATCAATATGTACAAATACCTGAGGGGAGAATGTAAAGAGGATGGGGCTAAACTCTTCTCGGTGGTGGCCAGTGACAGGACAGGGGGTGATGGGCATAAATTAAAACACAGGAACTTTCATCTCCATGTGAGGAAGAACTTCTTTCCTGTGGGGGTGCCAGAGCCCTGGCACAGGCTGCCCAGAGAGGCTGTGCAGGCTCCTTCTCTGGAGATCTTCCAAACCCGCCTGGCTGCCGCCCTGTGCCCCGTGCTCTGGGTGTCCCTGCTGGAGCAGGGGGGTTGGACTAGGTGATCTCTAGAGGTCCCTTCCAACCTCAACCATTCTGTGATTCTGTGAAGACAATACAGTAAGCAAAGAGAATTATTCCTCTGAAGAACAAATTTCTCTTTTTAAACTTCCACTATTTTATTTTAAAAAATATGAAAATACAGTTAGTTAGCTTCTATGACTAATCAGATGCATCAATCATCTTATCCTTACTAGTTTCAAACCTTAGAACTCTAAAGGCAATGCCACAGCTCATGCTCTGAGGGTCCCAGGGTACCGTGCTCACTTGCTCTGAGTAGTACTCATTCCCTCAAGTAGCTTCTTGGGCCAGCAGGACTGGTCCCGCATATATTCAGCTTGAAAACCAGTTGCACAATTAGGATCAAAGAGTTAGAAAAAAAAGGGGTGGGGGGAGCAATTTGTGCTTTAGTTCAATTTCTCTAAAAATAGGTACCCTGCAACTACAAAATTTGATAGCAATTTTCATTTCACACACCACTTTCTGTTCAGGCATAAAACAAATGTTTATTGTACTAAATACAACATGTTTAACTAAGTGTAGAACACAGGAACCAACATGTTGATTTCAATTTGTTCTTCATATCAGTGAAGGGTCTAATCCTTTCACAATGCTATCTAACCACAATCATTTTTTCATTAATCATTACATTTCAGTGGGGAACACTGAAGGGTGTTTTCTCAGATTATAATGAAGTGAAAGGCTAACGTCACAGGCTGTTTATCTTCATACTTAACGTAGTATCATTATTTCGTATTTTCTTCATTCAGCTAGGACTTGCACCTTGACTTTTGAAAACAAAGGCAGTTCAGTTTTCACTGGTAAGGATGTTGACTTAACAGAGTATAAAATAGGAATCTGGGTACATTAGTGCAGCACATTTAGAGTCCAACTTACATTTCACCTGCAGTTTTTATTCAATGAACCAATTTTTCACCTGAGTAGTTACAGTAAAATATCACGGCACTTAAAATAAAGGCTAGACTTCATGCTGCTATAATGACTGAAGATATTTCTGAAAACAGAGAAGGAATTCCAGAAATTTGTGCATTTGGAGGAGGGGAAGAAGGAAAACTGACTTGCAGTATTCCACCTAGAAGTTCCAGGTCTCCTTTATGCATCAGAACCAGTCTTTCTGTGGGCATGGATGAAAGAAGATTTTTGGAAAAACCACCTCTATCTTACATAGCCTTGATTGCAAAGGCAATTCTCTCCTCCCCTGCAAATAAACTGAATTTAGCTGCTATTTACAAATACATCGAAGATAATTTTCCTTTCTACAGGAGCAAAGGTCGAGGTTGGAGAAATAGCGTAAGGCACAATCTTTCACTAAATGATTGTTTCATCAAAGTGGGAAGATGTGAGGACGGCAAAGGAAATTACTGGAGTATCCACCCGTCAAACTTAACTGCCTTTGTGCACGGGGACTTCAGGCAACACCGAAAGTCACGAAAGCGAGGGCGTCAAAAGGAGCTGGAGACTTGCTTTGCTATGAATTATTGCATGCCTTGGGGACACTATCCTTCCTCCCCAGCACCAAATTCTCTGTGTCAAGTGCATTATTTGCTGGATCCTTTGTGGAGAATGCTGTATGCTGACAGACTGCAGTTTGTGAATGAATACCAAAAATGGAGTGTAAATTATGATTTAATCATGGGGAAGTTTGCACCTCTACTACAGTCAGATGAAACACAGAGCATTCCTGTCGAGTGGTTTTACAGATCTCCTGCTACTACAGCTATGGAGCAGAATATTTTTCTAAATATTCAACAGGCATTCCCTAATTCACTTTTTTTCTCAGAAGCAGCAGCGAACTTAAACATTCAGATACATCTGTAAGTACTATAAGGGACATGTCCTGCACTTGAAGTCCCATAACTTTACAGGAAGTTCTGTTTAGGATTCTGTCTAGATGCATTGTATTAATATATATTGTACCATTTTGTATGTATGCTTAAAGACAGGAAAAGACAGTACTTACTTACATAAGCCAGTGATTAGCAATGATTATTACCTAAAAGTATCAGCTTTGAAATGATTTTAATAATTCTGCTTGTCAGCTGCAGCACGTAGATTACTTGGTATAAGAGTAAATCCATTATGACTGATTGCCCAATGAAATTCTTTTAAGTTGCCCTGCATTAATCATATTAGTGTTCTACTAGATTCATACTAATACACATGTATATGTATGTTTAACTATATACTCAAACATGTACACCCATATGTTTACATTTATATTATATAAAGCAGGAAGTAGGTAGGAATATGTTTCCATTGCCAGACATGAATGTCTTTGAAATGCTACTGATCACCTGCCAAATTATTGGAAATACTGTATGTGTTAGTCTGCTGATCATTCTATTTTACACTAGTAAATTACTAGTTTTTCCATTTGTTAAGACTATTTTTTTAAGGAATAGTCACTTTTCAAGTAATGTCACCTATGCAAAACACATTTAATTGTAAAAAATGTAGTATTACAGCTTAAGTTTATGCTTTAAGTTTTGAGTCAGATGTTTTTACATAGATGTTACATAGATAGTTTACATACTATCATAGAATGTATGATGATATTAGGTGCTCATTTAAATATATTTGTTAAATGTATATGTCTATCCAGTAACCTACTGTAAAAATCCTACTGTAAAAAGAACATTAAATTGGGCTTTGTATTGTAATACTCAGAATAGTTTTATACTTAAGGCTGAGAAACACACTGAAAGAAATTAACCTCTGTTATATAGGAGCTCCAATGCTTAGAATTTTCTTTATAGCTAACTTTGTTTTCAGTTGCTTAACAATTTGCTGCACTTAGGTAAAGCATCTGCCTTCTGATTTTGTCTGTTTCCTAATTTATTTATTTATTTATTCTTAATTCCATCTAAAATTTTTCAGCATTTTGAGAAATACATGAGGTGGAGAGTGGAAATAAACATTCACATGTCCACATATTATGGGAGCAGCACTTGAAGTTTAATTGTCAAAGGCTTTTTTTTTATCAGGAAAACAAAGCAAACATTCCCATGAGAACATCCATCTCTTGCCAAATTATAAGCATGTAGTGAAATTTGTTTTGAAATATTTGCTCACCGAAAATGTGGATTCGAGAGGTAAAAGCTGCAAAGGTTCTGCTGTGCATAACCCGCCAAGAGTCCTGGTGTACGGACAAGCTTGAGACTTGGACAAAGCCTGGGGAAGGTGGGAAGGTGGGACCTGGGGTCTGCCTGCGTGGTGAGCGCGCTAAGGTGCTAACCAGGCTCAGGACTAACCAGGCTCACAGCTATCCTGGGTAGAAGGCAGGAGCTACGAGAAGTCTGACGAAAGCAAACTGCAAATGACAGGGAGTTACAATCAGATTAGAAGGAAAGCAAGGGGTAAGGAGGGACAGGGACAGATTTGAGTTGTAGCAGGTGAAAAAAGTCTCTGACTGAAGTATGTACCAGAATGCCTGGGGTGAAATTTAATGCTCACCACTCTTCAGTAGTCAGCAAATTAAAATTACAGAGGACAACAAGTTACTACCGTTCTCACTTGCTCCATTAGCTCACTTCGCAAAACCGTGCGAAGTGCACCTGAGGATATTCCTAGAAGGATACGCTGCCATTTTACTTTGTTTTGCTTGCTAAAGAAAGGCAGGAGGAATAGAAGAAGCATAAAAAAAAAAAGCACTGGAGCTACTGTGACCTATTGCTTATAAGGACATTCTTTAAATCGGAACTTATCAATCGTAGTTTGGTGTGGAAAGAGAATGCTAGTCATGGTAGAAATGTGTCACATACCGAACCATACACACGCTTCCAACTCTATGTCCCAGTTTCCTATGAAATGTGGTATCAGGAACTCACAAGCAAAAAAAAAAAAAAAAAAAAAAAAAAAAAAAAAGACATTCTTCTTTTCAAATGCTCAGATTTTATTTGAAGACTGCTTTGAAATAACTTTCATACCACTAGTGGTACACATACCATAGTCTGGAAACTCCCAACTTAAATATTTCCAGACTGATTATGCGGCTGTCAATATGCTTTCTTAAGCTTTCTTGAATGTGTTTTCACTTTTTGTATAACACCTGCATTCCCCAGTGAAGGAGGACTCTACTCATGCAGTGAGCAACCATTTTTTTTCTCATCTTCACTCAAGGTTTATCTGTGGCTTATTTGCCATGTATGGTTTAAAGCCTGCTACGAAGACAGAAGTATTCAATCGCTATTTTATAATCCTTCAAAATCATAAGATGAATTATTTTCAATATGCTGAGATGCAGAACATTTTATGCTGAGAGATGAACATTTTGAAACTTAGGCTCAGAAGGATGGAAGTCAAATGCACATGCTCATTTTGGACATCACATTTGTGAAACCATTGTGTGCCATTCTATATTCTTAAGGCTCAGCTCTTAATATCCTGTTTTTAGCTGAGTGTTCAGAGTATTTGCAGTATGAATCAGAAGTGAATCAATGACCAGTTCTGAAAAGTTTGATTTCAGTAACTTGTCTAGCAATACTGCAGCAGTTGAAAGAGTGAAACACATTTCAAGGTAGACTTTAAATTGCTTCGCAGAATCGCAGAATCACAGGATGGTTGAGGTTGGAAGGGATCTCTGCAGACCATCTAGTCCAACCCCCCTGCTCAGGCAGGGTCACCTAGAGCACGGGGCACAGGATCGCGTCCCGGTGGGTTTTGAGTATCTCCAGAAAAGAAGGCTCCACAACCTCTCTGGGCAGCCTGCAACATTGACAATCTGTTTTCTTCCTTAATCAGCAACCCAGTTCACTACACACCTTTCAAATCCTGCTACAAAATCCAGCATTTCTTCATTGCACATCTCTATTTCATTTGTGGAACACGTTTATTTTGCATATTAAATAACAAAAAAAATAATACTTTCACATAATTAAAGGCAATATTAGAATGTCTTCAACTGAGCTAAGGACCAAGTAAGGAATGCACAAATTAGATAAAATGTCATTTTTTCCATACTTCTGAAAGCTTGACATTGCCATCTTAATAATATTTTTTTATCACAGCTGAAGGGATAGGGTTGGTCTGTCGTTCTGTGATGGAAATGTCAAAGTAGTAATTTGCAAACAACCAGAAGTGAAAATTTTAAAGAAATAAGAAACAATTGAAGCTAGGCATTTTATCTTAATTCCAAAACCCCAAATCCATCTAACATATAAAACTACATAATTTCCTGATTTTGAAATATCATCCTACAATTAGCGAGCACATTAGATTTCCACACAGGAAATTACCATTTAATGAGAAGGCAGAAAGGTTCCTAAAAGTTAAATGGGGGAATACACTTGTACAGAATGTTGAGGCAGTGCATGTGATATAGGAGACTCTCTTAGTGAAAGCAACAGGTACAAATGCTGAAATAAGGAAAATGTGACATTAACACAAGATCCCAAAATTCCATACTGACAACTGTAATATTTTCTATCTGAAATGCATTACTGAGGCTGGTAAAAATATGAAGAAGACATAATATTTTGACCATTGTCACTTCTGTTGTGCGCATAAATGAGAGGTCATCTTTTTACAGCAGATCTGCTTCGGGAGTACACAGAAGAAATGCCAGTGTATGACATAAATAGCTGCAATGGAGGTCACGTACGCCCTCGTAAACAAATCGTGCCAATTGCTCTCTTCTCTTTCGCGCTAAAGAAAATGACTTGCGCCTAATGAAATCATGTCTGAAATTATACATTTGCTATAGCTTTCAGTAAACTGTATCTTCATGAAAAGTAAAATGAAGACTAGGCCTGAAAATGGGAACCTTTTTTTAAACAACACTTATTAAAAGTCAGTTAATAACACTCTTTTGCAGTTAACCTTCACCTGTTCATGCAAATATTCATTTTAAAAGTTCAGTAAAATGTTTAATTCCATAAAGTAGAATATAATTTCATTTCTGATATATTTGCTGCCCAGCACAACTGCTGACTCTGAGACATGACTTCCTTCATATCGAAAAAAAACAACAACCCACCACCCAGGAGCACAAACGAAAGCTATGTAGGAAAAAAAAAAAAGGCACTAACTTGTATAGCCATTAAAACCTATGTAATTTATGTCCACCCAACATTTATCCAGGTCATGTGCTCCCTGCAGCAATGTATGGAAGAGAAAGCTTCCCGTGGGAGGATAACCGAACCCAAGTGCCTCTTTCAGCTGTGGTGAGACTTGGACATGTGGAGCTATGAGGACATGGCACGTTTGGCCTGTAGTGACACCATGAGGGAACAAAAAAGGAACATTCAGAGCGTCTCTCAGAGTCAGCCTTATCTAAAAATGGAGTGGGAAAATGCTCCAACCATAACCACAGAAAACCAGTACAGCCTCCCTACAGCATATAGCTATGGTTTGTTGATCTAAATGTGCCCTCTTGTACCTAAAAGTTTGAATTTGTTTGAAGTGTAATTTTATCCAGGACCTTCCCAGATTGGTATTACCTAGTCTGTGGGTGTCACAACTATGCAGTAGTTAAAACATCCCTAATATATATCATATGACGAATTGTAAAAGTTACTTATAAATTTAACTGAGAGCTAATGAGGTTTTAGGTATGGGTCATGGTGACATGGGTCAAAACAAATTTTTGTGTCATGCACCACTTTTGATCCTTTCTGCCAGCAGAGATTCCTGGTTGGGGGCATCCAAGCACAGAAGTTCTCCAAAAGGGCACCTCAAACAGCTGAAAGCCACTGCAGCGCCTCTTGTACCATGTTGTCCCAGTGTTACTTTGGCATAAAGTATGTGTCTGCAAAAAGAAGCTGGAGGCTGGGTTCTCCAGTGACCTTTAAGGAAGTTTTGGGCTGGGTTTAGGATGGATTTGGGTAGAAAGCTGAATGCAAAACCCATGAATAGCTGCTCTATATCTTATTGTTCCTGGTACAACCAAGGATCTAGCCAGCTGTGTCAATTATTTCATCCTCTTTGCACCTTTTACTCTGTGCTTGTGTTCACTTTGCTGTCTTAAGGGCTGGTCTAAATTTCTCACTTTGAATTCTCCCGTGACTCTACTGTGTTACCATTTAGATATGGCCCAGCCAACACCACCACAAAGGAACTTCAGATCCCAATATTTCTAGTACCTTAGTAATAAGTCAAAGTTTCTTTAAACATACTGGAACAAGACTTTCAACAACTATAGTAAGATACAATGTAGTTCCTAATAAAGTAGAAAGATGACATAGGGTCTGACTCTGATCCTAGCAACAACCACGGAAACAATAATGGATAAATTTCATGGGAAGTAAGAGAGCATTAAATTGGTTAGGTGCAGGCTCGTGGACTTTATTTCAACTTTCTTTTGTCTCTGATGGATTCCTCAGCACAGGAATATGTAACAGACTTTGGTCAATACAGCAGCTCAGCAAACAGTCTCCACTGAAAGACTTGCTCCTGGGAAGTCCTGCTAACGCTTTTTTTTTTTCACCAGACAGGATAGTCAGTTTTTCAAAAAAATCTTTTGGAGCTTTCAAAAATTTCTGCATCGTTTTTATTTAACTGCTTTAACATTCATTTTAGTGTTGTGTTTTCAGTACATATCACTTTATCTACTCAGACCCTCTGAAGACCTGGCCTGGCTTAGTTTACACTTGTGGAACATTAGTCTGGTATCTATAGGGCTGAGACTGAACAGGTCATCTGGCAAAAACAAGACGAAGTGTCAGGCCTGCTCTATTTCCAAAGGACTCCCTCTCTGCTAAGAAAGTACTGGGGGCATCCTCATCACCAGGAAACACACAGGTTAGGTTTGAATTTGTGGTGAAATATAGCCTAAGAACAGAACCTTGAACTGAAGCTGGAAATCAGCAGCAAATAACTGAAAAGGCTTCTTTTGGGGAATTCTCATTCGGCTCTAGAGGAAGAGACATTAGCTTTTCAAGTAATGAACTGCAACACAACAGTTTACTAACTTTCATTTAGTAAGAAGAGGAGACATAAATCTGCCTGTTGGGAAAGTACTTCCATGCTTTCATGCCATCCAAATGTATAATATAAAACTTGAGTGAAGATACAACACTTAATAAATCCATAATAATAAACTAAAAAAAAAAAAAAAGAGAGAGAGAGAGAGAGGGAGACTATATGTATCAGTTAGGAGAGATGGGGACTTGATTTGGAGCTTGGAGGAGAGAAGGGAAAGATGACCACCTGCCCTATAGCAGAAGCTACAGTTCTTGACTCTCTCGGAGGACTATGAAATTGAAGGTTACTCGACAAGATTCTTGTCTCTCCCGTAACGGTTTATGCAAGTCCAGCTCTACCTGTGCAGCAGAACACAGCTCCTCTTTGAAGGTGCAGCTTCAAAGACATGAGAATTTTGGACATCGGAAACAAATGAATTGTGACAACAAGCAAATTTCATCCTAAATAAGCTGATTTATCAAGTAATTTAAATGGCGTGCTATGGTGGAGGCCAATTCCAAAGCAAGCCTTCATCAGAACGGAAAGGATTAGAGCTAAACATAGCTATTCTACACCAAGCAGTTTAAATACTCTGAACTTCTAGTGTTGATGTTGACAGATACATGTTTTTCTCTAAACAAATCAGACTTAACCATATGAGCAGATTAATAATACAATATGCAGTTCAGCTTATTTAAGCAACCATATTAAAAATCAAAATATATAACTGTAGTACTGTAGTGTCAAAAACTAATGACTTACAAAAAGGCCTGGACACTACATCAAATAAAGCAATATCTCTATAGCATAGGATCAGTAGCTGGGATATACATGTCTGCTTCAGGGAAAAAAAATACATTATCCTTCTTTGTTCCTCTTTCATCATAACTCTGAAGCTGCGAACCAGAATCCAGTCTATTCAAGGCTTTTAGAATTATTTACTAATTCTAATATACAAGCAACATTCTAGGCTCCTGGTATGACAGTAATACATGTAAATACACTAAAAGTATCCAAATAAGCAACTAAAGCAGCAGTTAAATACAAATGGCATATATTCCTCTCTTCCTAGACTTGAAAAAAAAAAAAATTCTTTCCCTATTTTCAACTTTCTAAGAGAAGCCTCATGATCACAGTTATGGGAAAACAGTAAATAAAATCATGAAAAATAAAAAAAAAATGGTAAAGTAAAACTATTTGAAGTAGAGACTGTTTTAGAAACAGAGACTGCAGAGAGCATTTGAGAAAAGGATGCAGATACTTTGAAACAGATTTTATGGGATAATAGCTTATAAAAAAATCTTGAAAGCATTTTTATAGAAAACATACAAACTGAACTTGATGATGTAGCAGTGTTTACAGTTTTAAGAAAGCAGCATTGCTCATCAACCAAACTATTAGTTTATTTTTTTATGCATTTTGAACAACTTTATATTAAGGTAGACAGATTTTTGATCTGATACAGAAATACAGACATTTTAAGTATATATACATACAGCTATATGTGTATGAGTGTGTGTGTGTGTGTGTGTGTGCATCTGTGTGTGTGGGTGTGTGTATAGATGAATGCTCAAATGCTGAGAATGTTGGCATTCTTAAGTGGTTGACAATTTTGCAACAAGTTGAACATGTATCCATATGAAGCATCGGTGGTAAAAAAAAAACAAATCAATGATACTCCAGTATTAATAGCCACTGCGTCTGCTGCCTTCACTCTTCCTCGTGTTCATGAAAAAGAAGCTAGATATGCGGAGATAATTATCCCATTACGTTAGTAGTACCACCTCCGAGCTGAGATTAAAAATTGTAATTCTGTTTAATCCCTGTAGCCTGTGACATAATCAAAGAAAAAAGATAATGTGAACACAACCTGCAAAACAGAAGTAAAGATAATGTCATAAAGGATGCTCCATCAGTTTAAAACTCTACATGCACATCTCACCGCCGCAGACTGAGAAATCATTGTATAAAACATCAAGCACTGAGTTCACAGAACAATTCTGAAATGCGATGCAACAAATTAAATGACACACAGTAAGAGTACTAATCAATCAGGACAAAATTTGTGTCATGCTTGAAAGCCTTACTAGAATTCATGCAGCAATGCTTCAGTTCGTAGATCTTTTGTTAACTGAGATACAACAATACAAACCAAAATTTAGTAAGAAATGGCAGATGTGCTACTAGCTGATAATTACTCTGCAAATCTGAATCAAATAATAGCTTTCTAACAATTAGAGTAATCATAGTAATTTCAAGGGTGGAGAGAACAAGAATGATATCAAGTTTGTGATATTATAAAAAACTGGGATTAATACTTGGATAATCTCCATCATTAATCAAGAAATAAATCCATCTTGAAAGTGGATTTCTTGAGAGCAGTTAATAACTGCCATCACACTTTCCTGAGCCTACAATCCAAATATAGACAGAAGAATGACTGATATTAGTTGTCTGAAAGTGACAATTCCCTTCTGAATATCACCAGAACATGTGACCTGTATAGTATGAAGTTTTGAAGTTAAATGATCTTATAAGGAAATAATTCTGCAGCTAACTTGGTGACTACTGTATATCAAAAGCAAAAAGACTTTAGGTCAATCTGATATATCTTAAAACTGAGAAAACAATACTATTTTTGATGCACGTTTATTTAAATTCAAAAACATTTTTTTAAATCAATTTGAAGCACTTACTGCATTCCTTCTATCTCTAGAAGACTTGAAGCTTGGTTGAGATGAACATGCACAACTCAATGGATTATGAGATATTCACTAAGCTGATACTTCTGCTGAGGCTGTTTCTCTTTGCACTGCAAGAGGGCAACAATTGTTTGCACATTTGGGGGTTCCTTTACACAAGCTACTACCAAACATTTTAAACTATTAACAAGAGGGAAATGTGTGAAGGCCAGAATCAGAGTCTCCGTGATCAAAGGAAACCTATTTAATAGAACATGAAGAGATGGATGAAATGCCGTTGAACAAACAAAGTGCTTACTGAACTTCTGCAATTAACAAAGTAATATCTGATAAGTTTCCAAGATCCAATATGCCAGGCAAATGAATTGCTCTCAAGAATGGCAGTTTGATGTATATATGCAAAAAGCAACTGGAAAGTTTAATTTTGCTAACTGCACTTTAGTAGAATTTTCCCACTTGAAAGATCAAAGAAAAAGCATAGCCTAACAAATCCTGTGGATGTTTCTGTGAATTTATGCTGTAGTTTAAATGGTAGATTATAGCCAGTATATATTAAAAGAATAAACAAAATATTTATTCTAACAGAAAATGGCATTTTGTTTTTTAAAGGCAAATTAAGTTTTTTCTGAAAACTATTCTATCAGCAGTTCTGAAAAAGCAAGATTTCTTTATCTTCAGCTTTGGAAATTTCTGTAAGGTATCCTAACAAAATCCTGTCTACATTCAGAATTTTCTCGTCCAGGCAAAAACCATATGCAAATCTTTACTCATTACAAAAAGAATAGTGTGTGTGTTTTAACCGAAGAGTGTATGACAGTGACCACACAGAGTCTGGCCCTCTGTGGCTATGTGAGCGAAGACATTAGTTTTGAATAAGCCTTTATGAATTTCTATCTTCTGAGACTTATAAGGGGTGACAGACTAAATGATGAGTTTGCTTACCTGCTGTATAGAACCATACGTTTTCTTAACTGTGTGGGAGAGAGGTGTTCAATATATTCAATATTCATGGCTTCTCAGCAAAATATATGATCTGACAGTTGAAACAAACCATTTTATTTTCCTAAAAATGCCAACACCATCGTTTTGTACAAAAGAAGGTTCAAAAGGCTTTACTTTTGGTTCAGTGCCGATCAGCTGTCCCATGCTCCTGGAGACAGCTCAAAATCTGCCCAGAACCTTAAAATGGCACAGAATGACACCAGCTGCTCCTCTGAAACTGGAGGCACCAAAAGCAAACACATTATGAGAGGAAGAGGACAGGAAGCTCAGTCACAGAAGAAACGCTCCCAGACCGTAGAATGGGGGCTAGTGAGGTTTGAGGTTTGGGTAGAGGACAGCAGCAACATGGAAGTAGCGAGGGCTCCTACAGTTTACCTGCACATTCTGTCATTGATTACCTCAGCATCTTCCTGGCCATTCTGGGCATTTTCCCATGCCCCTCCTGGTTGCAGTGCACCCTTTCTCTGCTGGCAACAAGACCAGAGAGAGGCCTCAGAAAGGAGAGGGCTTTTGCTCTCTCCTCTATCCTATACATCCTTTAAAACGTTATTTTTGAGAAATTTTCTTCCTCTTTGACTTGAATGCAAAGTATGAGCATATATTGCTTTCGTGTTTTTAACAGAGTTATCAAGCAGGTCTACAGCACAGTCACTAGATGGGGAACTGAATCAAGGGGAATCAACAGGCGAATCAAGAACAGGACTTCTGACAAGCAGATCAGATGGGGCCACCAGCTCACAAAATGGTGATCTGTAACTCTGCAGAAAGAAAGTAAGTATTAGATAATACTGTGTCAGAGCTATGACTTTTAATTAAGGAATTTGCAGTTATGCTTTTCAGCTCTCTCAGCAGTGACATTCATCTCAAAATGAGATGTTTTGAGAGTCAGAAGGCCAACTAGAAATGGTTTTGAAGGCAAGGTGCTAGGTCAATCTTTATGAGGTCTTGGTTGGGTCTGGGTAACTCAGATGTATCCAGGCTGCCAAGCACAACACTGCCCGAGATCAATCTTCTTGACTGAGGCAAGTGACTGAGACAAGAGACACGTCCTTTTGTACACTGATGGCGTCTGAAACAAAATGATGGCTGATATTGGCAATTTGTGTCAACAGTCCAACTGCTCAAACATGACAAATCCTTAACTTTCTTTCAAGACATTTTCATATCCTTTGCTCCAAGAGAGCTCTGTATGACCCTGCACTGCCATTTTCCTAGCTGCTTCCTCCAAAATGTTTGAACTACTGCTTCTGAACTCCGTGACTTTCTTGTCTCTGCTTTCACAAAGAAAGTGAAAAACTGTGGGGCCCCCACAGACCTCTCTCTGGAAGAACAAATATAGACATAAGATAGAGATATGAGTCAGCACTTAATGACATGTAACTTCTAACCATCTTGATGATGGAGGGGTAAAAATTGTTTAAGAGTCCAGCTGGTCTAGACAGGAAAGTAGTTGAAAGTAGTACGTAATATTTTGAGGTGATATCTAACCTCAACAACATCACTGCTACCAGGTTACGGTTAGATGGAATTTCTGATGACCTCTATAGAGTAAAAATATCAGAGGATCCTGCCAGCTACATCACACTCTACAATTCTAACACATGGATGCAGGTCCATTTAAACAGATACAATCCATATTGCACAGCATAAAGCACCCACACAGTCAGTCTTTTCCCCAGACTTTCATAGTATCAGTCTCTCCATTCGATCAAATCTCGGTTAGATCTGTCAAGAAGATTTATCACTATCTTGCAAATTCCAGTGATGGGTCTCTTTGGTGATATGATTACACTTGGTAAATAATTGAAACTCCCTCCTCACTAGAAGTTGAGTAAGGGGGCTACTGAAGTGTGACTCACCTTCAGATCGGAGGTACTGTGTTCCATTAGCACTATAAAACCCTACAGCCTGTGGATTTTCTTTTTTTTCTTGTACTTATTTTAAGAATTAGCTTGCAAAAATGTTTATCAGTCTTATATTAAAGACTAATGTTGTTGTGAGAGAATTTGAGTACAGCATTACCAAAATGTTTACTGAGAGCTGCGTATCTCCTTGGAAAATGTAGCATATCTTAAAATGCTTTCCTGATGCTTCTGTTTGTCAACGTGTTAAATACATGCTGATTTGGAGATACATTTTCTACACACTTACCTCCCATTTTTGCCATTTGCATGTCTAATCTATGTGCAATGCACTGTTAATTTACCCCTTAGTGTTCCCATGGAATATAATTTGTATGCACATAAAATATCAATGTAATATCTAGAGATGAAATCCAATGGAAACAGTTTACTGTGAAATCCAGTCTTTGTTCCCTCATTTTTCCACTTCACTGACTGTTGCTTTTTCAAACTACTCATAGAGCTCTCTGGTGTAGCCCTTCATTATGCTGTGTTTTTATACTTCTTTATTTGGAAAATAAAACTAAAAAGCATTTTTACACAACTTGATTTCCTGTAATTGTTGGGATGATGTTAAGACACTTTTCCAAGAGGGAAAATGCTAATCAATTTTATTTCACAAACACATTAAAATTCCACATAAATTGGTGCCAGAGTGCAAATGCTACTCAACAGGGGATGGAGGGAGGAGGGAAGAGAAATATATATCAGCTCTCACTTTAATACAAAGGATGTGAGATACATTTTATTTGAATCAAATACTATTTACCAAGTTAAGCATCTGGAGAACACCTGATAACTTTGGGTAAAATGTATTGATTTCTCTATTGATTTTTTAAATATAGCTTCTCTATGAGGGAGCTATCACTGAAAGTAGCAAGTGACTCAGATAATGCCAACTCTAAGCAGTCTGGAGATGTTCAGATATGCAGGATGGGCCATCACTGAGTTCCAAAATACTTGGGGTCCTCACTTTTCACTTGGAGGAGATATATGGTATTGGATTCTTTCTCATTTGGTTGGCAATGTTTGTACTGCTTTTTTTTTTTCAGTATGAATCCTTCTATGCATTTTTATAGACACTTATGAATAAGTGACCTTATTCATAAGCTAGAAGATATACACATGGACCAAGATAGTACATAGCCTTTATACTACTGTACATTTACTTCAGTCCCCAAACTGATTCATATGCTTAAACAATACACAGGATCATATATAATACCAGTAAATTTCTGGACAGATTATTTCCAGAAATAATTTTGAAATTAAATGTTTGTCACTATCTGAGCGCAGTTCCTAATAACCAAGGGATAGAAGGAAATTCTTGGACTCTCAGAAACCTAGAAGTTTTGCCACTGCTTTCAATAAGGCTAGAATTTCATGAGCTCAAATAAAACTCCCCACTGGATTCTGTGCGAATTTTAGTTTACTCTCTACTGTCAGACTTAGACTTACAGGCTGTTTTCTTAGGTCATACTCTGAAAATACAGCTCAGAAGCTACAGAATTCTGCTTTCCAAGGAAGATTTTAAAACCTCTAGGAATGGCAGCCTGCAGTTACACTTCATGTTTAAAGCATTTACACACTGAATATTTGACTTCTGCCCTCAACTTTCAAATGAAAAGAACAGGCTCCGCAATGAGGAGCATTCAGGGTCCCCACAGACTTTTGCCGGTTGCCCACACTGTTCTCTGCGCACCCTAACTGCCAAGAGCAGGCGGACACAGCTCCTTGGACGCTCATTGCCGTGAAGGAAGGGCAAGATGTAGAGCAAATCGGAAAACAAGATGCACTTTGAGAAGCTTTTGCTACTCTTTGTAGAGGTATAATAAAATTAGTGGTCAATCTGCTTTCTGGGGCAAGCATTGTTTGCTCCTACCTTTTCTACTGGATTAAATACAAACATTGGTTATTACAGTAATGAATTCTCTTGCAACACAGAGGAATGGTGCACTCCAGAACAACAGTTAGCCTGAAATGGAGTCAAAACTCCCCAGTTTTGTAACGTTTTAGAAGTTAATTCCTGATGTCTGCCATAACGTTGGAGAAATTCAACACACATGGCTTCCAAGAGATGAACCAGGAATACTGGTTATGTGAATAAAATCAGACAAAGAAGGAAATGTCTATCTGCCGTGGTCCAGGCACCATGGACCACCCGAGCTTGCCCTCCGCGCTCGGAGGGCTGTCAGGGCAGCACCGGCGTGCAGGCCCAGCACGCGTGTTATCTTGGGGCCAAACAACAACCTGGCCGTCCCTTCGGCTCGAGTGGAGCTGAAATCCAACCACCCGCAGCCAGCGCAGGTCCTCCCCTGGCATTATGGGGCCCAGCTCTGCAAAGTTTCGTGTAATTCCTCAGGAAAAACGAAGCGCTTCCTCGATAAATGCTACCGAATCCCGAGACCGTTCCCGCTGGAAGCGACGCGCCCGCCTCGGGAAGGAGCAGGGAAGGGCCGCGGCCCCGCGGGGGGAG
>VZSV01000004.1:13149760-13167416 GCA_013398735.1 Nothocercus julius
GGCCCAGGGCCCTGCCGGCCGGGTGCGGACGGCGTGTTTACAAACGGGGCCGGTGTGTGCCAGGGTTTCTGTGGCACCTTCCTAGCGCCTCTCTGCTGGGGCAACGCTTGTTATTCCCGGCACTTGGAAATCACGTGCCTCCAGCAAAGGCGAGGGCCGGCAGAGCCCTCGTGCGCCAGCACTGCTGGCTTTGCTCCGTGGCATTGCCGGGGGACTGGTGCCACAAGGGCTGGTGGGAAAATAAGCACATGCATCCTTAAGAACTGCTTTTAAACCGGCTTTTCAACTGCCCTTTTTTTTTTTTTTTTTTCCCCCACACTGCATTCATTAATCCTAACGGTGGCCCGAAACCTCCGTCTGGCTCTGTGCAGGCACAACTTCGTGGTGGCACGGAGTGCCAATGTAAGAGAACAACCTACACGCACTGCTTTATCTACGTGCCCGTGCTTGATACTGAGAGTCGGGCAGCTTGTATTGCATTTATAGCGTAAAAGTCTCAATCAGGAGCTGACTCCCGTGGGCTAAATGCGGGACAAACAAAGCCTTCCCCGGTGCCCAGCGAAGCCAGGGAAGGTTGCATGGGCCCCATGGTGAGTGTTGCTAGCCCGAAGAGCTTACAAGTCCAAAAAGACAAAACAAACAATGACAGACATAACAACCATGCAGGCAGCTGCCTTGGCCCTGACCCTGCAATTTTTTCTGGTCTGGTTTAACCCTGCCTGAGACAGTGCATGATCTGGACTCTTAGTTTAAATGCAAATCTTGCCTGCTTACTAATCCGAGGAAGCTGAATATACTTGCTTTAATGTCTAAGCTCTGTCTTTAAAAATAATACCACTGTTAAATTTGTTTTCATGTATGTAAAATACCTCTAGAAAATAATACAGTACCAATTTTGCTGCTTGAAATTTACTTCACTCTTTTAAAAAATATTTGGCTTTCCCTCTTCTCTCTCCCTCCCCCCCCCCTTTTTTTTCCTCAGCCCTTCCTATTCCATATTAATCATTCCTGGGTTTATGCACCATTTCCTATTTCAGGCTTCTATCTTGTGTGTTTGTCTTTACTCATGTATATTCCCACTAGGTATCAATGAAACTGTTCACATGCTTAATTAAACACAGACAAAATTTTGCAAGATTATGACTTTGCTTTTTCTGTAAGTATTAATCCTTAGGTATTCTTTTGCTTAGCTCTTTCCATTTTACCTATCTTTTGACTTAGGCTCTACAGCAGTGGTTCTAAAACTATTTAATCTGGGTCCTTTTCCTCTTCTGTGGCATTGGGTGCCCAGCTGACAGTCACACTGATCATGTCCAGAGTACAACAGTCTGCACTGTTTATTTTTCATGCCTAAGCTCTTGCATTTCAAGAGCCAGCAAAACTGGCCCAATCTAGTTTTCCTTCCCATCCTCCTCCCAGGTCCTGCATTCAGCCTTCCGGCAAAAGCCTTAGTGGTTAAGGCTTTAACCTTAATAAGTAACCTAAATAAAATATATTTGCCAAACTTGATTGCAGAAAACTGATCCTCTACACCCCCTTCAACACTTCTGCATGCAACTCTCCACTGCCTGCAGAGTGTGAAGACTGTCACGGGCAAAAAACCTTCAGGTTAGTCTTCATGCTTTGAGCACCTGAGATCTTTTTTATTTCTTTGAACAGACTGTCTTCAGAAGAGCTCCAGGTGCTGTTGTTCTCTTGGAAAAAGCATTGTATGAATCATTAGTAGGCTTCGCACACATCTCGATTCAACAAAGTAATGCCTTGCTTTTGTGCCTAATCTTAAGATAATGTGAGGTTCACATGACGTCAGTAAGACTCTTTTTATGCTTAGGTGTTTGCCTAATTTTGCTTATGTTCCTGATATGAGAGTATTCCTATGTCTTGGATAGTTGGTGCTACTGCAGTGCTTCTTATTAAAAGTTACCTCTAAATGAGAAAGGCTTCACATGCACGTTTTGCTGCTCCTAATGAAGCCGTCTGGACCCAGATTGTTTCTCTGCGGGTGACGTGACAGTGGGACTTACTAGCCTTGCCTCTGCCCTCTTCTCAAGCAAATACTTTGCACCTTTTTTTTTTTTTTTTTTTTTACTGTTCCTTGGGCAGTTTTCAGTAATCCCTGCTTAGAAACTCAAAGTGGAGCAGTATGTCTAGCGCCCATCTTCCTGGCCTATTTTTCAAGAACAAATTACAAACATTTTGAGCAAAGTGCAATTATTACAAGTTTGTTTGCCAAGTAGTGCTGCCTCCCTTCCAAGTTCTTGCTGTGTCCAAGCATCTGGTTTACAAACAGGTTCCTCCCCGTGGCTGGTATGTGGATGCCAGGACGCAGGGGCTTATCGCGAAGAAAGGAGTTTCCCAGATGAAAGGGGAAAATGCTGTGGGAGTCACTTGACAGACTCTCACTTGTCACGGAGTGTGTAGGTACGTTGTAATTGCTGAACAGATGAATGAAGTGATGTGCAGGAGGAGTGATTTACCAAACTTCTTCAAGAGCCTGAACTAAAATTCCCTGGGGTCAATAGATTCTTGTTGATTTCTATGGACTTTTCATTAGGCTTTCAGATAATTACTTATAATCACAGGACACTGGCAGCCCTGGGTTTATCTTGTTTAGAGAAGTCTACAGTGATCTGGAGTTCCGGAATATTTGAAATTTCATGTATAAAAAATAGTTTATTGAGTGATATATCACTCTAAAATATTTTTGTTCAGAAAGGAGTGCTGCTTATGTGCACTTGCAGCTATGCAAGTGATACTTAGATAAATGGTAGGTTATTTCAACTAGATGTTGAGCTCAGCCCCAATTTCAAGGCACCACAAAGTTGTCATAAAGCTACACATGCCTCCTGTGCATCACACTCCCCACTGAGATCTTAACACAGACTCAAATATAGAGTTCCTGCAGATTTGCCTTTTTTTTTTTTTTTTTCCATCAGGGGTTACACAGCAGAAGTAAGAACTTTCAGAAACCCCACGGTAGATTTGTGGGCACTTAGGAAAAAGTTATGCTGATAAATGTTAGCCTGATCAGAACTTTTATTAGATGTATGACCAAACTGCTATTGCAGTACCCTCTCCTGGCTGCTAAATCACACTGTTCTGTCTTTTTGCAGAAGATTTTAAGGATAGATCCCTTGATTTCAGGGGATGTCACTCTAATTTATAATGATAAGTCAAAAGAGAACTGAGTCATATGTAGACAAAAGTACTGGTAGTGTTTTTCAGAATTCTCCGCTTTCCTCTCATTCCCACCAAAATCTTTAGGCTTTCTGTGAGTCCACTTAAATGCTGGTTATAATAACCTAGATAATATAGAATAATTTGCATAGTTTGTTTTTATATAATTTCATCCAGAAATAGGTCTGCAAGAGATGGATGCTTTACCCTATACATTGACTTTCACTTCCTTTGTTACGAGGAAGCAACACTGAGTCATAGTAATGATGAGTATAAATTTCATTTAAAAAATGTGTTTCTAAATCAGCTTTGTAAGAAAGCTTTTAGTATCATGGAAAATCTCTTGCTATCGCTGTTATCAAAATGCTGAATTGTGTTTGCTCGCTTGCGTAAGTCTCTATTTGCACATGCGCTAGACAAGATATCAGATGTGTTATTCTTACGCAAGGCTTTACAGCCTGGGTGCTTTGCAAAGTGAATGAGGCTGTCCCGGTGTTTTGCATATGTCTGCAGGACAAAAGGGGCAGAAGAGCCTTCCTCACATCTTAGGAAACCCTTGCCAAGGCCAAAACAATGACAAATAACAGTATTTGCAGAAAAGAGAATGGTTCTTTCAAGGGGATTTGACTGCAAAGCACCTCAGATTCTGGATGAAGCTACACTGCCATGCTTACATGGCTCAGGGCTTCAGTCTGTGTGAGTAAACTCAACACAGCTTAAGTGTTAGCTTGAACTTTGGGTCCGGTTTACAGAATCTGCTTCCCACAGAGCAGCTTGTTTTAATGATGCTAGTACCTGCACAGAAGCTGCAGTATTATTCTGGCAAGGTACTCAGAAATTTGAGCAGTCATCTTTATTAGTTTAAAACTAAAACTTAGAAAAGCAGAAAAATAATAATGTTGCACCAATAAGTCTGAGGGAAAAGTTAGCGCTTTTTCTGGAGGAAAGTAAAGAAGTGACTGGCCATGTTTGCTAGTGAGAGTGGTTAAATCTTTTGCAAAGGCACAGAATGCAGTGGAAGTATCACGCTGAAAGATAAACCTGGCGGTTCTCAGATGTGTGTTTACTGTTACCTTTTCATTTCAGTTGCGGGAAATTAAGTGCCAGAGCTGCCTGCAAGCAGGAACTCCCATCTGGCTGAGCAGGAGCAGCACATGCTGCTTTTCAGGACAGGTCTTTTTTTTTTTTTTTATAGGTTAACCAGTCTGCTTCCCTTACTGTGAGGATGTGCACGTATCTTGGGCCATCTCCCCTGCAGCTGCCTTTCAGTTTCAAGAATTGTTAGTCCAAGAATATTCTCTGATTATTTTATTTGTGTTTTTCACTCAAAAGCTTATGTACTGTTTTCTTTTGTGTGATCTGGTTCTGATGTTTTTGGTTTTGCTGTTGTTTTTGTGATAAAATACTTCAGCCATGTCACTCTTCTGGTGATGTTTTAGTGTCAAAGTACATTTCTTTTGCACAAGGACTTCTATTGTCTGTTTTTCTTAAGTTTTATGTACACAAAGGATATTTTATGCACAAAGAATTTTCTGCTCTTAATACATACAAATAAGGTTTTGATGATAATGTGCTCATCATCCATGCTGGTCAGTTTAGAGTAAAAAAAAAAAATAATTAAAACATAAATATCAGTACAAGTACTATTAAGTAAGTATAAGTATCAGTATTCTTGGAAACTGTCTTCTCAGAGGAAAACCCCTGAACTAGTTTCATTCAATAATGACAACCAGTTTGGGGAGGAAAAAAAATCAAAGTGTGTACTTTTCTATGTTCTTGAAGCTCATCAAATTTAGACTGTCTCAGATCAATGGCAGGAGTGAAATGTCAGAATTAAAGACTTTCTAATGAATTTTCCTCAGCAGCCAAAACAAAGGCATCTTGAGCTGACCTCATCTAATAAAGAGGAAGACAAGGAAGGAGGCAGTCTACAATTAAAAGAAGCCAAAACCCAGATGATTATGTGATTTACAAATCGCAACAACTGCTTCCTGAAACAAAAAAAGATATTTCTGAAATATGCAGAATTTCAGAGTGGTATCTTCCATCTCAGGACCACTAAGAAGTTTTCAAAAGTCCAGACTAGGCTAAAATGAGAGGAAAGGGATTTGTTTCCCTTGATTAGGTTACTTACTCCACACAAGCAGACTTTGACTTGTGATGAGGGCTCTCATTGCCATAGGAATGTAAGAGGTTATTTCAAGCTGTCTTGATATCAGATAATAATTATGTGATTTATGACCTCTGTCATAAAGCATCCAAGAGATCAAAGAGTAAAATACTGTTGGTTCATTTTATATTGATTTTGTTAAATGCTAGTAACAGATGGGACTTTTTTTTTTTTTTCTGTAAGTCCATTTTTTTCTTGCTCTAAGTGCAGAAAGCCAATTGTTGCTTAATATATGTCATCTCCACTGTTTGTCCTTGAACTTGTAGCATGTCTTCCCCCTATAACAAACCCAATCAGAATTGGTCATGATACCAATAACTTGGTATCCAGAAGGCAATTCCTAAACTTTGTAAGAACATTTATTAAAAAAAAAAAAATCCCGTTGGATTTGGGCCATAGGACAGGCTTCTACTAAAAATTCATTTTAACATTTTTGTTTATAACCTCTTGCACCATTAATCAGTTTTACTGCACAGTCCTTTAAAAAGACTTCTCAAAGTGGTAGACTTGTTATATTTTTCTTCAGTCTGGTACTTTGACAACTGCAAACTTTTCTGCTAGTAGTACAAGTATTCTGTTCTGTAGGGACGCATATGAAAAATACCATCAATGTGGAAATTCCAGGAGTTTAGGTAAGAATAAGTTAATTACCCAAGTTGGAATTTTGACAAGATATCAGAATCAATATCACCTCTTCCTTATACAAGTGCCAGGAGAATCAGTCACAGAATAAGTGGTCAGAGCTTGACATCCTGCATGTCACTGGAAAGAGACAGCATCACAGCAGCGCACGGCATCACACTGTCTTTTGGCACTGGACAGAATATTGGATCAATACTGACACAAGAGCGGGAATGTCACCTGTAAGATCCTTACAGCATGCCCAGTAGGAAGGACAAAGAGTGTTGGCTAAAGTACAGCAATAGCGCTTAGGTTTTTGTTTAATTTCCAGGCAAGTCACAGAATTCTTCTGTGATCTTGGGCACTCTATCTCTCAATTTCTCCTCTGGATAATGCAGATAGTAACACTTACTAACTCACAGGATCTGTGAGCAACTTTTTTTTGTAAAACACTATATGATTTTCTTAGTGGAAAGTAATATAAAAGTATCAACTATCACTAGTTACATTTATAAAATCCAATGGCATAGCTATGGCTTCTCTGGAGGATTTTTGTTTTGTTTTGTTTTAATATAATATCCTTTAAAAGCCTTGTTCAAAGATATACTATCAGTATGGCCTCATTTCATTCCTTAGAATCACAAGTTTTGTACCGATGCGTTCGGAGACCTTTGTTTTGATGGATGCAGGGTCCCTAAGTTCACTACTTCAGCCTCATCTTTTGATAGTTTTGCTGATTATAAAATCAGAAGTAGCACTGCAATCATGCAGCTGACCTCTTGTATAAAGCAGACTGTTGGAGATGCCTACATTAATTCTTGTTAGAGCTACAAAGTATCTTACAGAAGAGCATTTTAAAATTGCTACTGAGGAGGCATCTGCCACAGATCTTGTAGTTGGCAAAGATAGGCTTCCTCTTTTTTTTTTGCATAAATGTGTCCACAACTTCTATCCTTACGTTATTGCTAATTTCATACCTTTGCTAAATTTCATAATTAAACCTGTATAATTGCCCATGGTAACAGCTTAGAGGTTAGGTGCAAATTGATCTTTAATGTTCTCAACTGATAAACTGAGCAGACTGAGTTCTTTGAGTCTTCTACTCCAATGCATGATTAACAGTCCCCAAGTCATGCTTGTGACTCTCCTCCGAACCTTTTCAACAGTGTTCCTGAACCATGGACCCCAGGCCCGGACAAAGTATTCCAGTAATGATTTCATCAGTGCTAAATACAACAACAGTGTAATTACTCTTGACACCTTCCTTCATTCATTATTTCTCTGATGCCTATTTGTTAAGCACATGCTAGACATTTTGTCCATTATGTCACATTGGGAAATTATATCTTTATGACAATGAACTCCGATCCCCAACTTTTTTTTTTTGAGAAGCCTTCCCATGATGGAGGAACTATTCTCCAGTTACAGGCTAAAATGCTAATTCTTAGACTTTTAGTTGTGTTAAATTTTATTTGACCATAATTATCTATGCACAGTTTGCAAGGGATCTTTGTTGACCTTCTGTGTTGATCACTCCTCATTTCATTTTCAAACTTCAACACTGATGTCCAGTTCTAGTGTCCTACCTGGGACAATAGTCAAAACTTCAAACGACAAAGGAAGACTAAAAAGCACATTCCTTACATTCCTTTAGCTGTACAATTCTAAATTAGGACCCAGTAGGATACAGTGATGAATCCTACAGATATGAACAAGCAAGGTGATCACTTTTCTTCCACTTGAAAAAATTCTAAAAGTTGATGCTGGTCAGAAATGTCCAATAAGCAATGTCTAGAACTTTTAAAATCAAGCTGCTTAATACAATCTCTTGGTCATAAAACCACAGTTTATGTATGTGTTGAAGATGAAATGTCTTGCTTTTGTTTTAAGCAAGCCTGTTAATACTTGTTCCTGTAATATGACAGAATATACAGAGGTCAGGTGAGTTTTAAAAAATCAGTGTGATCCTAAAAATTTCAATTAAATTTCGTCAAATTATTATTTTTGTTTGGGTGTTTGATTTTGGTGCAGTAGGCTATACAATATCAGTGACAAAGCTATCAGTGGACAAATCCCACTGTTCTCTGTAAGAACATCCTTTCTCACCTCTTAGCCAAAGAAATTCATAATGTAATTAGTTTTAATAGAACACTAGCTCTAAAATTTACAGTTGTAAAAAGTTTAGTTGAAAAGAAAAATATTTAGCCAAAGATGCTAGTTAAGGTTTACACAAGTCATGCATTGAACTACAGGATTACTTTACAGGATAAGTGGTGTACACAGACCCATCTTTAAAGTATGGAGGCTCAAAGTGATCTCAAGTTTTCACTAATTCACTGTCCCTCCAACTATTCTTGATTAACAGTGTGTTAATGAAAAACATATTAAATAATGGAAAAGCAGAGATATCTTCAATGGCTAGAAAAGAATTGTACAACTTGTGAGAAGCACTACATATAGAATACGTGCTGCTTCTTTTTGTAATCTTTATTTTTCTGTGTGTTATTCAGAGGCAGTATTTGCTATTGTAGGTCTTTGAGACAAACCATGCTGTTTTTTCTCAAAGCTTAATAAAAGGACATATTCACTCCTCTCCGAAGACATGCTCAGAGAAAATGTCGGAGGGTCTGTCAGAACTAGTTACAGCTTCTCTTTCTCAGCCTGCCCTGTCCTGTGTTGCTTTGCTCCTCAACTGAAGTTAGAATATAACATAAGTTAGTGAACTCTATATGGTTCTAATTTATGAAGCTGGCTTTGGTCCCTAAGGAACCATGTGCCGGCCAGAAATCATCACAATAAAGACACAGTTCATCTGCCCTCTGAATTTCCCAACCTTTCTTTTGCTTAACATGCTTTTTTGGACAAGACAGAAAGCAGTGGGAAGCAGCTTCTCTAGTTTTACACCATTTGACAGTTCCCTTCAGCCAGGGGAATTTTTACGCTGGCATCTGTGACCAGATTCCAAGTTTCTTTGCTATTCAAAGACTACAAAACAGCTGGGTCAAGGGGCAAAGAGTCTATCCAAATTTATTTTGCTTAAGGTCTGGTCTTGCTTAGCTAACAAGATCTCATTACATCATAGCCCATGCAGCTATGCCTTACGAAGTATTCTTTGGACAAGACGGTGAAAAGCAATTAGGTAAACTCCATACGCACAGATTAGTAAGCTTAATTCAAAGTGGGAGCTTTGGACCCAGTACTCAGGTTTTCCCTTGGAAATGATGAGACAGAAAAAATGTAAGTGCACCTTTCTAATAATAATCAGAGTTTTAGTTTGTGTAGAACATCCCTTGCCTTACAGGAGAGCCTACATTCTTTGTTTCATTATCAAATTTTTCTCGTATGTGCTTTGTTACAGAAAAGTCAAATATGCAAACAGTAGTATCACTGCTACCCAGATATTTTGTGCACTACCAGACTCTGTGGATCTTACATCTTAGACTATTATTTAATAAAGGCATTTTGTAAACACGGAGTACTTGGAAATGTGCTGTCCGTAGCTTTCATGTTTGCTTCAGCACATTGACAGAAAAAAAGTTTATTTACAAGACAGAATCTAGGAAGCTTTGAACCCAGAAGCTTTTCTCTGTAAGAGAAAGAATCTCTGTAAGAGAGTGATGCATACTGTGTAAATTAGTGGAACTGTGTTTCAGAGTAAAAGGATGTGTACTTTCAATAGCTAAGGCCATGTTTGCTCCCTGGCTACAAGTTACTGTTCTTGTCTTCAGACTGTGCTCCAAGATCTGCTGTAAACTAAATAGAATTTTTTACAGCACCTGGTACAACAAAATCCTGTATTTGCAAGTGTTAAGTGCTATTGAAATAGGAATTTTAAATGCTATTATAATCATTTCATTTAGTAATATTCCATTTCTGTTTATGAAGACATCTTCCCACACGAAACCCCATAGAGTAGTGTTCTTGAATTTTTAAATTGCCTGAAATAGCAACTGTAAGGTATGGTATGGAAAGGCCCATTTATCATCATGGGGTGTTAAATACCTAGTGATGACAATTCTCATGTCAACACTGTTCATAGATTGGAAAGCCAGAACTGGCTATTGTGATCATGCAGCCTTAACTCCACCACAACACAGGCTATGAATTTTTCCTGACTTAATTGCTATTTCAATGATGGCATATTTATTGGAAAACATCCTCACTTCCTTTAGAAGTTGATCATGATGGAGTATTCATGACAGCATATGAGAAACTATTCCAAAATACTGTTATGCAATACCTACTGTCTTACTGTTAAAGCGTTTGTCTGCATTCTAGTCTGAATTTGTCTCTTTTCAGATTTCAGCCTTCGGATTCCGTTTTACTTTGCACACTAAAGACCCTTCTATTACAAAAACATATTATTTGTAGATAAGGTGATACATGTTTTTAAATTTGTTGGAATTTGTATTCTTCCATTAGCCCTTCCCAAGTGTTAATAATCTATTCTGATCTGTGGATACACATCCCTCCTGCTCATAGCCTTGCACTGAGAAGTGTGCAAGGATTTTGTTCAGCTGGTTGTGTGTCATGATCGCCACGGCTTCCTACTTGTGCTGCCTTTTCCAACACAGCCCCTTTGCCTCACCTCTCAGCTCCTCCCAACACAAATATTCCATGCACATTTTGCATTCCTTCTTCCCATATATCTTTTTAACATATATTTCAATCATTCTTTGGGATTGATACTAGATTGACAAGCCTATCCATGCTGTCCTGTTTATCACTTACAAATACAGTTAGAGCATTTGCTTTCTTCCATTCTTTTGGAACTTCCTTTGTTTTCCCAGACTTATTGGAAATCTATATTAATCCATAAAAAGCAAAGAGCTTATCCAACTCTTTTAAGACATCTTGACATTAGGACATCTTGAATATCAGTTATCTGTGGCTATTTATTTAAAAATCTTTAGCTTTTGTAGCTTCTGCTTATTGCCCTCTTTTGTTGCTCTAGAAGTAATAACTATTCATCATTACGTCACTATGGTTTATCTTATTAATTTTTAACTATGTGATCAGTTTTTCCTTGTATGACAGTGTAACCTAATTCCATCTTACGGTGGATGCAACTCTCTGAGTTAGGAAATTACTCTTCCTCCAAATTCTGTGACATTTTTTAGAGATGTTTTTATTAAATACCCAGTTTATTATGCTTGGGTTGAACTCCCTCATTATGCTTGGGCTGAACTCCCTCATGTCAACTCAAACTGGTCCCTCCAATATTATGGATAGGTGTGTACGTTTTTGCTAAATTATATGATTTGATAGTCCGTAGTTGACACCAGCTATCCCTCCATGAGCACTTTCATGCATGTGTGTTTTTTGGAAAGTGTCATGACTTGGAAACAGATGATGCTGTTCTTTTACTCAGTGGGATAGTTACAGCACCTAATTACATTACCCAAAATAATATATTAGATGATAATAATAATATCAATAATTATAATAAAAGATAATAAACTAGGAAACTAGTTTCATTCACTTCCTATATATTCAATTGAAAGACACTGGTTAGAATAATCAAAATATCTAATCTCCTATCTGTCTCAACTAAGAAAGTAATAAACCTGAAGAGACCATGTCATAACGTGACTTTCTAGGGAGGTGTCTAAGACTGGGTTGTTTGATTACCTCCCTCCTTCCTAGTGCCTTCCTAAGCAGGTTAGAGCATTTGTTTTAATAAACCAACCCATCAGGTTTCAACTCAACTAAAACAAGCTCTGCTCCTAAGTGAACAGTATAAAATTTCTCTTGTTTAGAATAGAGGCTCTTGGCACTGATGTAAGAATTCCCTCTCAGACTATGTTCCTATTATCTGACTTCTGTACAAATGGGATGTTTTTGTTCTGTTATGAGGGTTAATTCACTGCTTAAGTATCATTGTATGGTTGTTTATATACCCATTGGTGTCAGTGTGGAGAGAGGGAGATATTAGAATGAACAAGGAAGGAACTGTTTTGGGCTGCTTTAGTGGTTAACACCTGTTTCAAAGTTCCTCCATAATGTTTAAAGCCAATTCAAACCTGTCTGTCCAAAAGGAAGGCAAAGCTTAATTCTTCTCTTCTAACAAAATAAGTCCTTACTGTGTTTTTTATTTATTTAAGTGACAAGCTATTCCCCAATTCCTAAGCTATAGTCATACTTTTTAAATAGTGTGTGATACACATAAAAATACAGAGTAATATAACATTAATTGAATTTTATATCAGCATAAACAAGAGATACGTTGCTGATGGTTGTTCTTTATTAAAGGCCTATATATTTTAATTTCTTGAGTGTCCATACACTTTGTAGTTAGCTGGTCAGAGTCATGGTGAAACCAGAAATTATTTTGCAGATTTTAGGTAACGCTTGCATGATAAGCTTTCAGGTAATGCTTGTATTAGGCCCAGACCAGCTTCCATTAAAATCCATGGATAAACTAGCAGATGATGTCCTAAAATAATCCCTCTTAAATCTTTATTATAGCAAGCAGCACCAGTTCACCTGTTATATTAAATTAAATAAATTACTGTAAGAAGTATGCAGACACGGGCAGTACGAGTGCAATAGAAGGTAATTCTTCAAATGGACACTTACTGCGTTTTCCTTCTTTTGCATATATTTGGAGGAGATCCAAAACTAAGGCTTTTTTCTGCACCCTTGTAGTGCAGCATGGTATGCTTTTCAATAAAAAATGCCAGAATTTCATGTGCGCACCACCTGTAATTCTAACAGGTTTTTAAGAAGTCCACATCCATTTAAGAACTTCTGAAAACCAAGATTCAGCTATACCCATTCTGGCTTTTTGTTTGTTTGTTTGCTAGAACCAACAGATATTTTTGTACTGACTTCTTCAGCATATACTCATCAGTTATTTTAGTTCATGAACTGGTGATTTCTTTGCAAAGTTTTAACACATAAAGGACATACATGATTAGAAAATGGCTACCTCTCTTATACTGCTAAGATTCTCACTGCCAAATGAGAACAAAAATTCCAGCAAATTCACAGGAAATGGTTGCATGTTTGGACTGAGGTTAAGGAGGTGCATTAGGTTCTAGCAGATGACTCTGGAACATGTTTTTCAAATGTCAGATTAAGCCTCAGCTATAACCTCACATTTTGGAAGAAGGAACTGAGGAGCTAGCGTGTTTCCAGGCTTGATTTGGAAGCAGGAACTGTGAATAACTGAGAAGATTGAGTAGCTGCAATTTGCTATTGTGTCATCTAGGAATTGTGTCTATTCCTCAAAATTAGCCTGCATGAAAATAAAGATTTTTTTTTTTTTATGAGCAAGTATAAAAATGTTAACCCTCTTGCCTTAATACAAATAGTCTGTGGCTACAGATACTACTTTTTTTTTTTCTTTACCCATCATTTGTTCTACAAAGTACTGTTTTTCTGAGTCACTTATCCTTGCCAGCTGCTTTTGCATGTTACACAATAAGGCAAATAACTGGCAGAATAAAGTGCAGTGCTGTGGTATCCAGTTGTGTTGACTGTGCATGATTCTAAATTTCTCTCATTACAAGTTACAAGTAATATCTTGATTAAGAAAGTACTATTTTGTCATTTACCTGATGATAGTTTTACACAAATTTGAAATAAAAGTTACTATGCTGCATCAGCATCACAAAACTGTGTAATTCAAATCTACAAGGCACAATCTTATTTCCTCAAAAAATAAGTATGTTGAGGTTGAGTCTGTCCAGTCCTCTTAAACAAACCTAAAACGGGGTCTTTTAGTGACTAGACTAAAACTCCTGTATCTAACCATATTGCTAACATTCATCGTCTGTTTTCAATTTACTTCACAAACTTTTAAGTTCTACACAAGTGTTTGCGGGTGGAAAGATGATTACTTAATACATGTTAATTTTTGTGCATGACATAGAAATAGTTTCTGTGTCCCCAAACCCTAAATACTGACAAAATTTCCAGAATGTTTGGAATGTTGTTACAGATGTGTAAATGTCATGAAACTGAACATGATTTTGCATCTTTAATGTGGTCCCTTGCATCTGTGGAACAAAGGAAAGAATTTTCCAGATGCATCTATAATTGTTTGGTTAATAAATGTATTTTCCTAGATGTAAGCAATTTTACTGAATACTGAAGAAGTAGAAAACAGCTTTATGCTCTCTCTGGGTATTACAAGTTCAGCTTAACATCAGCATTGGAAATGCTGTGTGGGTCTGGAAACAATCACTTCAGAAACACTGCTGACACCGCCTGCGAGGCAGAACTTGTGACACCTTCTGAAGAGAGCACAGGTTCGGCAGATGAGTATCCACTCTGTTGAGAGCAAATCATAACCCACAAGCAACTAATAGTACTATGGCTGGAAGAGGAGAGTGGGAACAACTGCAAAAAAACATCAGAAAGATTTCTGACAGCGGTAATGAAAAATTTCTGTGGGTATCTGTGTCAAGCTTTGCTCTGAGGTAATCAAGAAGGGAAAAATGCAACTAAATGATCGTAAGGTAGAAAAGGAAAGGCTGGATTGCAAGCCCTGGTGTAACTTCTGAAAACTCCTACATCTACAGTAAGAACTGCATCTGCACTGCTGACTTTACTTTCCTGGCCCCTAGGTGCAATCCCATAGGATCCATAACCTCAAGTTAGGTGTTTGGGCTGCTGCACATCACAGCAGGGCACACGGGAACCTCAGAGAGAAATTCACAGCAGCCGGTTCTCTGAGCTGCTCAAGGCAATTGCTGGGAGACTCTGCTGTTTTGCGATTCAGAGCCCTGAATCTTATTCAGGACTTGATGTTTATAATGTCTGTTTCATAGAAACAGCATGGGTCACTGCTATGTTTTAAACAACGACAGAAAAGGGTACAGAAAAGATACTCTAATATCTCTTTTTATACATTAAATAAATTCTGAGTCTGTGGACTATAGTCCAATGATTAGGGGATTTATCAAGGGAAGGGGAGGCTCGGTTCAGTTGCTGCTCTAAGGACTGATTAGGCATTTTACCTAATTACAATTTAATGCTCAACTGCACAGAGGATGCCTAGTTTTCGGAGGTCGGTTAGGCTTAGGTAACTTGCCAAGTTTTTCAGCCCTAGAGTGACAGTTGTTATTTTGAGTATTTCCGAAGTGGTACCTTAGGAGCCTAAGAATCTTACTGGCAAAAATTTAACATCTTACAAGTTTTAACTCCTAAGGAGCTAAAAAAAGATTTTGAAGATTGCATTTTTGGGTTTAGGTGCCTCTGCTGTTGTACCACCATTTGCTGTGTCGAAGCCTTAGAGGTCATGTGCTCAACTTCCCAGGAGGTACGAGCTGTTCTTCAGACTCATGTAAAATCACTTGCTTATCTATGTTTGTGGTACTGCTCCCCAGGTTATACTTTGGAAACTCATCAAAAGGTTTATCAGTCTTAAAACTTTCCTCACTTTTCACTAAAAAAAAAAAAAAGGCTTTCATATATGTACCTAACTATTGGGGACCAGGGCCTTTATCTGAAATGCCAGCATGGCATGTATTTAAAAAATTGGCCACACAAAATGGGAGAAGAATCCCCACAATTCTGTAGCTCACATCCTTCTATAGAGGTGCCAATGCAGTGTCTGCCACACTTTCCCAGGGCGTTAATCAGTCTGAGATTTGTACCACCTTTTCTTATATCCCTAAATAGGTAGGCTTTTTGGTAACAGGATCATAGATACTCAACAGGAAAGGTTAATACAAATTTATCCTTCTTTTTTTGGTCAGTGGCAACATTTGTTCTAACTCTAGGAAATTATTGACTGATAACTTTGAGCAACATGTTCTTTTCCTACCAACTCTTATTTTTCTTACAGTTTGGTTGCTGCTATAATATCTACGAACAATTAAAAAATGAAAATATTCTGAAACATATTTAAATCTTTAGGAAGTATAAATGTTGAAATGGTCAGCAAGTTTTTGAGACATTTTAAAATCAAATATTCCTGAATAAATAATTGCATTTAATGTTCTGTTTTTCAAAGCAGAGAAGTTTCACAGGTTTTATTTCAGTCAGAGAGATACGTTAGACAAAAGAATTTAGACAAAGTGTTTATCATCTTCAGGATAATCGCATGGTTAAGAAATATCTTCCCCTGGCGAAAGTGGATTTACAGTTTTGTAGAAACCAACTTTCCTTCTTCTGACATGTCAAGCTAAAGAGAAAGCATCATTCTGATTTCCAACAGGTAGGACATGGAAAACTTAGTTTCACTGTGATAAGGAATGACTAGGATACAGGATTCATAAGAATGTGTTAAACTGCCAGCTTCACTTATTAGTAGCCACAGTGCTTGAAAGTGCCTAACACTAATTACAGAATAAGGTTGGTAAGCACTTGCAAAATGTCAGGCTGGAGACAGGCAAAGAGCTGTGAATTTCCACAGTGGAAGAGAAACACCCTGGAAGTTGACTTTTAGTGTTAAAGTACACCATACAGAAACCCATTTAGATCAATACTTACTAAGTCCTGCATGCCTTAAAATAGGAACTGTGATAAAATAATTACAAGCTTGATCGTTTCCATTGTAGGCTTCTCTCAGCATCCCTGCTTGGATGTTCCTTCCCACCTCACTCTGAATAGCAATTTGCCTCTAAAATATTAGGAACACCAGAACCCAGAAAAACCTAGAGGAAATACATCTCCTTTCCTGGTTCTTTGAGAACCATGGCCAACAGACACTCTGTAAGCCCCTGAATAGAAGAATTTAGAAACAGATAATGACGTGTGATGGGGAGCTTGCTTTTATGTAGGCAACCTCACAGGCAAGCACCATGTTTAGACTTAATAACAGAAAAGCATGCTATAGTTCTTGTAAGGTTCGGTTTACAACTCTTGAAATTTTAAGAGTTACAGGAGGCAGGGTTAGGACATTATGGCCTCCTCCGCGATGTTATTTCAAGCTGCGTTTTTTTCTATACACTCCTTTTCAGAGTGCACCACAGCAGAAGGAGCATTAGCAATAAACTGAACCCTACAGCTGGTAGCCCAGAAATATATTTTGAAATTTATTATTATTCTTTTAAGAGTGCTGCAGCCTCTTAAGAGCGTAGCCTGAGAAGAAGCACCGTGAGCTGCGGCAGCCGGCAGAGGACACGTTTCGTGAGGGCACCTGCATCGTCTTCTCTCAAACTTGGGGACCAACCGTGCTGGTAAACCCATCCTGGGATGAGGACAAGGTGTCTAGGCAAGAAAGAGGAGGAGGGGAAAAAAAAAAAAAAAAGTTACCGGCTCTCATTAAGATTTATTATACGCCTGAACTTTTGTAGTCCCGGGGCTTAACGACAGATGGTGGTGTAACTCCACCAATTTTGCAACGTCGCCCTTCGCTTTGATGTTGTAAAACAGAAGTCTCCTCGGTTCGACTTCGGCTAAAAAACGGCGTTTTCTTCCCTCTCCGGAGGGTCCGCGGAGCCCTGCGCGGGGAGGCCGGGGAAGGGCCCTTTAGCAGAGGGGTCTCCGCGCGCTCCCGCGCCCGTCACCAACAGGCCGGCGGGCACCTCGCGCTGCCGCCGCGCGGACACGGGGAAACGCGTGGAATTCATTAGCGAAGACGGTTTCGAAGCGGTTTATTCGAAGCGAGAAATACGGTGCATACGCGGAGGCGGAATCGCAAACCGTCCACAGAAACAAACACAACGCACCGGCGTTTTTAATTAGAAAGCAGCCGGTCGTACGTTAAGCCGTTATCAACACTGTGCCAAAAAA
>VZSV01000004.1:13170591-13184517 GCA_013398735.1 Nothocercus julius
GCAGCTGCGGGGCAGGCCGGGCTTGCTCTGCACGCCGGGTGTGCGAGGGCAGCGGGGAGGGGAGGGCAGGTTGCCGGGCGCCTTTTTCTCCTTTTTTTTTTTTTGTTTTGCCGCCCGCCCGCCGTGCTGAGAGGCCGCCACGCACCGTGTCCAGCCCCTCGGCTCCAGCAACCTGCGAGGAGGTGTTTGCCACCCAGCGGAACCGGTGCGGCAGAGGCGACAAACGCCCTGTTTTGCTGCCTTTGCAGCAGTGTCAGGCCGAGGAGGCCGCGGGCCCGGGTGGGCTGCGAGCGCTCGTGGGCTCGGTGAGGAGCTCCTGCGGGGAGCAGCCTGCAGGGCTGCGTGTGCAGGCTGGAAAACACCCGCCGAAAACTCCAGGGAAGAGTGTGGAGAGAAAGCACCCTACTGGCGCAGTCTCCGGGGAAAAATAACCCCAGCAGTACTCTCCCCTCCGCCCCCCAGATAAACTTCGCTATCACCATCTTTACTCAGAGTGCGGAGCCGCGGACGAAGAGCACGCAGAAATCTTCACCTAGCAGTCGGTGCTGGCTCCAAGAGCCCTGGTTTGCCGATGTACTTTGTTAAGGAGCGAAGCACAGAAGTTCCCCTTCCAAAGAGGATTTCCCTTGTTCTTTTTTTTCCTTCATGAAAGCCCCTGCCCGAAACGCACTAAAGTTGGTGGGAATCTTTCCATAGACATCAATGGGAATCCGTCCATTGACCGAATGGGCTTGGATCAGGCCCTTGGAAATTTTGTTACAAATGTGGGACGGGGAAGTTGCACACTGTGTCTGAGTGCTCCGTTTAATTTGTGGGAGGAAAAAAGAAGTTAGAGGCAAAGTTTAAGAGATTTTGACATTTTTTTTTTCCCTATGCAAGGTAATTTAAAATCATTAAGGGAAAACATTACTGTTAGTAATATTGCTGTAAGGAAAATATGATTAATTATTAAATCAGTTTCTCTAATGCTGCAGTAAACATTTTGAGTGAGGTATAGATTTTACTGTTCAAATTAGTATTTATTTTTAATTTAAGGTTTCTCTTGATTGTCTACGATAATTTTTTTCATACAGAGATTGAAAATTTTTTATTTTGCAGTTACATTCTATTTTAATGTAGTTGTTACAGAGTGGTAGTGTGCCGTAGCATTTTTGTATACTTAAATCATTTATTTAACTACTCAGAATAGTAAATTACTAAATAGTTGAGTGGAAGGAAAGCATATTCTAAATGCAGCATTTCCAAAATGCGTATAATAACCTTTATGTCAGTTGATAGGTCACTAAGTAACACATAAAATGATACATAATTAGGTGTTCTAATTTATTTTGTTAATACGTAGCACTGGAAATCTTCTGCTTGATGTGAGGCCTTATAGAGTAGGCTTTAACATTTAACAGTAACATTAACAGTAAGCTTGAACAGAAACATATGTGCTATTAAGTGGATATTTCTTTGATTTTATTTTAGTTTCAGTGATTTTTACATATTATTACAAGATCTTTGTTTCAGTGTAGTATTTTTGAAGGAGGCAAAAAATGTTTTGTAGATTTCCCTTTAGAGTAGTGTAAAATTCTCAGGAATTCTATAAGGAACAAACATATGTATGCCATCTATGGAAGAGTGAAAGAAATATATAAAGTCTTGGGTATTTTAATTAATAAATACATGGCAGTATTTTTTTTTAACTGCGCTAGAGTTTGTGTAAAAGCTAGGTCCTGTATTTCATAGATTTTCAAAGTGACTTTTTGAAGTCATTTATCTGTTTTAAAATTTAAAACTTGTGTGTTGCTTACACAATGCTTAACAATTTTAAATGGCTTTCTGTAATAAAATGCATTAAAACTAATATTTTTAGATGAAAGGTGTATTTTGGGTGGAGAAGTTCTTGTTGGACTGTAATGTAGTTTTAAAAAAGTTCTTTTGTGGACTCGGTCTACTTTAAAAATTGCTGTAGCATAAGCTTTGACTTCTGGACTGATCAAAGTGGAATAAAATCAGGCTTTTATACTCTGAGGAATATACCTGATTCAGCTTTGCATGCACAGGAGGCATTCGAGTCTAGTGGATTGAAAACAATAGAAAACTTCTGAGATCTGATCTGTGTTCGGTCAGTGTTTTGCAGTGTGTCATTGAAAATGTCAGTTAGCCTCATTGTTTCTCCTCATCAAAATCGGAGGGCTGGCATTTCTTCTTTTTTTTAATAGGGTGATTAATTAATATTTCTTGCATACCGAGAATTCTCTTGTTCTATCCTATTTTTGGAGAAATTTAATTCCACAGTGGTTGGAAAAACAGTGGTTGATGAGAGGCATCATGTTGTTTCTCTGAGTCCGATCATGAAGAGATCACTTGTTTCTGGGAACGGAGAACAATTTGGGGTATAGTCTCTAAGCAATACGCATGAAGTGATTCTGACTGGAGAAAATTGCAAATCATAGCGGAACTCAAAAATGCTATCACCTTTGCATTTTTTGGTATGCACAAACAGATGCCTTTTTAAAAAAACTTTGTGACAGCTTGTGGTTCTAGAAGGAATGCAAATTATCTATTTTTTTTTCACAACCACTATAGCATAGCATACCCTTCAACTAATCCTTGAATATTGTCATTTAGATTCTCATTCTCTATCCTGTTTTTTCTTGAGATCTTGTCTGGATCTAGGTGCAAATCGCTAGAAGCAGAAAAACTGAGTTAAAAAAGTGAAATTGTAGAAAAGTTTATTTGTAATAACTACGGTTGTCTCAGATAATCGTTAAGTTTCAATATTACATTTCAATGTTACTTGTTTTGGAGATTTTCATTCATTTACTACGTAAGAGAACGAAGATAGTTATGTTATTGTAATCATTTCCAAGGATAGTTTTTAAGTTTAAATTTCAAAACTGCTAGATCAGCATAAAACCAGCGAGCAGTCCCGCAAGTATCATTTAACACTGATAATCTTTTTATTCTTTTTGAGACTCTGAGTAATTTAATGATACTTTCTACTTTTTGAATCTTACAAAGTGTTTCTTTTAAATTAGAAGAGGAATATACCTATTGATACAAAATTTGCCTATTTTGGCTTTTCTCCTTTTTTAAATTTTTTGTTACATTTGTTTTTTAAGTGCAAGAAAACATTTAGTGTCAGCTGGATTTAAAAGTGCCAGCGATGGCCCGTCTATGCTGTCATCACTGAAGTAGTTGAAAATAATCTTTTTAATGAACAGTTAGCACAGTGTTTATTGGTTCACCAGAAGTGTAGCTTGGGATGATGTTAGGAAGTAAAATTTGAACTCCGAATACCAGATTATGTACCGAATTGTGTTTAATATCTTGTAATAAATGCTTTCAGTTCGAAGGCAAATTAAATCAAAATGTTAAGCACACAGGATTACACTATTAACCATTTCAGATCTTTCTAGTAAATTACAGAGGTTGTTTGGAAAAGAAATAAAAGAACATTACCTTTTATCAGTTTATTTAGTTATTTCTTGTTGTTAGCAATGGCAATCATACGTCCTCCTTCCTTCAGCTGTAGTTGGAAAGGGTTTCCCTGCAGTTTGCTTCATATTTGAATGTTTGTGCTAATCAAATCTACGGCTGAGGGTAGAGCTCAATCTGCCGATACCGTGAGCGGTGCCCTAGATACACACTCAGCGGGGATGGGTCCTTCTCTGTATTCAGATGTGTCTTGACTGTGATTTTAGCTAAGCTAATCTATAGTTACATATTTAGTTATATATGTAGATTCCTAACTGATGGGCTTATGCACGGGCACAAAGACAAAAGGTTTAGGTGACGGGTGGCAGCTTTATTCACCATGCAGAAGGGACACTTTCTGCCCTGTCCCCCTGATGGCTGTTTGATGGCTGTTCCAAGCTGGAAGGAGTGATCGCAGATCTCCATCGTAAGCACCCAGACAGGCAGTCTTTGGCCTGCCAGTGGCGCTCCGTTGTTTATCTGGGTCTTCCCCCTCCTGCCTAGGGGCAGCAGAAGCGGGGGGATCTCTGATTCGAGACGTTTTCCCCGTGCTTTGGCTTGGTGGATCCAGGTCCGTAGTCAAGGTGCAGATCCTTTGTCCAGTGATAAAGTCCTACGTGGACTCCACCTGTGTGCTCTGATGGCCACGGCTGCAAATGGCATGAAACAAAATATTTCTGTAAGTTGCTGCTCTTAGTCATATTTAAACTTCTTTTCCCTCCAGGGTGTTGCAAGGAAGACAGTTGGCCTGTGCCAATTTTGTCCCAATAGGAGATATCCAAACTGGATATTTCTTGAAGAGTGACATATTGTGGGTAGGTTTTTACATCATTGTATTTATCTGGGATGTTATTGGGATTTTTTATGCAAAATTGTTTATTTGGATAAATGCACTTATTTTACAACAACAACAACAAATCGTACTCCCTATAAGGCTTTTTGTTGAAAGCATGCATAAAGTCCTTTTGAAGTAATTTAATGTTCTCTTACAACATGATGTGTATTTCACATCTTTTAACAGAATTCTCTTAAGAAAATTCTTCATGATGGTTTATTCAATCATTTGGCTTCCTTATTTCAGCCTAAAGCAACAAGTTACGTATTCTAAAATTACGAGCTATGGACTTGTCGACATATATGTTAAAGCTCTGTGATCTTGATAAATATTACTACTGTCATTTTCGTAATTGTCTTTCCAGGGAAATTCAGTCTCTGAACTAACAAACTTAGGTTCAGATGAACAATCTGTGTTACTAAATAATTTCAAGCACAGAATTATGTTAAATGCTTATTGATGTTGATTTTGAATTTGATTATGAATGGCTTAAAAAAAAAAAAAGGTAAAAAAGCTAATAAACCATTTAAACTTTGCCAGTAAAACAGTGCTAGGTCTTACTGTAAAAAAAAAAGTCAATTTTTTTTTTGATTTTTCTTTTTGTAATCCTTAATACTTGGAAGGCACATTGTTCTCCTGGAATTGGACCCCACCTTGTAAAAGAAAAGCTGTGGATAGTACATGTGTAATAAAACTTGCAGTTGACAGTTATTGCTTGGAAATTAGATCACAAACTGTGAAGTTTTACCGCTTACAAATAATGTTGAGGAAATTTTAATGGGTAGCTGTGGGGAGCCACTAAAGGCATTGGAAAAGAAAGTGGCAAGGCCAAAACAAAGCAGATTTGGGGAACATGGTGGGAAGAGGCCAGTGGGAGCGAGTGATGGGGCAGAAGCCAGAGAGGGCACAGACTGGCAAGGGGGAGGGGGCGGCTGCTCGGAAAGCAAGAATTCCAGAAGAAAATTTTTTTTTTTTTTTTTTGAATCCGGTATCTGATTAAGGAAATAAATGATTATTATTTTGCATTATGTGCAAAAGCAGGCACAATTCTGTTTACTTCACAGAAGTCATGCCAGTGGTAAACTGGCCACAGTTTGGATTTGCGCTTCTGTCAGCTAGTGTTTTAAATATTTAGATTTTATTAATTGCAATATGTGCCTTTCAAAAGTTACTTATTAACTGCTGTAGTGAAAGTTGATTTTTATTATGTATCTAAATACCACTTTGGTGTGGCAGAAGGGCAGAGTTATATGAAGATAAAGGTGGAAAAAAGTGTATAGAAGACAAGAGGCTACTACCTTTTAGAGGCTAAAATGGTGATTGAAATATTTATGATTGAAGGCACTACGTTGAGAGAGAATGCAGAAAAGATTGTGGTTTCATTACAGTTCTTACAGTATTCGCGTGACCTAAAAATGAAAACACAAACCCCTAATGCAGTCAGGTATGCACAGACTGCAAAGATGTGCATAACTGATGAACTGTTATGTTCTTCATTACAGTGCGAATAAGGTTTCATCTTTGTATAAAAACATTTGTCATGTATACAGCACAGAAAACGGGTGCTGAGAACTCTTAGGTATATGATAAAAATATTTTTTTTCAATTGATAATCAATTAGAGGAATATGTGGGTACTAAAACTATAAAAATGTTAGGATGCTACTTTGCTAAAGATCATGAAATGCTTTCACCCAGAAATGCATGCAGAATCATTTGTTACCAGTCTTGAATGCATTTAAATGACTTTTAATCTTGTGATGATGCCTGTAAATTGTTCTCAGTACACAATAACTGTCAGCGTTCCTTGAAGAACATGTATGGTCAGTAATTCGCAAGATAACTATGTTGAATATATGGCAGAAGTTTCACAGGAAGTGTCATAAATCCTTGCACATCCTTCTGCTTAATAAAAGGAATTAAGCTTAGCGTAGGAGAGATTAGGTGGGCGAGCGTTGCTGTGCAGATGTCCCTTGCGTGGGCTGGGGGCCGTGCAGCTTCGGGAAGGGCACGTGAGGCGTCGGGCCGGGCTGCAGCACCGGGCGCTTGGGCCCGCAGCAGCTTCCCGGGGAGCTGCAGCCTTCAGCACGGACCTGCCTGGAGTGGCTTTATGGAATTTCACACTTGAGGAGAGAAGGTTCTTGAGGGGTCGCAAATCTCCCCCAAGGCTTACGAGCCTAAACAAAAGTTTTCTGAAATCAGTGTGAAGGCTCCCTTTGATGGTTCAGGGTTTTGGCCTTGGATTTGCTGATCTTTGTGTGTGCTCAGAAGTTCGCTTACAAAACAGGTTTTGGAGGTTAAGAAGTTACCAGCTACTTGGCTGCTCTTTGCAGTCAGGGTGAGGCTGGTGATGGACCATTTGCCATCAAGGAAGCCATTTGCCAGCAAGGAAGACTTACCCTGCGTGCAGAAGTAATATTGTCTTTAATCCTCATAGCTGTTCCACTAGTGAATATTTAATTATGAATTGAATTTTCCATTCTTCTGAGCTTTTTTTTTTTTTCTTTTTTTTCCTTCCTTTTCTTGGACTTCTGTGCCAGTTCTCAAGAAACTGGTAATAGTCACTTGTCAGAATACTCCATGCCAATAGTATTTATCCCGAAGAGTTTGTGTTTCTTGCTGATTTGTTTCTTCTAACTTCTCCATTATCAGAAGTGCTGTTGGCACCTCTTGATACAACATTGTTCCTGCTGTTCCCACAAAAAAGGGACAGATCTTACTCAAGAAGTAAATTGTAAAACAAAACTAAGAGATGATCCATATAGCATTTTCACTGTTCCTTAAAAAACAGGTTCTTAGACCTGTTTACAGGGCTCTGAACAAGTTGCAACTCAAATAGAAAACACACACAGTAACTTTTTTCGTAGTAGTAAAATACTTTCAAAGGCTTACTTCCATTTTTATAGTAAACGGATTTTTAAAGTACAGCAGTCAGGTACATCATGGTAAGGATTCAGAGACTTTTGAGAAAGACATTCAAAAAAGAAAAAAAAAACAGAAAAAAGAACATATATAATTGTTTTAAATCAGTGGTATGCAGCTTTTTCAGCTCGTGCAGTGGCTGGAGGGTGTCGCATGCCGTGTGGTTGTTGCTGCCTCATGTGCAGCAAGTCAGGCATTTCCTAGAAGCTTTGAGCTTGCTTTATGTGTAACATACAGTGAACGAGCACAAGTAATTCCCTGCACATTCCTCCTGAAAGGATATGGCTACAGGCAGGTCACACTGGCAGGGCGATTCATTCATCCTTCCCAAGGCACCCTCCTGCTCAGGGGCTTCTCCAGACCAGAGAAGGAGCAGCTGTAGGACAGAGAGTTTGCTGTTGTTTCTTGAGACCTCATCCCCGCCTTGTTACGTGCTTTTTGCCTGAGAGCTGTTGTAAGGGTCGAGAAAATTGGTGGATGCAGCAAACTATATGTATTGCTTGACTGCTTCTTCTGCGTTGCAGATTGGGCACTGACGTTTAAATCGCTGTGTATTGCGACTCAGTGGAAGAACAGAATTATATTATATATGTGCATAAGTGGAACCTCCTATCCTGAACATACTAGGGTGTTGCTTTATGTTTTTATTCAGTAAACGTCTCCAGCAACTAAAAGTGAATCTTAAGTCCTAAACAATTAGCCTTATTTATATGTAGGTGCCTGTGTGTTTTGTGAATCAAGAATACTTAGGACAAAACCTGAAATTATTCTAATATATCATTTAGGTATAGCATTAAAAATAAATTTCTATATCTAATGACTGTCATTTAAGTCTGTGTTGCTACCAACTAAAAGACTACCAGAAGAGGGAAGATAGCATTTTTTTTCAAGCCTCTGTTATGCAGGCATTTTTTTTTTTTTTTTTCTCTCCAAATTCATCTATAAACAAAACTTTCTTCAACCCAATTTCTCTTGATCTAAATCATAACTGGCTAGAAGCAAAATGAGACCACAGACTATGAAAAACATCTTTCCCATTGTCACCTGCAATATTACCGTAATTGGAGCTAACTAGCCTGCAGTTGCACAATATTTATGTTGCAATCCAAGCTGACACAGCCCTGGAATGTCTTGGTAGCAAAGGAAAGCGCAGACTGGAGCAATACTCAGTGGGGCTGGGATAAGCTGCTCCTTTCAGAGACCTCCTTGAGCGAGTAGTCCCCCAGTTTTATCCTCTGGTTCCTGGCTTTACTGTGGGCTGGAGGTGGAGGGAGATGAATCAAGGGGCTTGAGATGAGCACAGGGGCTTGTTGTAGGCAGCAGTCACCCACAGAGTTGGTTTGTGTGTGATGCTTTGGGTCAGGCTGCAGACACCATCGCTCCCCAAAACTGAGGTGCTGTGCTAAGAGCTTGCTCTTTCCCCAAGGCCTTCTGATTGGGATGAGATCTTTGTGCATTTATTTTGGTTTCCCCTTACTTCAGACCTATTGAGGGTCTTTCTGTCAGGGTGTAGTGTTCAGAAGAAACACTTTTAATATCTTTTATTTCATGGATGGAAATAATGAGTCACAGACCAGTGTCACCTTGACTGCTCGGATCCCTTTAGGGACGGTGAAGTTGATGTTTCTCAGTGCCGCTGCTGGGAAAGGCTCTGCAGCAGCTGAGGAACTTGATCTATCACTCCTGGCCTTCACTCGGGAGCAGAGCTTGGTGCGTTTCCCAGTGACTGACGTGCCTAGATCTGTGGTCGCTAGGTACCCCGCCAGCTCTTCAAACCTGGCTTCCGCGCTAGCATTAACCCCTCAGGGCTCAGCTGCTTGTGCCATTTAGAACATGTCAGCCGCTGATGCTCTGTAGTGGAGATCTGACTTTGCAAAACTGGTGCTAACTCTTGCTGAAGATATGAAATACAATTTGTAGCATATAATTGCTGCCTTGTATGATCTTGGACCCTTACTTAAAATCCATTTAACTGATACTGTACTTTCTTTATAAGGTTATTATTGGGAGCTGACCTTTTCTTGTGTTGTGGTTTAATGTACATTGTAATAAGTTTTTTTTTTAATGTGTTTAAGAGTTGGAAGATGTGTTAGAGGTAACCTTTATGCAGGGAGTTTTATATAGTTGTAGTAAGGAGAGTAATATTAAAATCCTGAATGTTATTTCTAGCACCATCTGAATGTAATTTGTTCTCACCGTGTTTTGTGTGTGCCTGTTTTGTTCTCCAGTATCTTTCTTACTGGTAATTAATGACCTAGTGAAAATTATTGCCTCCGGAAAGTTTTTCTACTTTTGATGTATACAAAAATACACAAAGGGTAACAGATGCAACTGATAAATCACAGTTCTTTCTTTCTCTATATTTCAAGCAGAGCAACCTGAAACGGAGATTTGAGCCACAATGTTGGAAGCCTCCCAATAATCTTTCCTTTCTTGTTGATCTCTTGACAAGCAGACATGGGCTATGTCTTTTGGAGATCTCTAGAGATCACTACATTATAATAGATTTAAAAGCAAATTTTTCAAAATGGCAAATCCTGCTACTTTTTGCTTATATCTACAGATACTAGTTTGTCTTTGATTGCCTTGAAAAAGCGCAGGTTTGTTCAGAGTCGTAAATTAACAATGAAATAATTCTTGTAGGTCTTTTAGCAGGAATCAAAGTATATATGTAGAATTTGGAGTACATGAAAAAGATTTCAGAACTTTCCTTCCTGCAGCCTTCTTAAAACTGCTCTAAATAGGAGTGAAGGTGATGAATTTTTACCAGAAAAGAGGTCAGGAAGAACCTCCCAGCTGCTTGTGCAATGATCCCAGGATAATAAGATGAACTTCTGAAGTATGGATAATTGTTTGATTTTTTTTTTTCCAGTCCTAGGAAATAGAAAGCTCTTTTCCACTTTTTTTTTTTTTTGTATGTTTTCCTCACTCTTCAGCTTTAAAAAAAGTTACTTTTTTATTTCCATTCCTTTTTGCCTCAAGAGGGCATTGTGGTTTGGAGTCAGGGAGCAGATTTTGCATTTGTCAAACTGTTCAGCTATATTTGGATGAAAAACTTTTATAGGTGTTTTTCTCATGTTCAGCAAACTGTTGTGCCTAGGAGTGAGCACAGTGGTAGGGATTTAGTGGGCAAGATTGGGTGAAAGAGAAGCAAACATTAGTTTTTATCTTAAGCAGATGGTGGGAGGGGGCAGCATTCACAGCTCTTGCGATTGACGGTAACTGCTCCTAATATTGTGAAGGACAGACAGAAGGACAGAAGTGCTATCCTAAAACTTGTAAATAAAACTCTTGGTTCAGGTGTGGACTTCTTCTGGGTCTTCAGGAAAGCAGCTTAATCTCAATGCAGTAAAGTCATTAATGATTATGAGATGTTGAGATAATTAAGTAGTGAATGGGCATAAATTGCTTTCTGAAGCTCAGTGACTGTAAACTCTGATCTTCTAATTTAATGTATCTACTGCTTCCCATTCAGTTGCTGAAAGACTTTGGAAAGTGTGATATTAATCATATTCTAGGCATAGTAACTGCTTGAACTCAATCAAATTCTCTGAAGTGAAAGTTTTATTTGGGCACTGGAGATACTTCCACAGTTAGGACTGTTAAGTTAGGACTGTTTCAACGAAAGATAGCACAAACAGATCGTTACATTGCTTATCAGGTTCAGAGATTCTGGTATTTTACTCACCACTTGAATTTTCTACTGTCTTGAGATAGCCCAGACATTTACTCAGAGAAAAAATTAAGACCATAAGAACCTATTGAAAGAGATACTTGCCAAGTGAGAGGAAGAATAGCTAAACCTGTTTCTTTTGGTGGTCTTGTACTATTGCTCAAATATGTCTTTTCGGTTGATCTAGACAAATTTTATCATCATCTCAGTATATGTGTTTTTCTTGTGTATTATTTGTGTGCAGAAATGTTTTCTAATTGAAGTTAGATATCTGTATTTTTTTAAGGGATAAGTTAACTGCATAAGGTAAATGTTCACTTTACACTTTTAATGGGAATTCTTACAAATAGGAATATATGTAGAAATATATTCTGATTTAGGTGATAGCGTCAGTGCTATCCTGGCTACCTGTTTTTCTGTCCTGGGTATTCCTCATGTAAAGTTCTGTTTGCTGTTAATTTGCTTAACACTATCAAAGGATAATTGTGTTAAAATCCTCTGAGCTCTAGAATGGCCTTGAATCACAGTGGAGATGAATAAGAAAAATAATATCACAATTGGAAGAGTTCTGTGATGAGCAGAAGGCCTGGGTTCTGTCCCTTTTCTTGGGTGCTGTTTCATACAGCTCATTGAATGGCTTGAATGTGAAGCGTGTGTGTGCGATCTCTGGAGGAGAGCCCAGAGCCTCTCTCTGTCCTCTGGAGCTTGTCCCTGATGAGCGTCTTGTTGTGGCCCAGCCTCAGCCAGAGGAGCAGCCAAAAGCTTCTTCCCCTTCTTCCCTGTACCCCAGGCTGCTAGTTAAGGGGCAGATTTGGAGTGAGGCTAAGGTGGGTTTTGTGCTCCCAAATGGAGGAGAGCCACAGCAGGGTTTTTTTGCTCTGTGGATAAATCTTGTGAGCTCTAGAAAAGAGGTCTGTTATCTCCCTCCAGACTTTTTTTGACTTATTTCAGTTGATAACTTCCATTGGTCTGTCACTGTTGGGAATTTGTAGAACCAACTAAACCCTTAAAAATGTGGACGGTCCCTTTCCCCTCCCTGGAAGTGGAGGAATGGAACCCCTAGCGCAGTCGGGGATTGCTTCTGAAGGTGCTCAGGAACTTTGAGTCATCAGTGGCTACATTTAGGCTTTTCTGGGATCTTCCAGTCCTTGGTAGGAGGCAGCTTGATTTACCTTTGGAACTGAGAAGTACAGTTCATATGCTGTGGACCAAAAGTTTGGGATGAGGACTTCCCTGTCTGCATGTAGGGTAGCGCATGTGCTGCCGTACCATTTGTCATGGGGTGTGCTCCTCATCTCAAGCAGGACACGGGCAAGAAGTAAGATGACTAGGAAATAAAGAATATAAATGAATGGGATGGGTGAAGAGGTAATGAAGAGTAATCTTACAGTGGCAGATTGAATGTTTCTTTTGGCCTTTCCCTAGAGTTAAAAATCCTTCTAGATAAGCCAAAGTGACTTCAAGCCTACAGAGGGGAACAGCTTCTCTGGGCTTTGCTGCAGATCAGGACATCTTAAACAGACTTGATAGCTCAGTTCTTGCCTGATGCGTAATGTCAGAAGTGGGCACCAATTAAACCTCTCCTCCATTTCCTGGGTTACTCTTCTGGATTTTATTTCAAGGTGAAAGTGCTGTGTTCATCCAGTCAAAATAAAACTCTGAGTTAAAAAAAAAAAATAAAGTGAGTATGTTTATTTGGAAAACAGTTTTGTTGAATTATCCCCCAAATCTTCTGTTTTATTGAATTATAGAAAGATGAGAATGGGAAAGTTTTTTCCTAAAATGTGTTATAATGGAGCTGTCTTGGCATCTCTTACAGTGTACATACAGATTAATGGGATATGTGAGTTGGAGGGTGAAGTGCATATTATTGCTGAAGTGTGTTAATTAGATTTCCTTGTTGCAAATCATTCTGTACATTTTGAGTATAGCTGTAGTAGTTGCTACTGTTCAGTTTGTCATAGAGAATTTGGGAGAAAGCAGACTAACTAGTACATAAGCGTTCATCATTCATATTGGAATTTTGTAATTCTTTGAAAGAAATTCTGTTTGAGTTTACTTCACTTGTGTATATGCCTTGTAATAAGGCTTGCATAAAACAGCTGATGATTGGTTGTACCCAAACTGCCTCTTGATCTACTCTCTGTCCCCCACAAAACATGTTCTGCACATAATAAAAATCCTGTTTTTTTTTTTGTTTACACCTGGAAAATATGAAGTACATGATACAGTTTTACTGAGCTTTACAAAAGTAGAAATCAACAACAAAATATTAGCAATACTGTAGATGTGTGCAGCTGTACTTTAACTTGCCCCTTTTGATTGTTGAAGGCTGAGATCAAGGACATTGCTTCTTTTACAAATACAGGCTTCATTTAAGACCTGCATTTTTGATTTAAGTGGGAAGAAGCAAAAAGTATACCAGCTCCTTGAATGTGCTGAATAACTACATATGTGATGTTTCTGTCTCTGGATTCCAGTTTAAACAATTTGAAGCCTTTCTTAAAAATGCAGTGCTTGAAATAAAATGGAGCATTTTTGTAATCATCGGCAAAGTTTTAATTTGTTTTAAGCCTTATTGTTGATCTAGAGCTTTTGCTGTCTTAAGGTTGATTAATTGCTTTTGCCACTTTTGTTTGCAGTTCGGTATAATCTCATGCAGACTATTGTATTTTTTTAGTCTAATCTTCCATTGATGATTGTATGTTTGTATGGGATGTTAAATTTGACTGCTAATAACTTAAGTATTTTAATAAACAAATAAATAAGATACAAAACAATAACAAACCCCAGCAAACCAAAATGAATACCAAGTACTGCAAATTTATTTTGTGAAACATGAAATAAACATCAGGGAGGACCCAGGCAACTACAGGCCAGTGAGCCTCACCTCCATCCCCGCAAAAGTGATGGAACAGCTCCTCCTGGCTGTTGTCTCCAGGCACGTGGAGGACAAGAAGGTGCTCAGGAGTAGTCAGCATGGATTCACCAAGGGGAAATCCTGCTTGACTAACCTGATCGCCTTCTATGAC
>VZSV01000004.1:13185582-13198700 GCA_013398735.1 Nothocercus julius
TTCCCAACCCGCTTGGACGCAGTCCTGAGCCACCTGCTGTAGGTGACCCTGCGTGTGCAGGGGGGTTGGACTAGATGATCTCTAGAGGTCCCTTCCAACCTTAAGCATTCTATGATTCTATGGTTCTATGATTTCTGCACCTGCTAAAGACTGTGATGTGAAAGCTCTTGTGTTTGTGTGATATTATTTATTTAGAAAAAAAGGTGAACGCTTCCTGTTTTATGTTCAAGTATCTTTTACTTTAAGGCAAATTTGGATAGAATTAAGAATAATAGGTCCGTCTCTTACACTGAATATTGTTAGAGAGCCTGTGCTTTTCCTGGTATTTACTGGTAGGGATCAATACTGTTTCTTTAATGGAGATAACTCTCAGTTATCTTATCTGTAAAATGACTATAGTCACTTCATACGGAATTAAAAATATGATTCAGATATTTAGACCAGGAGACCTGTGGCTCATCTTTGGCTTTACCACATGGCCTTTCAGGAAGAACATACCAATTTGAATGCTTAAGTAAGTCACAATAATGCAATGTGATCCTCACCACGTGGTTTTGCTCTCTCCATGATAGTTGACTTGGTTAACTTGGCCAATAATTTTCATTAAGTTCATAATTCTCTTTAAGAGAGTGGAATTTAGGCATATTGCAGGTGATGCAAAGGAAGATATTGCTACAGTTGGTCGTATTTGACTGTGCTCTGCTTCTAGAAATAGAAATGAGGAATCCTGGTACTTAACACTCCTCTGCTGTCTCACAAATATGTATGTAGTTGACTGAAATGGTGTATGTTCTCTCACTGTATGAGTTTGTCATACATAAAGGAAAACACGTCATTCACCTGCTGAAGTTGGCAGTGTACAAATTTTCCCATATATATATAGGTAACGGGCAGGCAAGAGAGTTGTGAAATCTTAAGACAGATCAGACTAAAAATATGTTGACATAGTAATAATAATAAAAAAGAAAAATAACCCTGTTGAAATGAAAGAATGAAAAGGGGAGGGAAATCCGTGCTCTTCCTCATTTTTTTAAAGGAGCCAAATTAAGGTCTTCAGAATTCTGGGATTACAGTGAATTTTCTTTGCTGTAGAACTGTCAGAAAATACAAAGGTTATATCTATGTAGACAGCTTAACTTGCTTTCTAGCTCTCCAGAGTGCCTTAACTCATCTCACGCTCAGCTGGAAAAATCTCTAGCTCATGAAAATCGAGAGTATTCGGGCCCTAGTGCTCCCGGATGGCTGGAGCCAGAACCTCGGTAAGGCCTGCGTTACCCGACGTGCCGACAGCAGCTTGCTGGGGCTGCAGGACCTAGCAAACCTGACTGTGCAGCATGCTGAGAAATGCTCAGTGCTGGAAGCCCAAGCCTTTTGTGCTGGTGTCCGTTCTCATCTTTGCTTCTGGAAGTTTTCAAGAGCACTGCTCATTTTCAAGAGTGTAGTTCTGAAAATTCTCTATTTGTTTTTGCTTGCTTATACTATTTCAATTTTCTCTTATATATAGTCGATCTTCACTGCTAAATAAGCAGTTCTCTTTGCTTCAAGTTGATCCTAGTAATGGAGTGGGTAATTTTAATAAAATATTTATTCAAATAAGGAGGATCCTAAAACTCCACCTAACTAGAGGCAGATTATGAAGTAAAGGAGTTGCATAAAATACAGTGGTAGTACAAGGAACCAGCACATTTTTCGTGAAATCGCTGTACAACGGAAACTGCTTTGTGTCAGCTGAAATGTCAGATATATCAGGAAAAAGTTAAAGTGGAACCTGATATCTGTATAGCTAGAGACTTAAGTAATTTGCTCAGGGATACAGTAGAAAATTAATCTTATGCTTGAAACAGGGAATAGTAGCCTGTGTTTATTATCTCTTCCCCCATTTTCTTTCAGACTTAATGCCCTTTGGTTAACTCCATTATACCTTTGTAAAACTTCTTGCAGAGCTCAGCTGCTTGAGCTTGTTTGCTGATATTAATGTAATTAATAGGATGTGTAAAAAGTTGCTGAACTGTATGTCGCAGAATTGGGCTAGTAGCCCTTTGTACGCAGGTGTTAGGGAGCTGCAGGCCTTCGTCCTCCGCAGCCACGTCTTGTCGGAGAGGATGCTGCCACGTGCTGGTCTGTCTGTGCAGAAAGCGTTGTGTTTGTCGAAGGGTTAGAGGGATGGAAAAATAGAGTCATTTTACAGTTTGGAGTTGTGGCTCTAATTTTCTTTTTGTATGGTTGTGCCACAGGAATAAAAATATGAGAGAAGTACTTCGTTTTTGGATACTTTGGATTTCTTATAGTAATGTGTTACATGATAAAGCTTTTCGTGCTTTTTCTTGTTTTTGGTGACTGGTACTGCTTTATTTCCTCCAACAATTTTAGTTTTAGGAAAAAAGAATGGCTTTAAAATTTAAAGAAACTCCTTTTTATTTTTTGATAGCTTGCAGGTATCACGAATGTTAGTTAACTTGTTAGTTCTGTGAATGTGGCGTATGAAGTTAATGAAAAATTTTAAAAAAGGAGAGTGAATATGTCAGCTAATTCAATGAAAAACAAGTAAGTAACTAAGAAGATAAGAAATGATACTGAACAATGTGACTAGTCCATACCAAATAAAACATCATATTGCAACGAGAACTGTAAGAGAATACATCTGGACATGATATTACAGGCTTTACTTTCAGACTGAGATTTCTAACTAGAGAGGAGAGTTGTGATTCTGCGAAGAAGTGCATATTTATGCTAGCTATCCAAATGAAAGTGGACAGTCCTGGGACTTTATACCTGTAGGTATATAAAATAAATCTTATGTAGGAGCAGCGGGGCTAGATGTTTCTGACTGAATTTCCTTCCCCTTCCCTTCAAAAGTATTCTTGTCAGATGTTCCCTGAAAATAGCAGTATGCAAAAGAGGGTTCTATGGAAAGGAGAAACTTGATGATAAAGAATTTTCAGTTTATCTTTTAAAGCTATAACAAGTCTATTAGGAGTCGAGCAGTTCTTAATGTTCAGAGTAGTTACTCACAAGAGCATATTACCAAGGACGTCAATGTAGATCTCACTAGGAAATTTTAAACTGTAATTTAAAGGCTTTCCTGTTACGTTTTCAAATTTGGTGAAGGAATTATGTCAGCAGTCCTTTATAAGCAGGAAATGCATTAGTGTTGTTTTGACTCTCTGTTTTCCTTTTGAAATAAACAGGAGGTTGCATAGTGTGCTTACTAACATAACAATATTCATTATTTGCATGTTTGTACTTCGACAGTGTTTTAAGGTGTCAGGAAGGGACTTCAACTCCACAGCCAGGTGCTACACAAACACAGAACAACCCTGAGCCCCCGGTCCAGAAATACTATAATTTAAGTATACGGATGGAGACAACAGGTAAAAACAAAGAAGGAGACACAAGAAAACAAGGAGTTATCACAACACATCAGCAAATAATCTGGTTTCAAGTTTTCCATCGGTCTCCTGCCAAAGCAGTTTTAAAGAGGTTAATCAGTTAGTCTTGTGGATGTATACAGATGTGTAAAGTGTCATCCTGGATAGAAAGTCTGAAGACACTTAATTGAAAAAATAACACATAGATGATGGAAGCTGGCAGCCTGGGCCTAAAGGAGAAGGAAGTTTACCTCGAGATACGGAATGAGAGATGATAGGTAGGCTTTGACATGGAAGATAAGTGATTAATATATAATGGGATACTGGATTTATGTCAGAAGAGCGAGATTGCATTTGTCAAGAGTAGAACAAAAGATAGGAGCAAGATGTGAAATGAGCATGGGAGTGTTAGCTGTTTGGGTGAAGAGGAGAGCTGTTCTTAAAGGAGGGTTTGTAAAGATCCTACAAAATTTGCTCGTAAAGCTTTTGAAAATGTGTGAATCTGCAGGACCTGAATGCTTGTTCTGAGGGCTGAGATGCACAGGTTAAAAATAACGCACAGATTAATGTTGTGTATTATGACGGTGGTGCCAAAGAAAGAAGAGGGAAGGGTTCATATTAGACGTGGAGAAGAAGCTATTCACTCCCTGTCTTGTAACTACAGAGTTTTGGCTCACAACTAAATATCAGTAGTATGACTTTAATGACAGGAGTAAAATGATGTTTTCCAAGTGTGTGGTTGGCTTGTGGGTTCCAGAAATTGTATGAGATCCCCATTTATCAGTTATCTTGTGCAAGAAGATTTCTCAGAAAGTGCTTAAATATTATTGTTCCTTGCTTTTCCCATATTACTTTTCACTGGCAGCATTTTCTCTCTAAGGTTATGCTGAAAGAGTATGTCACCCTTTTGTAATGTTAAGTACCATGGAAAATGAATATTAGTGCACATGTTTAGGTATGAATCTTTTAGGAGCCTGACTTGACTGACCTGCCTTTTTCCCCAGTTGTGAAACCAGGAGTGGTTCATGAAGATCCTCCAAATTGGATGCCACTAGAATCTTTGTCATGTAAACTATGTATGACATCTATCTTGTGTATATTTCCACCTCCTGGGTAATTGTTTTGGAAATGCTCAAGCAAATCATGCCCCTCTGTGTATAGTTTAGAGGTATTTCATTTATTTAAAGAACAAGTGGGATCAAGGTGGCAATGAGGTTCCTTATCTCTTTGGGAACATCCAAAAACAGCTTTATGGGCCAGTTCTGCTGTGTAGGAACCACAGGGGTCCTGTGCTTCCGTGGCCATCATCCTTTCTTCTTAATGCAAAAGGATGGTGTAGCATAATGTGAAGTAGGTTTGAGTCACTAAACAGTTTTACTGTTTTATTTTAACTGAGACTGCTGCTAGGATGGAACAAATGTTTCACAGAAATTCAGGAGTGGTTTTGTGTCTTTTTATTTCAGTCACTTGCATATTTAGTAAAAAAATTGAAAGTTGTTTTCTTTTAAGAACATACCCTTTTAAGAAATACCTTTCAGTATATTTCCCTCTGAACTATATTAGAAGTATCTGTAAAGTTCAGCTTTTTGTTTTACATGCAACCTTCTTACTATACGTACCCCTTGAGACCCCAGCAGAGATGACTAGGTGCCCTGTGTGGGTTCTCAGCAGAGGAGCCCTGTTAGCGGAAATCAGAGCGTCGCTGTGCTGTTTCAGTGGTTTGGGACTGCTGGATTATCTCCCCCCTTCCAATTGTCCTTCTTTCAAGTTCTGAAAATTGTTCATCAGATTTATCATTGCTTTTTAAGAAAGTCTTCATGAGAATGACCTGAGGTTTTACGGGAAATCTTGAAATAAAACTAGTAATATTGTTACACGTTCTCTCGCACTCAGCCACACATGCTATCACAGAAGTAGCCTTGAAGCTGTTTGAGTTTTACAGCAAAGAATGTTTCTTTTCATATCAGGTAATCCGATCTGCAGATTTTTTTCCCCCTTGGTTTTGAAAACATGCCTTTATATTAATAATCCTGCATTTTGTGATGAAAGTGTGTTGCTCTAATTGCTGTTTGGTATTCAGTAGCACTAAAAAAAGGCTTGAAATTTTCCCTTTTCCCTTTTTCTACTCTAAAATCTACTAGTGTATATTTTTATAGTTCGCCATTAGTGGATGTATAATCTTTGTGTCTGCTTTTATTCTTGGCCACTGGGAGTTCTGCTACCAGCAATGAAAGACAACCTCCATGTTGTACTGTACAGTATAGATATTGTAAATTTTGGTCTTGCTTTCCATTGATCTGGTTTGCCATATGGGAATCATATTCAGCTGATCTTTATTTCCTGAGTCAGAAATTCTGTTTTACCCATCTTTGGGGCTTTCAGCATTTATTCTCAGTGGGCTGTCAGGTATTGCACATGAAAGCGAAGGTTCAAAGGCATATAAAGAAGGTTGAGGACTGAGATGTTTACTTAACACTGCCTTTTTTTTTTTATTCCCTTTTTACAAACATTTGCCAGACTGAAGGATCAGCATGAAGTCTTAAAAATTTTAGACTTTTTAAATTCCATTATGAACATTTTATACACACATAATTTTGTTGTAGCCTGCTGTAATGCATGAGCTGTGAACTTGCTAGTATATCAACTTTGCCAGTGACAGTATTAACAGCATTGCAATTAGTTTTTTTTTAAGTTTATTGATTATTTTTCTCAGAGGTTTATTTCCTTTCTCTTCTGTTTTTGTTTCTGGAACTGCGAGTAGCAGACTGCTGCCATTGTGTTACAAAGAAAACTTAAATGAAGACCCTGCAGTTTTTAATTAATACAACAAGTAAAAATTTTAAAGTAAAGATAGGAAATCATCCTCTCTGTCTTTTGCAATGTCATTCAGGAGCCAAGTGAGAATTAATTTGTTTTTAACTTTTTTTTTTTGGTATTATTTGTATTTAATTTCTTGTAAAACAAAGAATTACCTGAGATCTATCTTTTTTGCTTGCTTGCTTGCTTTTTTTTCTCTCTCTCTCTTTCCCTTTCCCCTTCTTTTTCCATTTTCCTTTCTCTTTTCCTTTCTCTTTCCCCTTCCCTTTCTCTTTCTCTCATATGGTGATGTCCCAGCGTATGTTCCTGAATGCTTAGTCCTTCACAGGACAGAAAACATGGCATAATGTTTTTCTGAAGGTGCTTCAGATAAGAAAACTAATTGAAAAGATACGTCATTGCTAAAATTGGGGTTAAAAGTAAACTGATTTTTATACCCGTTTAGAAAGCACTCCCAGGACAGATTCAGAAATGCTGTCTGAAGTAGTATTTGGAAAAATGATAAAATATCAAAAACTTCAGTATGAAGCACTGTGAACATTTCTAACACACTTATTTACACACGTAAAAATTCCAAAACGTATTTTCAGTGGAGTACTGTCTGAATGTAAAGCTTTCTGGTAATGCAGGACACTCCAGCATCTTGTCAGGCAGCCATGTAATTTTTGGTGTTCACACCTTCTGTTACCTCTTGGCGTAGTACCACCGCTGTGGTACACCTGGATGTGAACGTGTAGAAGCTGAAAATGCTTAAGTAGTGTATCACCTTGGCGGTACATGCTATCTTTAGTAAAATGCATCTGTCTTCTGATTTTTTTTTTTTTCTCTGTGATATCCTCCCTGAATTTTGGAAGATGTTCAGTGTCTTGGTATTTATTTTCAGTGTTTTTGGCTCAGCTCCCCGTAAGCTCTGGAATGACGCCTGTGTTGGATCATTTGTGCTTCTCAAGAATAGGGGAGCTCCCCTCAGTGGAAGGTTAAAGATCCTCTGTGCAAATTATGGAGCTTTCTCAAGGGCCTTGGAGAGGGAAGAACTGAAGAGCAAATTGAATTCATCGTATTTCATTTCTAAGGGAAATTCTTTTTCTTTAAATGCACAGGAGTTTGTATGTGCTATCTCAGAACAAACTAACTTTCTGATAGCCCCCTAGGACATAATAGCTTGACAGAATTAAACAAAGAAAGGACTTTAATAAAACAGGAGACTGCATATTTTTTTTCCTTGTGGGAAGAGGATGAGAAGACAAATACGTTATAGTGTTGGAGCATTTAGATTCTTTAGTAATGACCATGGTAATATTGCAGCATAGCATATCAGGGTTAAAGAGACTGCTGTCTTTCAGTAATTTTCACAGAAATAATGTTCATGAAGATCAGAAGCATATTATTAATTAACAGGAAGTAACCTCTTGGAAGCTAAATTATGTAGTTTGAGCTGAAATATAGCTAGTTATTAAAAGCAGTATGGAAGAAATTATTTTTGCATGGTGAATGTGGGCCTACTTGGCAGAAATGTTCATGACATTTTAAAAATTACTGCAGATACAAGCTCTCATTTCAAATCCATATATGCATGTTGGGATAGTGATTATAATCGTGATAAAGTAAACTTGTGTTGTTTTTCTGAATCTGTAGGTAATCTGAATGACTCTATGCTTACTCCATTTTCTTTATTAATCCCTTTTTAGGTACTCATTCTCCAATCTTAATGATTGTCTTTCAAATTCAGAGTTAATAATTTCATTTATGATAACTTCTGTGGCTTGGAAGGGGAGAATTATGATTGTCAGGAACATCAGCAAGAAGAAAAGTGGAGAATGAATAAATGCAAGAGGGACAAATGGGAAAAGAAAAAAAACAGAAACAAGAGGCATAAATATGGTGATTGTAAAGATGAGTGCATTTTTACTTCGATATTAAACATAACAAGTGGGTAGTGGAAAATGATTAAAAATACAGTTACTTCATTACAGGCCATTTTCCCTTCCGTACTTTTGTTCAAAACTTACCAGGTGGATGAAAAAGATTGATGGGCAATTATGGGCAATAGTTGTGTTCCTATACTCGTATGCCAGAGCAAGCGATCAGGAATCTGATGGTGCCCGTGCGGTACCCATGATGAACACCACTTGATGATTTCTTTTTCCTGCTCTGCATCCATGTTCAGCAGAGGCCAGCAGCCCCACGTCTGGCCTCGGCACCCTTGTGCTGTTGTGCTCTTGCTGTACTCACTCAGCGCTGGTTCCAGTCCCTTTGCCAAACCCATGACCCCCCTTCGGCTTGTGAGCGTTGCAGGCTGTCAGCTGAGTCGAGTAAACTTGTGCTAATGAAAACAGATACAAAGTCACTGGAATTCTTTAAAGCTTTTGCATTAACTTAAATCATGCACTAAGAATGAATATAGTATTATTAAAAAATGAAATCGGATTATAATGAAAAGAACCTGCGTATTTTAGTTAGTAACTTTCATCCATCTCTATGAATTTTGTTAAATTCTAGTAAAATAAAAGTGAATCCCCATTAACTGTAATGAAATAAAATTAAGCTCTCTCTGACTTACGTTTGTGTAGTCAGTCAGAACTATTATTTGAAATCTCATTGGGCTCAATTTATGTGTGCAGGGACGGTGGAATTCTTGTTTTTGCTGGGGGGAACTCTGTTGGTAAGAAAACAGCAGACTAAAGTCTGTTCTGTCTAGAAAAAGGTGATGCCTCTATGTACAGGATTGCATAATATGGATGCTAAAAAAAGCTAAAAAGTCTTTTTGTAATTTGCATAGTCGATATTGTTGTATTTGTTTGTTGAAATATACACCTCCTTGTTCGAAGATACTTCATATCTTCACACACCAGTATGTTAATATAGTTTCAGTAAAGCAGTTGTGGCCAACTCATGTTCTAGTTGAAAGTTCTGTTAATATTTTGGGGAAAGAGGTATTTCATTTTTGTCTTGTTTCAGCACAGTAAAAAAAATTAAAAGAAATAAAAAAATCTATATTTGGCTTTATTTAAAAAAAAAAAAAATCCCTGGGCTTTGTTATGCCAGATCATTACTAGCTTTACTTTCTACTGCGTTTTATCATAATGCTCTTTGAGTATAAATAAACTCTGGTATGCTAAACCTAATAGCAATTAAACTGGAAGTGTTTGTGTTTCATCACCGTGAACTTCGCAGAAATGTTTCCATGACAACCTCCATGCTAGTTAAGGCAACCAGAGGTGATCAACAGTTTATATTTTTTTTCCCTCTTGTAAGAATGGAATTTGTGTTGACAGTTCTGGCCTTTAATGGCACTTTTGTACTGTGTGAAAGTATTTGTTTACTAGATCATATGCTGTTAACTGTCAGGCCAAGATAGAGTGACTGCTTTTGATAAAAGGGCTGCATTACATCTCTGAGTCTGTGAAGCTCTTGTACTTTAATTACTCACATCAGTACAAAAGTATCCATTTGCTTCAGTACACTTAAGAATTAGACTTATTAGTTCCAAAGCACTATTGGTAAGTTAATTGTGTCCTTTACATTTTTTTTTTTTTTTTTTTTTTTGAAAACAGTCATCTAAAAGCTGTCTTGTAGTTTTAAATTTAAACTGTTGTATTTACAGAGAAGATACAACACATGCCATGGTATGAGGTGAATCATCAGCCCTGTAATTATTTGCACTATGAATTATTTCTGAGGCCTGTTTCTGTATTTAGTTGGTGAAGGCTGTCTGGTTGTGAGCTGAAACACACTACTCGAACTCTGGTTTAGAAGATCATCACTTAAGTAGACATGCTTTCTTCTATCAAGAGTTTCAAAAAATACATAACGTGACTGAAATAATCTCTCTGAAGTTTAGTATTGTGATAACACAGTTAGACTGTTGTGTGTGTTTAGTGGGAGTCAGATAGCTGGAAAGTTTTTAGAATGAAACTATTAGCTTTTAGTGAAATTCCCTTCTTCATAGAGGACTTTTTATGAAGAAGGTCTGAAAGTTCAGATCAGCTACGAACTGCTACTATACCAAGTTCATTCGCTATCAGCAGTAAGTTTGAGGGCATAACCTGCGCCCAGTTGAACAGCTTGCTTTTGTTGGGTCATAGTCAAGCTAGCACCAATTCACGGAGCAGTATCTTCTACTGTCTTGAGTGCATGTGTGTGTGTAGGAGAGGATCATTTGCTTTTGATTTTTTTTTTTAATAGAATGGAGTTCTAGAGAGTACAGTATTGTCTTCTAAAGTTTTGTTTTGAAACAGCAATTAAATGTTTTATCACAATAAATTTGTTTTGCAGGAGGGAACTGTATAGTAATACTTGTAAATATAAGAAGTGATACACGTTGTGTGCCCTGCCTGTTAAGATGTTTGTATGTGGGATTGCATTTGACGGGACATGTAACCATTTAAACTCATTACTTAGACAATGTGTATTACTTAAGTAATGGTGCTATCACTTTCCCCAGCTCTTAAGTGGCCTATTGAAATTGATAGGGGTCAAGGCTATGGAATCCATGATCTTCTGCAAGTTTGTATGTGGATTGTATTACTTTTACACAGGGTGCTTGTCTGGCTCTACTGAGTCAGGAGTTGCTTATATAATTGGTGAGAGATGACTCTAAGAAGGCAGATAGAAGTCTTGAAGTTAGTTGCCCAAATTCCCCAAGCTTCAGTCTGTGTAGACCAAGTACTTCTCTCTAGATTATCAGCGTAAAATGCTGCCATTAATCTAATAGACTTGCCCCATATTTGAGGATTTGCCATTGCTTTCTTTGTGTGGGAATGGTGGGATAACCTTGCAAAGAAGGTGATGAGCGTGGGTGCCTTCCGGTGCAAATCTGTGACCTGTCCTGGCTGGAGAGCTTAGTCCTGCTGCATGCACTCTGTAGTGAGGTGTGTTCCGTGCGCATGGCTACCAGCAGGTAACACGTCTCAACCTCTTTATTTGCTCACTTTCAAAGTAATTAGACATAAATTCAGTTGCTGGTGGTAGTTTCACTTCAGGTCCGCTTGTTATTTCTGATGCGTTTCAAGTAAATGAGCTAAACAACCTATGCTAAGACTTAAACTCTCTTTCTCTGAGTGTGTATGTGTATAGAGTGCTAGAAAATTAAGTTCAAAACACCTCTGCAGATAAAAAAGTGTGGATTATTAGAATGCATATATTTTATTTTAGTACTAAGAATCAGGCTTTATTTTCTTGATGGTCCGTTGTTTGTGAAAGATTGCCGCGTACTTTGGCATGAGATGCAAGTAAGCTCCATGCTCTTACTTCCCCAAATCAATATTTAGAAATAGTAGTATATTATCATGTCTGAAATAATACTGTATACTTTGCAAGAATTATATTTTTGTAACTGTGTAAAGCAGACTATCTGTATCTGTTTAAGTTACATTAAAGAGCATTGAGGATAGTCATGAACTATGTGCTATTAGTCATAAAACTTTTTTGTCCCTAGGAAAAATGAATACATATTGGAAAAGCAGCAGAGATGGGCTGTGAGGATGGTCAGGAAATGGAAAGCTTATCTTTTAAGATGAGACTAAGAAAATGTGACATACTTGACTTAATGAAACAAAAACTGAGCGAGAGGATATGATTTCTCTTTCATATTTCTAAATATGTTAGGAACATTGTTAGAACAAGTGAAAAAGAGCTGGAAGACAAAAAAAGGATTGTAAGAATTCAAATTGTATGAGGAGAAAGGAGTTTTCTAAGAGTTTAGGAACTTCTCAAGAAAATCAGCATGATATGTTGCTTTGGGTAGCAAAAGATGGTACATGGTGACGTAGAATGCTGCAGTCCATACTATGGCCACTTTTTTGCCTAACCAGATTTGTAAAACTTCTTTTTTGCCATGCAGTACCATGAAAACTTGTGTTGTGAAGTCTCCGAGTAGCTTTACTAAATTATTATTTTGCTTGTTTCTGTTCAAATACAGGTTTATTTCTTGGGTGGTTTCTTCAGTCTGTTTTCAGATGAAATGCCTCCTTCAGTGTTATTAACAATAATATTCTAGGACTTTGTCATCTCAGTTTTAATTTGTTATTTTATGTGTATAGGAGTACAACCCATAAATTCTTCCTTTATTCATCTTATTGTAGTTAAAGACAAGCTTTAACCAACTTAACAGCTTCTGTTTTTTCTCTTTCTGGTATTTCCTTGCAGCTAGAAAGATTATGTGGTATCACCATATTCATGACAGATAAAACAAATCTGTACACTTATCTAATTCATTTAAATATTCCTTTATACTCCCTTATTTTGTAATTGGAATTTCTGTCAGTTTTTTTTTTTTCTTTTTTTTTTTCTCTGTTTTAAGTTCATCAGTATCTTTGGGATCTTCGAAATTGAACACAAGTTACTCAAAGTAATTGGTGTTACATAAGGAGAAGTTAAATGACACCTATTTAAAAACTTGCACAACGAGGTAATTTTCAGAGATGATTCTCTCCATCTCCATATGTTGTTGTTGTTTGTTTGTTTTTTGTTTTTTTAATGAGTTGCATACTGTTTGGGGCGAGTGATCTCTGTCTGTGAGAGAGGACCATGTCAGATCACTGAGCAGAAGTTAATCATCAGAGTGAAAACCAAAAATAAGAAGGGAATTAAGAATCATGTTGCAGCTGCAGTTATAGCATTTTGTTGGCTGTTGCTACCAAATATTAAATGTTCCTTGAAATATGTTTAATATAATTTGAAGAGCAAATTCTTTTCTAGAGAGAGAGGTAGATAGCATATTGTATAAACTGAAGAAAAGACATTTGGAAATTTTGTTTTGTGTTTTAGTGGGGATGAAAGTATGCATTTATAAAATACATGCTTATATCATAGAATCATAGAATGTTTAAGGTTGGAAGGGACCTCTAGAGATCATCTAGTCCAACCCCCCTGCACACGCAGGGTCACCTACAGCAGGTGGCTCAGGACTGTGTCCAAGCAGGTTTGGAAGAT
>VZSV01000004.1:13199415-13229369 GCA_013398735.1 Nothocercus julius
TGTATCTCTACTTTCTTTCATACTCAAGAAATGAATATGAAAGGTGGAATACAGGCACTACTATTTGAGCCACCACCGTTGATTTATTTTCACGTATCCAGGAAAGAGGAGTGTTCCCCTTACAAACATTATGTCATGCAAAATTCCCCTTTCCTTTTTTTTGAGGGTATTGCTTTTAGGATAACTCCCTCTACATCTTCCATGAAGACTTTTCTTCTGTGGCTTCTTCAAAGATACTCTTTGGTCCTGCGCTGTCTTGATGATGAATTGCTCATGATCTGCATGCTGCGTCTTTGTGAATATAAATCGGTACAAGTGCTTGTTTGCTAGACAAGTGCTTCGTTTATCCTTCCATGGAACCTAAGTATCAAAGCTGAACATAAGACATGATTCTTTTCTGCCCTGACTGCATGGCTGCCACTTTATCACCAGCCATGACATACACTACTGAACACTGTATCAGGAATAAAACTGCTTTTGAGTAACCTATCCTACACTTAGTAGCCAAAGAAGTCTGGTGGCGAAAGTGTATCAGTTCTGGTTTGGCCCCACAGTCTGTGACGCTACAGGTTAACCATTCTGGCCAGGGTTTGGGCTCAGTTTTGGCCTCTGCTCCCAGAAGTCTCCCAGGCAGTGTTGTGCTTGGCTTAGGGGGCTGTGTCCAGACTTGCAGAGGCCAGGATTGTTAACGAGATTTTTGAGGAAGAGAATTTGTTCATACAAGCTGTGTTGTGCTCCTGGCGCCCAGGCCAGGGAATGGATTCTAGCCTCTCGTTTAACCGTATACGCATAGCTATTGGAATCTCCACATCAGGTACCAGAAAGGTTTAATTGTCTTCTAAGAAATTTTCTCCAGCACCCCCTCAGCTGCTCCAAAGGTAGCACCCACAAACACCAAGTGTCAGTGCCATCAGTCCTTGAATTTACAGTGTCCTGGTTGTGACGGTGTGTGGATCAAGCCAGGCTTATCTCTCTCCCCTCTACTTCCCTCTCTCTCCCTCTCCCTCTCACATACATATTTGGTAAACCTCTGGAGCTGGCATTTTCCTTGTTTGTTGTTGACATCTCACATGAGAGGTGCTTTTACTCTTGTCTCTGCTAGAGGAATACCCCTTAGATGCTACTACCATGTAGCAACTCTCACTAGCAAAGGCTGCAGTTCCTGTGTGTTCTTGGCCTGCGTATCCCTGTCTGCAAAGGAGGCAGACATCACTGAATCTCAGAGACCATCCCAGTCTGTGGTCTTGCACTTACAAAGTACCTCTTCCTCTTGGAGAGAGGAGATCCATGAGACTCAGGAGGAGATTCAAAAATAAACATGTTCAGTTTTTATTTTCTTTCCTTTCTGTTTCTGGAATAAATATATAATCCCTGAGACGGTCACTCTGTCACCCATGCTGTACTGATAAGCCACGTTTTCTGCCAGCTATCCAGATAGCATGGGGTGCTTCCTTCTTTAAAATGTCTTCTTTGAATACCTTCAGTGAAGTCTCAGAAAAGATGACAGATACAGATCATTTCCCCTGCTCTTCTCTCCTGCCTCTCACCTTTATAGACAGCAAAGGCTCTCTAACCTCATCCCCAAAGGTCTTTGAGAGATTGATTTGTACCTGGGGCTATATTCTTTGCTTCTTTTGAAAAGGAAGTTCTTTCCTGTTTCCTGTTTGTGGGACTCTCATAAAAGAGTCTTCAAAGTCTCCTTGGCTCTGCCTAAGAAGAAAATGAATTCATGAATAGTCTACTAAATATTCCTATCAACTGGCAAGTGTTACGGTTCTACTCCTAGTCATGCAGGACTCACTTGTATTTCCGGATTAAGGAATGTTTTTTACTTTTGCTGGCAAAGTCCTGATGGGCTGTCCTGGGAAAACCCTGGAAGTAGTATAAGGCATCTGAATCAAACTAGACTGGGATGCTACCCAGGAAGTTATTCCGTCAGCCTAAGTGTGACTCTTCTTCTGGATGAAGTAATCCTACTGAAATTCAGTGTCTTGTGCAAGGTGCCCTTCTATGCTTGCCTTCCTATCTAAATTTCTTTCTTTCTGAACAAAAACTTTTTTATAGCCCTTTCTGCTTGGATGGACAGCGTTTCAGGGATGGTGGCCTGAAGGTCTCTGCATCAGTATTTTGGAGCTCGAAGAATTATGCTTCAGAGAAGTTCTGTTCCCGTTCCATTTCATTTGACACTGAGAGATATTTTCATTGGTGGAGTTTTAATTCAGACTTTATCAAAAGGTGTTGGACCTTTCATAACTTTTCTGAATGATGTCCTGAAATTATTTGGGTTTGCTCTTCCTTGTTTAGCTGGGCAGAATGATACCTATCTTTTCCCTGTCCCTGTTCTGAATGTGAAAGAGAAAGGCTGTGATGATCATAGTCACCTGGAATAGTCTCAAAAGATGAATGATCTCGCAGACAAGAATTGGAAACTGCTGCCTCTCCTCCAAGGTCTGCTAATGCAGGATTTTGGGAGTATGCCAAAAGACTACTTGAGTCTTATTTGCACCTTATATTTGAATGGTTCTCCTCATTAGAAGGGGTTCTAATAACAGAAAGGTGTCTGGGGGAGACTGGTGAAGGGACCGTATTCCCAGTCTGGTGCTCTATCCATCTGAGCCAGACTTCTCTTCCACACAGTCTTGAGGATCTTCAGGGAGACAGCCAAGATTTTGCTGAAGTTTGCTCATGGTCTTCTTACTAGCCTATGCTTATCAACCTGTGCTTCAATTCCTTAAATTCCTTGAAAATCTGCTTAAGATTTTAAGAAGTCAAATCCACAGAAGGATTCAAGTCCGGTACTTGGGATACCTGAGCTTCAAACTTTGATTGTCTGTTAGCTGTTGTGCTTTTCATTATCATTCCTGGTCACAAGAATAGTCTGCAAATAGGTTAGTACTTAAATATATATTCTCAGCATAGTATTCTTTTGGGAATTTTGCAAAGTGGTTTCTGATACCTGCTAATCTGTACCTAGTCTGGAAATTTTCTTAACTCTTTTCTTTACCTTCTCTGAAGTCCCATAATTCTTCAGTTGAGACTCTTCTTTACTGAGGCTCTTCTCAGCATCAGGTCTTTCTTTTTGTACAGACAGGATTAGTGTTTTCAGATGGTTCTGAAGACTTTTTGTGCCAGTAGTTGGTGAATGCAATGGAGTAGCTATTTTCATGCAGAATCTTAAAATTGCAAGTTGCATCGGAGCGTCGTAGTAGCCACGAAAGTGAAATGCGTCAGATTTCTGGCTCAAGTTAAGTTTATAGCTCACTGTCAAATCTCTAAATCAGTGACCTTTTTTTCAAGGGCTACCTGGAATTCTGTCCAAACCTCTCTAAACTTGACACCGTTGCAGAGGCATCTAGAGTTAATGTGCTTTTTCATATAACAGTTATGAAGTGCTACTTAAGTGAAGGACTCAGCATCTACCTCAGAATAAATGGTTGTAAGTTACTGTTAGGCAACACCAGTGATGTGATTAGTAGGCTTGTGGTTTATTACTCAGAAGATAAAAAGCTGACTCACAGATTTATTAGATGCATAGTCCATATATATGTCATTTGCCATCCTCCTGTCTTGCTCAATCATTCATGATATCTGTTTTTGATAACTGAAGATTTTGATAACTGAAATGGAATGAGCGTGCTTTTCCCGTGCATGCTCATATGGGAAGTGTGAAGACACTAGTGTACTAGTGGGCTCTAGAAATATCATAAAGGTAAGGCAAGAATGTTAGCATTAAGCTCTTAAGGAAGGGTATTACAAGGCAAATTGCCCTCCCTTATTACAAGGCAAATATATATGTTGACTACATATCCTCATAAATGTTTTTGGAAGACTCTTAAAAAGGTTAGCTTGGTTGAACTTTTCCAAAAGGTCGAACTTTTCCAAAAGAATATTTGTTTTGACCAATAGAGGACACTTTAGAATGCCAGTTTGTTGTTCTTGTGTTATAGTACCATTTTAGGAGGTTAATATTCCCAGTAACACAGGGAATTTGATGCAAATGCAATAATTGGGAATTTTGAGTTGCTGTTAGCTGTTTGAGCAAGAATTCACTTCCTATTTTGTTTTTACCTTCCCCTACGGATATAAGGCCAGTCAGGGTTCTATTTTTTTTTTATTTCCAATTAGTTCAAACACTCTGTAAATCTTGTATCATGCAAAATATTATTTTACAACATCTGAATGCTACAGTCTTACTCTATTCCAAGGATTTCATAAATACCAAACATGATTGATTAATTCGGTGTACAAAATGTTGCTATTGGAAAGATGGGCATTGTAACGTTCAACATACCACATAAGTCATTTTGTGGTTTTGCCAGCAGTGTGATCATGGTCATAAGTTGGGTCGGTGTGGAGTGGTAAATTTAGCAATATTGGAAAAGGAATACTTTGGCTGACTAAGACCAAGACTAAGATCCATGGTAGTTTTCGTATATATTTTTTTTTTATCTTAAAGAATAGATGATAAACACAGTTTTATTTATCTTTGTAACCCACATGCTTAAGTAGGTCATTCTATCAATGACAGTATATTCTCTTTTCCCATATTGAATATTGAATTCTTGACCCCTTTATAGTCCTGAACTACCTAGTCTGAACTCATAGCTGAGCCTGCTTTGAGCAGTGGGGTTGGACTACAGACCTCTCTGCTGACCTTAACTATTCTGCGATTCTGGGACTGACCAAGTACTGTCTAAAATCCATGGCTTAGTTAAAAATCACAAAGTTGTCTAGCAGACAGTGTGAGCCTTTCTTATGCTCCTTGCTATTAGATGATGTTTGCTGTTTTAACCTGAAAACAAAGGTATACATCTTGTCTGAATGTGTGGTTTGCTGAATACTTCCTTTTTCATTATTCTAGATTTTACTTATCTTTATGTGTTTTTCATTTTATTTCTCTAAAGCAAAGAAAGTTGTGTAGCATGAGTATGATATTGTCATTTTTTTCCTGTGTATTTTTATGCTCTTTGTTGAGAGACTCGGCAACTCATTCAGCTGTGCAAATGACCTACTTGTATACTAAGTACATGGGCTCATGGAAATCCACTTCTCTTTCTTGGTATCTCTGCTTCTCATCTTTACTTATGTCACAGCAGAAGTTTAAGCATGGGCAAAAGGACTCAGTGCTGGAATGGTCTTGTGGCTGATGCATGTTTCAAATAATTGGTTTTGTGGGACTCCGTGAATTGATTTTAATATTGAAATAATTATATGTCTTTTTAAAGGGGCAACAGTTACTTGGAAAACACACTCTGTAAAGCCAGAGGGGACCATTATGATCATCCAGTTGGATCTTCAGCATAATAGTAGCTATAGGACTTCTCCTCGAATTAATTCCTATTTGAAGTAGAGCGTATTTTTCAGGGGAAAAAAAATCAGCACTATTTTAAAATACTCCTAGTGACAGAGATGCTATGACAGCTCTTGCTTGGTAACTTTTTCAACTGGTTAATTATTGTCACTACTAAAAATTATTTTTGGTCTAAATTTGTCCAACTTCAAATCCCTCATTAAAACTCTCCCTTGCTGTGTTGCCTAAAGAAAAAGTGCCAGTGGGCAGCCGGCTGCCGATAGCCCGGGCTCCTGCTTTCTGCGCTGACCCGAATTGTTTCATTGTCTCCTTGCTGTCTCTCTCTGCACCCACCTGTTTTGTCTTGTGTCATATGTTTAGGTTTTCAGCGTTCCCAGGCTGGGATTACTTATTTGTTCTGTTTATACAGCACCTCGTAGAGCGAGGTCTTAGTCCATGACAGGTGCTCCTTGGCAATGAGCGTGTCATGAAGGCATAACGGATTTAAAGAAATTTGAGCTGTTGTTGCTCTACATTAATCGATTTTAAGCTGGTAAAGGACTACTCTAATCTTAGGATAGGACTCTCTGTGAAAAGAACTTCCTCATTAATTTCTGTTTTAAGCCCAATAAAAATTAGACTAAATCATGTCTTTTAGAAAAGCATCTGATCGTGTGATCTTGGAGGGAGGGGAGTAGGAAAGGAAGAGGTGAGGTAAGAGGAGGAAAAACCTTCCATTGATGGAAAATCCATTATTAGCCCGTGGTAAACAGTTATAGTGGTTAACAATACAGTATTCAGTTATTCTCCCGAAGTTCTAATCAGAATTTGTCTTGCTTCAGGTTCTAGGCTCTGAGGATGTTGTTAGTGCTTTTTTGGAAAAGGACAGTATTGTTAGTAGTCTGCTCTGCATTTGGGTACTTACAGACTGTGATGAAACCGTTCTGTAAACCTGTCTTCAGTAAACATAACAGATTCACTTTTTCATTGTCAGACTTATTTTCCAGAGATTTAGTTACGCTTAAAGTGAGTTCTGTGAACTCTTTCTAATTTACTACCATTCTGTTTGAATTGTGTGTTATCAGCATCAGTATAATTATTCCTCTGGCTTTACTTCCAAAGATCATTAGACCTTTGAGCACAGTTTATATTCAGCTGAATTGTTACTGTAATTGTTTTGAAGTTATTATTCCCCCTTCTGCGATAGGAGCCTACCTTATTTGTTGCTACATACAGTCTGTGTGTACAAACTTGTCCTTTTGGTGACTGACTTTGCTTTGGGTCATTTGGTGTGAACATGGTGTACACACAGACTGCATGCCATATACTCTTCATTCTCTGCCATTCCTTCCTTCTTTGTTGCTTTACTCAGTGCGTATTTTCTCCACACAGGGATAGTGTTTTTCTGCACAGATGTGGCTATATATTTTCAGCTTCCAGACTTCATGAAAGATCTTGGAAGTAACATGTTTTTGAATGGTTTTCCTGTCTGCCTTTTCCATTTTTAAAACATATTTTCCTATTTTATTCCTATTTTACCAGCATGTTATTCCACATACTCCAAATAGGAATTCCTATGTTCAAATGAAGTATCTGATGACTCAGTACTGCATATGCTATATTTTATTCATAAAACTTTTTAATTTAAATGGTTTGTGGTATTGTTTGATTATTTTGTGGTTTTGTTTCTATATATTTATTTCACTGATTCTAAGATGTTCAAAGTTATTTTATTAAGTAGTTCGAAGAGTGAAAACTTCCTTTACAAACTCCCCCAGCTCTGTTTTGGTAGACGGTGGCTTCTCGTAGCAGTCCTACTAAAATGTATGAAAATTGCTTGTTTTAAAAGTGTTTTTTATGACTTTTGAACTCTTATTTTTTTGCAGTTCATAAATATAATGTATTCATAAATACCACACATTCATATACATACACTTCAAATCCTTTAAAAAAAAAAGGCGGGTGGAAAGCCATTCTTTCTGCGGCTCTCCACTCCAGCAGGTGCAGCTGAAGGTTTGGGTGCAGAGATGGGAGTAGGGAAGGGCCGGGCTGCCAGGACAGAGCACTGCTGGGCTGGTGCATGTGGCCGGTGGTGCCTGGCACCGCAGGGGGAGAAGGTACCTCCGATTTGTCCTGGCCAAGGTTTTATGAGCAGTTGGCAGCCCTGACTGCACAGGATGGTGAAATAACATCTAAACAGGTTTCTCCTTTCTGCATTTGTCTCCCGTTTGCAAATGTAGAGGCAGAGTTTGGAGCATCGGGAGAGAAGAGCTGGAGAAGAGTTGCACTTTTCTGGGGGAAGAGGAATGGGTAGCCATTCTGCCATGATTTCTGTACCTCTTAGGCCAGAAGAAGAACCAAGACAAAACAAAAAGAGATCAGACTTCCTTAAGCTAAGGAAAGGATAATGCTTTGCATAGGCTGCCGTTTTTAAAAATGCTTTAAAAATCAGGTTTAGTAGTTGTGAACACAAGTTTTTATTTAGGAATTGTTGGAGTACAGTTTTGCATTTAGCAATACAAAATAACGTTTTGAGTACTGTAGTAAACCCCCTTTTGGTGTGTGAAACAAAGTGACATTCTTGTTACGTTGTTTGAATAAAACTTTGTTGATGTAGGTCTGCCAAATAGGCTGTTACATGTTAATAAGGAGGATAATTATTTTAAACCATTTAAACTATGCTAAATTATGGTGAGCTGCATATAAAATTTTGAGTTTAGTATGCTGGAAACTCTTTGGATTGAAAAAGTACTTGCTACCGAACATGGAACTCTGGACATTAGTAAGAAAAAAAAAATTCTGCAAGCAATTCTTTGGAAAAAAATGTTTTTCAAACTGCATCAATTTAAAGAGTATGTTTATATTTAAGAGGAGACTTTATAAGATGAACTGATAATTGGTCTTTTAGATTGAAAATACAGAACATGTATTTTTCCCTTATTTTTATATGCAGTGTCAGCACTGAGAAGAACAAACCCTGAAGAGCAGATTCCTTACTTCTGAACACCAAGACAAAAAACACATTGCCCTAGAAAGTTCCAAGCTTCAAATAAATATCTTTGCTATCCATCAAAGCAACCTGCAATTTTAAAATAATACCAGAAATAATGCAAAATCAGACCTCTTGTAATGAATTATTCATATGGTCTAATTTAGCTATATCTTTACTATCATGATCGAGTTGAGAAACTATTATCTTTAACTAGCACTGTTTTCCAACATAATAACGTCAACAATAACGAGCAGGCATTACTCCTTTGTGAAGTGATACAGTGTGACACTAGGATTAGCTATTCGGCTGCTTGAAACTTTGATTTTAAAAAAAAACTGATAGAGCCCTAAAGCTTATATGTTTTTGTTTTTCAAAGAGCAAAATTTTTAGTTTTCTTTGACTTTTTAAAGCAGTTCTAACTCATTTACTAAGTCATTTACTTCAGATTTTCTAGTACTTTTGTCTTGAATAAGACAGTTTTTATGATTTCATGTGAAAGTTTCCTCCTAGACCTAGTCACTAAACACCATTTTGGTGATTGAAATTAAAAAAAAAATGAAGAAATGCAAGAAAAATGTTTATATGAAAAAGAAAAGTGTAAGGACAAATAAAATAATGTAATAGGCAGTGAAGTTAGAGCCATGTGCTTCTGTAACTTGACATTCAATTAATGTCTGAAATGAAAACTGGGAATACAAGGGTCTGTTACTGTGAAATTTCTAGATATATGCCCTGTCATAGCATTTCATAGTGCCATTTACCTGCATATACCTGGTAAGCATATTTACATACCATGAAGTAGTATTTAAGAAATCTGTTTGCAGTTTGTGTGATTTCCTTTATAAAGGTTTTTGCTTGAGTCATCACTGGTTAAACTTCTATTGAGCTGATTGTGATGCAAAGTTCTTAGCAGAAGCTATTTGCATTAAAGAGGCAAAAACAAGCAAGCAAACAAACAAAACCCAAACCTTGCTTAAAATGCAACAGTGATTGTCACCCTGCTCAAGGTGTGGTAAGAAAAGGTGTGCCCAGTATGTCAGAAAGATAGTCAAACCTTGACAAAGGCTGGGGAATGATTGTTTGTAGCTGGGTCACTTCTCTTCCTTCTGCACCAAGGGAGAGGTGAGGGATCACGATAACTAGTTTTTCTTCAAGGATCTGCTTAGATGGTCGCAGACTCCATGAGAGTTCCCTTTCACTAAGAGGTAGGAGCATGGAGTAGCCTGATTCACAGACATCCACACCTAAACTTTGAGGTCATTTTCAAAGTCAGACTGCACCTGCCTCGCGTTCTTCTGCCACTGAGTGACTTGTCAAGAAACATGAAATTTCAGGGAGTGTGAACTTTTTCTGTATCCCTTAGCTCATCGCAGAAGCAGTTGTATCAGAGAAGAGTGAATCTTTGAGATTTGGTTACCTGGATCTTAAGATCTTTGGATAGGGAAGCAAGCTGTTCATTTGCTGCATTGAAATTTCATCTCGTAAATGACACCCTTTCAGACGCTGTTCTCATGGTCCTGCGCTTTATCTTCAGATGAATGCTGTGTTATTTGCTGGGTGTCTTACAGGCAGTTGCAACACAGCCCAGTAGAAGTGGATTTTACAGAGGATATTTACAAGAAAGGGTGTGTTGCATTCATGCATCTGAAATTCCTGTTAAATTTGAATTTTGGTAGCATTCTCCTGGCTTTTCAGTAGGACATCCGTAATTTTTCATATCCTAGGATCTGTATTTTCATACAGTTAGAAATTTGACCCCTTGCAAATAATTTTGTTCTTAGATTTTAACTGTGTTTATTCCAAGGTCTTTTTGTCTTGTCTGTAGTTCTTGAAGCATGGTGGTGACAGCCATTCTTTTTAAGTTTTGGTGTCTCTGTGTCTTTTTTTTTTTCTTTTAGTTTGGTAGTTGGTTGGTTGATAAAGGGTGCAAAACCTGAATCTCTTTAAATGGCTCAGTCTCCAAGCACCTAGGTCCCAAGGTGAACACTTGAATCAAATATTGTATTACTGCAAACCCTTGGGATTTCTGGAGAAACTATTAACTCTCAGTTCAAGCTCTCTCTTTTATCTGTGAACAGATCCCACTCTGCCCACTCTGTGTTTTCCGTATTGATATCTAATTTCCCAGCCATCCTCTGTGATACCTCATGCCACACATCACCTAACATTAAATGTTGCCAACTCTGAGTGCTCTCCTGCCTCTTAATCCTTTCAGCAAGCTGGTTGCCATTTCTCAAAATACAGTAAGCTCCTGTGTTGGTAGTGACAGGTAACAGGATAATACTCCTCCGGTTCCCTTCCTCTTCCATAGAGTGATGTCTAGAACATCCCTTTTGGGTTGGGGACCCCAGAGGGTAAATTCCATTATCAAAGGGCTGAGGTCTGTGAAGGAGGATGAGCTTCACATTAATGTTCTGGAACTTTTCTGCTCATATCCACTCAAAGACTAGTCACCTGGCTTCTGTCCTTCCTTTCAGGTTTGTCAGAGGCTCTTTGGGATGCTCTGTTCTATCCAGTGACTGGGTTGGTTGACCCCTAGCATTACACATTCCCATGGGACCCTTGAAACCTCCCACCCCCTGCTCACTTCTTCCCAGGACAATCTTTGTGCCATTCCATGGCAAGAAGAGTGGGAAAAAATAGTATCTATGTGGCTGATCTCCCATATACATTTATTTGAAAGACTAGTTATGTGCAGAGGAAAATGCCTAAGTTTCTGCATTTGAGTCTGAAACCTTGATCAGGCCTTTCCTTCCAGAGCCCAAATAATTGTTGAGTGACCATGTGGGACTACATCTGTATCTGCAGAGGGCATTATATCATGTTGGAGACGCTAATGACTAATGGAGTTGCTATTTGCATGGAAGCCTCTGAGGTCGTCTGCTAGATAATTCACGACTGAGGATTAATGGCTTGGTGTCAGTCACGGTGTGGATGTATGTGCGGATTGTCATTCCATTGAAAAGTAAAATGTACTTACTAGTAACTGAAATTATTGCTGATCTTCATCTGCGTTTGTTTTTGCCTGTCTTTCCTCCCCTGTAGTCTTTGAAGTTTTTCTGTGTTTCTGTATGACTGGGACAGAACTAAAATGCCATCTGGAATGTACTTTCTGTTCTCACTCTCATCATGAGTGCAGAACTTCTATTGGTCCTGCAAAGGAATGAAAATTTCTCCACTTCCAAGGAATACAGTATTTCTCACAATGTGAAATTACATTACATGGATTTACATGTGGATTACATGTCTGAAAAATTGCAGTGGCTAGTAAGTAACTTGTCTTTAGCATTCTCCAGATTATTCTTGGAAACACAAAGCCTACACACTTAAGTGGTAAAGCGTAAGCGTTATTTCTAGGGCACAGCACTGCAGCTCAGGAAGGTGCAGGGTGCACCATGTACTAGCACAGTTTCAGCCCAGGGTGTCCTTTGATAATTAACGGTGCTGCCATTTCTAGTGGAATTTCTCTGTGTGTCAGCATCAGCACCAAAGAGAAGAGAGAAGAAAGAAAATGTAAAGAGCCCCTCATGAATGCTGCTCTCCCCTGTGAAAACAGGATGGCAGCAGTAAAGAGAGCGTGGGATAGAATTGTAGTGCTCCCTTTCCCATTTCTCTGGAAGGAGACTCATTTTTCCGTGTAGGGCAGAAGCCCCATGCATGGAGCCCAAAGAAAGAAAGTGGCTGCCATTCTTCTTTACTTAAAAAAATCCAAACATGATACCACCTGAAAACAGTAACTGCAGGGCATTTCAGTCAATTAATAAAATGCTAATGTTTAAATGGATGGAGAAAGAAGGCTTCTTGAGTCCTTCAACAGGAAATAAATATTCTGCTTCTCAATAGACAGAATATTCTGTGACAGCTACTTCTGGCCTCATATGACTTGTGGTTCTCAAATCAATTTGTCCTGTCCTGCCTTCTCTTCAGCTGCTGAGTTTGATCTTCTGTTGAGGGACTGTATTTGCTGGCTCTTGTTTTTTTTTTTTTTTTTTTTTTTTTTTTCATTGCTACTGTTTTTAGTTGATAGTAATATTGCCAATATTACTTTGAAAGTCCTCAAGCAAAAAAGCACCCTTGATTTTTTTACATGTTTTCTATTCTTTTTGAAGGCCTGGTCCTTAGGGTTAGATATGACATATGACCTTGGTGCTGATGTTATAATGGTAAATTGATCATCTGCCAATCATTTTCCATTTGAAATTTAACATGAATTTGCATATGGATATTCTGAATCCTGTTTCCTCGACTGTAAACTGTGTGCAGTTTCATATGAGAGACTGACTCATGAAAATAAGCAAAAAGGCTATGTTATTGTTGAGCATTGAAAAAGAGGAACATTAAATGGGAGAGCGTAGAGGTGATGGTTCCACTGGGTAACCTGGTCCCATAGCATAGAGTTAAAATATTTTATGCTTACTGGAGTACATCCTTCCTCTATTTCATTTAACATTATATAGGTTCTGTTCTCCAGTGGAGAAGATCTGAGCCAGATTTTTAAGTGTTTCTTAATGTATCTTAAATAAACAAAGCTTATTAGGAAATTACAGAGAATATTATGGACTGAAATCTAAGCACATTGAAATATATCTTTCTGGATACTGGAAAATCTCTGGAGGACTACAGAAATATTTCTAGATAATTGTAAAACCTGCAGAGATTTAACATCAGACCAAACAGAATAAAGTAGAATTTGGGTTTAAACCAAGCAAGTGTATATATCTCCGCTTGTTCAATCCCTCCTACTTAAATTTTTTAACTGGTGTGTCAGGTGAGGATTCTGTGTTCACAGCCATCTGTTTTCCAAAATACGCATCCCATGGGAAGGATTGGGACCTCATGAAGGTAAGCTGCTCTGGGAAGTCCACTCAGAGTGTTCTCATTTTTGCTTTCTTTTATCCTAAATATTACCTGATATTAACACTCAAATGGACATGTAGGGAAAAGAGGAGGAGGTGAGAGGAAAGAGAGAGGCATCTTGCAAGAAGTCCTTACCTTTTGCACCACTACAGTGCTTTGAAGTTAAAACCTTCCCCCTTTGTAAAAGGCATTCTGAAGTTGTTACAATATTCTTTAAGGCTAACAAAATGATATAACATTCTAAAGACAGTACGAAATATTATCAAATCCTGTTAAAAGAATTAACAGCGTAGCCATGATCTTTGATTCACGGAGTCCCAGAATGCTTGAGGTTGGAAGGGACCTCTGGAGAAGATCTAGTCCAAGGCCCCGGCTCAAGCAGGGACACCTGTCGTTGCCAGTTTTCTGTAGACATCCTACAGGGTAAACCCGTCTGCGTTATCTAGGACTGTGGATGACCTTTAGAGCAACGTGCTTGGTTTGGGCTTGCATATTTTCCTTCTTTCATGTTTTTTTCTTGGGTTTCTCTGTCACTCCTTTTGACTTGTAACAGAAGGAGATTCTTTTTTGCATGACAAAGCTCTGCATTTTTTCATCTCTGTCGCAGGCCATGTTACTTGGAGAGTCAGGATGGGATAGTGAAATAAGTCTGAAGTCAGTTACTTTAAACAGTGTTGTTTGACACTTTTAAGAACACATGTAAAATTCATAGACATATGTTAAGTTGTCATTATTTTTGTTATTTTGAAGAACTTTCTTCATAGGTTTAAGATTTCAGACATGTATTTTTCAGCTTTGCTCCAATAAGAGATACAGGGTTTTTTTTTTTTTTTTTGAGACATGAAGTGTTTGTAGAGTTACATGGGATGTGGGAAAGCTGATATAAGACTACTTGTAATAACATTTGAAAGACTGGTAACACTGCAGTAAATTTCAATTTTACATGTATTATTGATCTGATCTAGAAGGTTATAACCTATAAGAAATACATTCTTGCAAGAGAACTGGCATATTTTTAAATCCTGTTGGCTTGTAATAAAATCCCTTGTAGAACTTCCTGCCATAGCCGAGAAATATTTTACATCAGAAGATGTAACTACTGTAACTACTGGATTCTGTGTCTGGCAAAAAAGGAGGAATTTTAAAGGGTTTTGAGACAGTGCTTCCTTTGCATTAAATACTATACCTTACATTTCCTTGGTGTTCTTCTGCTCTTGTCTCCTGCAGCTACCTATAAACTGTAGCACCTCAATGCCATCTCAGTTTTCTATTTCTGTTGTAGATGTCTTTGTTCAGTAGGAACCTTTAGTGTTCCTTCATCCTATTAAATATAATGATAAAGAATATGAACTGAAGGAATGAAAGCAAGAAAGCTGTAGTTTGTATCAGGTGAAAAGTAGTCTTCTTTCTGAAGGAGCTCTAAAAGGCTGAGCAAAATTTGAAGGAACTGGAGCTAGAAAAGAAATACGAAGAATTGTGAGAGGGAGAAGAGGATACTTCTGTAATTTAAAATAATTGCATGAAAAATTGCATATGACAAATGAGAAATAGTGTAAAAATTGAGATTACTCTCATGAGAAATGTAGAAAGATTCGGAATTTTTCAATAGAGGGCAAAATGAAAATTTCAGTACTGAACAGAATGTTTCACTCTAACTTAGCCTAATTTCCTTGCATCCACTCTTAGACTGCTAAATCATTTCAGCAATGCTAAATTAATAAACTTAATTGGGTCTTTTTGGTTTGTTTATTTCCCTGTTGGTAGCTGACTGTAGCTGTTCTGAAACAGCCCAACCAAAGTGCAGTTTGGATCAATAGGGGCTATTTCACAGAAGAGACTAGGCTAGGGAAGATGTCATGAAAGACTGTGCTCAACAGTTAGGTGGCTTTGACCTGTCATAGAATTGTGTCTTTAGTCACAGTGCTGTTGTGCTAAGATCTAAGATATCTGGTATTATAACTGAGTTTAGGGAGCTTTTTTTTTTTTTTCAGGATTTCAGAAATATAACCAAGTAGGACTGTTGTATGATAAGCGAAATTCTGTGGAGAAATTGTGGTATGTTAAAGTATAAAATTTGGTCTTTTTCCCCTGGAGAGTCTGGATAAAAATTCTCTAATCTTGGGTAACAGTGTAAGGTATTAGAGTTTACATGAATCACTAATATCAACATCCTGGATTTTTAATTTGCCGTAACAGTTATAACAACGTATTTGAGTTCAGAACAGTATCTATCTTACCTTTTCCAGATGCTGTGTGTCACAGAGAAACCTTGTTTGCTAAGCATCATAGAGAGCATTTTTAATAGTGAACTAGCTCAGTTGTCAAGAGAACAAGGAAAATACTTCTCTTAAGAGCTATAGATATTTGCTGTGGCTGAAAAACTCTTCCTGTGCTTTTCTACGAGTATAGAGAACCAAAATAGCTGGGTAAACATTCCAGTTCACAACAGGGCAAGTTACATGTAAGCAGCTTGGTGTTGTCTAGATCTGGACAGATCAGTCTTCAACAGATTTCTAGGCAAAGTACAGTATGCAATTCTCATTGTAATATTGTGGCTTGCACTTGGCAGCATGTATGTGTTTAAGATGACAGTAGATCATTCTTGGCTGTCACATTTCTGCAGAGGATGGTTGCTGTATTCCAGGTTTGAACTGGGAGGTCCATATAACAAGTCCTGTATTCTGAGATACTTACAAAGCCTTTATAACAAAATGCTTAGTCCTCATTAAATCTGAATTAGCAAGTAGCCCTGAAAACTTGTTAAAGTTGCATAGAATGAGGTTTCAGTCATTCAGTAACTCATTTAATCTCAACATTTTGGATGACTTTTTTTCTTTTAGCCTCCTTTCTTTATACTCAGATTTTCCAGTGGTGTCTCTCTCTGTTATGTTCGTAATTTAGTCTTGCCCACTTCTCTTCTGCTGAGATATTTGGCCATTGCAACTTAGAAGATAACTTTAACCTAACATCTACCTGGGCACCCTGTTTGTGATTTATTTTCAGAATTTGTGTGTTCAAATACCATCTTTCTGCTCATGTTGCAGCTCTTTCATGAAGAACATTGCTTTTCTTTCATAAACTCATTACCATGATTTAAGAGTTCTCACTGTAGGGCTGGTGTTTTGTCGTTAGTAGCCTTCATACACCGTGGAGACAGTAGTCTTAATTCTGCCTTTTTTGTTTTTGAATTTGCTTTAACTCAAGCTGAAAGTGAGCATAACACTAGATTGTGTATAACTGTATTTAGATGTCCTAGGTAAGTCCAAGACTAGCCATTTTGTTGGTCATGTGAAGCTATTTTGGTCAGAGGACTCTCTGAAGGCCCCATGGCTTGTCGTAGCCGTTGGGTGAGGGTGGGAGAAGGGTAAATCTGGGCTTGTTCGACCCAGAGTAGAGGCTGACTCACCATCTGTAGTTAGGGCTGGGGCTACTGGGTAGTTAATGCTATGCCTGCACCAGTCCTATCTGCCCTTCCATGTTCTCAGGTGTGGGGGCTGGCAGCTTCTTTTGTGCTGGATCTGGGAGGCATGTCTGTGGATCAGGTTAACTCAGTGAAACAGCAGAAAAACAACTTAGCACAAGTCGTAATATGCTTTTTGACATTTCAGTGAATTGTCTCATAGAGGAGTCTGACACCATTGTAGATGGCATAAGGTGAGTAATGGCAGCCTGTGGCTGGCAGGGAGAGGCAGGGCGAGAGAGAAGATGGGAGTGAGTATTCCCTGGGAACAGTGAGATCTGATTTCCCCATCTCATGAAACAGTCCTGCAAACGTTGATTGACCTTCAAAGTTCACCTACATCATTATGAGTGGTCACTCTACCCCTGAGGACAGTGTTCTTGTAAAGCGTGCAGTGTGAGGGTGACCCTCTTGAAAAATATCTAAGTGAAAGACTTAGTAATAGCTAGTTGAGTTTGAGGCATGTGAAACCTGGGTTTATGGCAGCTTTCTCAAAGCCAGGGTGACATTTACCTACATTCTGGAACTCATCTGAGATAGGGAGATTCTGTATAATTTTCTCTGAGTAGACGTGTTTCGTATTTATTTTAAGTCTTTGTGCTTAAAAGATTCAGGAGCAATCACATTATTAGTTCCTTCCAAACTATTTTACTGGAATGCAGATCTTAGCAAGTGGTCAGTTTTTCAGTCTCAGAGCTTCTCCCATTTTTTGACCGTACTGCAGGACCTACCTCTTTACTTCCAGTGTAATTGCACTCTGTCCCTGTTCTCTGTGCTACAGTTGGATTGGTACATTTTTTTTCAGAAGTCTGCATGTGGTGAGTATCACCACAATGTCTGGGTAGCTGTATTGATGACATTTAAATTCTCAGAAGATTTGCTATCCTATGCATTTCATTAAATATTATATGTAAACAACGAAAACACTGTGCTTACTTCCTGCTTTTATGAAGGCTTTATCTCTATTTGATGTAAACAAGTCACACCTACCCACCTATTTTTTTCTTTCAATGTCAAGGTTTTTTTCCTAAAAACTGGTCCTAAAAGCAGGAGTTTTGCTTCTTAAAACGGAATTAGTCAAGTTGATCAAATGTTTACTTCTAGCACTTTGCTTTTTGTAGTCTTTCTACTTTTTTTGTTGTTGTTGCAAAATAGCAAATTAAGTAGATGCTGAAGTCAGTACAAGACTGCAATTTTGATATGAGGAGATCAAATGGTTTCAGGGCTCACTGTTTTTCTCTTTATAGCAGTGATAGCACTGAATTGTTAAGCTGCTATATATGAGTAAAGTTCTACTGAATAGTCTTGTGTAACAATAAAAATAACATACAGTAGTAAATGATCTGCAATTTGAGGAGATCTTATTTATAAATTGACTTATTTCCAAAATCAGATCCCCAAATTGTAGAACTGTAATGACTTCAAATTTTAAGTAAGGCTTTTAAGTAAGGCTTTTTTTTTTTTTTTTTAGTAATAAGAAGGAATATTTAAAGACCCATGGACTTCTTTTTTCCTTTACAGCTTTAAATAATAATAATAATAACTTTAAGATAGTATGATTAATATATAGACTGATTGTAGCTTTTTTGATTCAGTTATTTACAGGGACTCATCTCAGTGTGGAGGACTTGACTTACCCTGCCATTTAGTGACAGCTGTGGGAAGAGAAAGGGCAAAACCACCTTCAGGGTGTCAAATTTTGATTTAGGCACTTTCTAGGGGAAAAAAAAAAAAAAAAAGAGTTAGGGGAAGGACAAGAGAAACACATCTAAGATAGATTTAGATTTGCATTTTCTTAGAGTGTTTCCAAGTTTATCAAAGTATTATGCAACACTTCTGTTTTTCTTGTGTTGAGGACACTGCTTGACTCTACTGTAGAGTTTAGGGGGCCTAAATGATCCAAAGGGAGATGCCAAGACTGCTCCTTCCCTGGGGAGGTGCAGGTGTGTGATTTGTATTTCTGAAGTTTACTTGAGACTAAGTGAAGTTTGGTACACCTCAGTGAAAAAAATAGCATTAACCTATATAGCCTGCACCATTGCTCCTGTAAAGTCAAAATATTGTGTGTGAGCCAGCTGGAGCATTTATTCTGATGGACAAGAAGAAGGATATATGTAAGAAGATACTAGGGAATTATTTAAAATAACTTCTTAGTTTGTAGAGTTTGAATGGAACTGAAAATTAGTTAATTATTTTAGGATGTTACTTCTTTGACTTGCTCATCTCTGTTTTCATCTAGCTGTGTATTACTGTATTGTATAGTGCTGAGGATATAGTGCTGAAGACTTCATTGGACAGCTGTCTTTTAGAAAAAAAAAAATCGAGGATGGGGCATTGTCAGAGTATGCAGGCTTTAAACTTCTACTACATATTCGAATTTCCGGGTGGCTATTGGAAAGGAACATTTCCTCACTTAGAGGCTTCTTCCCAGTAGGTGCCATGCTGTTATAAATTTAACTGACCCTAGGAGTGTTAGTCTTTGAGAGCGTATAAGAATAGGATTTATGGTTCTGAGTTAATAAAATATGCTGATGCCACTGTAAGCCCTATTTAGATAGACAGCAGTAATCTCTGTTGAGCAGTATGAAACCGTCTGTCTCTAAGCAGTGGAAACCTAATAGTTCACAGCAAGGTTGTACCACATCCAGAGATGATAAAAATGTGTCTGAAGTCAGAGGAGTTTTAGCTGTGAGGTTTTATTTTCTTGTATAATTATATTTTTTTTCCGGTGTTAATATTGCACATTCTGTCAAGTAAACAGTACACCTAAGGTGCACAAAGAAAGAGGTGCTGTTTTAAAGTTCATATCCTAACTTATTTCTGCTATGTTAGGACAAGAAAGAATATTTTTCTAAATCTGCAGCATGAATCTAAAGTATACAGAATTGTTAAACACCGAGTATGCTGCATGTTTGTGAAAGACATTCAGATAAATGGTAAGATACTCAGAAGGCTAAGTTAACATATTTGGCCTATTGTCTGTTTTGTACTGTGGAATATAAAACTGTGTTTTAAAGTTTTCATTTTTTTTGTAAACAGGATTGATAGAATTTTATGTTTGGAAAAAATAACGTTGAATTTCTAATTTTTATTATGTTTGAAATATTTGACATTTACATATGTGGCTGTATTTACATATGTTGCATTTTCATTATAGCTAATCTTCTTGAAACTTGGTTGGCAGATGCCTTAAGCAGTACTACAGAATTGGGGCAGATACAGTACTTTGCAACCTTGGAATTTATTTGCAAATAAAGAACAGGCTGTAATTGTGTTTTCCCACTTTTAAAGATTTCCATTCTTAAACTAAAGACAACTTTATTATGGGAACAGCTGTGTGTAAGCAATACAGAAAAATATACTTTAATGAGGAGATTAATATTTGCAAGTTCATTACTGATACCTTTTTTAATGTAAATTATGAATAATACAGACTTTATGTGCTGCAGACATACAGATTACCTCTCTATGCTACTTAATACATTAAGTAAACAAGTCTGTGCGAAGAAGAAACCGTTCTGTGTGCATTATGAGGCATATTTCTTTTAACAGAAGGCAACAGTTTTCAATATTAGGTTTAAATAATTGCTGTATAATTTGAAAGGAAACTAGAATAAGAAATAATTTACTTGACAAGTATTATGTTTTTATATGGTCCACAAATACATCGTGTCCATGTGTGCTGGGATCTTTTTGTTTGTTTGGGGCTTTTTAAAAAAAAAAATCCTCCATATTTTTCCACCGTGAATTCTTAGCTTTTGATTTATTCAAATGATAAATATTATAGCTAAATGTAATTAAATGTGTTTTGTTCTGTATATGAAACAGCTAAATTTACTAATACCCTTAGCAAGTTTATAGAATCCTGCATTAATAATCATTTCATTTAAATGGTTGAAAATAGAAGAAAAAAATCTATATAACTATGGCTTTGTGACTTACTAATTATATAACTTCACCTACTATGTGAATTTCAAGGGTTTTTTTATATCACAGCTGAATTTTTAAATTTTCTGAAGAGTTCACTCAGATTGTACATCACTTATAACAATATTCAACATTTTTTTCTCTCTTTAAATTCTATTTATTAGTGTACTCCCTCTTGTGATTCATTGTAATAGTGGCTAAATTCATCCATGCGAACCTTAGGTATTCCCCAGTGCCTCCTCACCAAAAGGGCAGGTGAGAATGATGAGCTCTTCTGGGAGCTCTGTGGTAGACAGCAACCGCATCCTAGTTAGAAGTTGCTCCAAGATGCTCACACTGTATCTTTTCAATAAATGTATACTTAGAAATATCTCACACTTTTTTTTTCAAATAGGTCCTTAGATTTTCAAATAGGTCCTTAGAAGAAACCATTTATGCTTATTTAAATGCCGAAACTAAAGCACCAGGAAGAGCAGTCACTAAATAGTAGGATTTTTTCTTAGTCTTCTCTTTACCCACCCTGCCCCTTGCACTTCCACATTTGGCCCTGCCTTGGTTCTCCATATCCACCATGTGCTCAGGGACACCAGCCTTTCAGTTTGCATTTAAGTATCAGAGGGTTGATACTTTTGTTGGCTTTATTTTTCTTACAAATCTCTCTTCCATTTTGAAAAGCCTCGGAGTACATGGAAGTTGCTTTTTTTTTTAAGTTTATTTACTAGATTTTCCTGTACATTTTTTTTTTCCCTATACATTTGCATAGTTTTTTTTAGCCATATTGAAGTAACAGTCTTTTACTTTTCATGATTTCCTGGCACCACATTTCTTCAAAACTTGGGGTGATGCTTTAAAGTCTGGCTGGCTGGATGAAGATGCCTATGTGCTTGTTACTGTGTCTGCAGTCAAAGCTGCAGTACCAGATCCTAAAATACATAATTTGGTCAGACGAAGCCAGGAGAAACTATGTGAGCTCACTAAGGGATAAGGCAGTTCTCAGGTTCGCTTCATGGGGGAAATTGCGCTGGGTTTCATGGCAAAAAAGGAAGTCTTCCCGAGCCCTTTCCAGAGCACTGTTGACAGACCTGACAGCAGGATTTATAAGGCACATTCCCACCTTTTTCCTGGCTCTCTTTCACCTTGAACATCGCGTAAGCCACGTTACGTAGGGAGCCTGCTTGGAGTTGCGCGCTGGGCGGGAGAGGAGCGTTTGCCTCCCTTGCCTCCCTGAGCCGTGGGAGCGCGTGGTGGAACATCCATCTCCTCCGGCCCGTGCCAGCAGGAGCTGCCCCAGGGATCAACTGCGAGCAGCCCGTTGAGCAGCGTAGGCAGAGAAGACACGGAGTTACCGAGAGGAAATAGCCTTATAAATGCTGCCTGCTGCACATCCTGGGTTTGCATACATTCATACAGAGGAATCGGGAAGTAGGATGAAGGTTATCGTAATTTTGACACAAACACTTAAACAGCTAATCCGTTTCTAAAGGGTTGTGTTTTTAATCTCAAGCCTCTTTACACGGCTGAGCTGTTCTTTTTCTAACTTGACTTTGTTTTATATGGGAAATATTTCTGATCAGATTGCTTAAGCTCTGAGCTGTCATGTAAATACATCCTGTCAAGTATATAATACACATTTTAAAATTTGTCTAAATATTTATGCTCTTGAGGGGATCACTGTAGCTCTCAACAGACAGTTACAACCTAGTGAGTAAATAACTTGTATGTCTTTTTTTTTGAAGTCTGCATTGTTTTTGCAATAAATTCTAGCTATTCGAATGATCACTTGAATCTCAAATTGGTGCAAGATAATCACTTAAGAAAAAATTACAACTGTCTTTTAGGAGTACATGCAATGCATATATATTAAATGTGTACATGTGTAGATATAGGTATATATACACATATATGTGTGTATATAATATATATACACGTATGTAGAGAGAGAAATTAAGATATTTCATTCTAAAAAATAAAGACAAAGCCTAAGCAAATTAAATGTATTCGAAACTGTAAAAAGGTGTTAAAATGCTGTGAAGCATCTTTCCTGATATATTATTATTACTTACAGTGTGCACTCCATTAATTGTTTTTCTCTTTTCACTGATTTTCTTGCTTGGACTACGGTGGTAAGATCTGTGGTGTTCTGATTCTTTTTTTATTTTTTTTTAATTCAGTGAAGTTCGAGGGAGGGAAAAAAAAAACTTAAAAAAGAGAGCCTTCATTCATTTTCAGGGAATGAGCTTTATTTTTCCAGAAGTCTGTGAGCAGGAAAATTATTAGTGGTATAGTTTGGAATGTAGTTAGTTTGTAATCAATGAGAGTTACAGTGGCTGTAAATTGATACCAGTCATAAGATTACCGTAGAGACACAACAACTCAGAAATTATTCACCAGTAAGAAAAGATCTCCCAGTTGAAACTGGTGGAAGTATGTGTTGGGTTATAGTCTATATACGAGATAACAAATTGTAGTATCTATTCTTTCTGTTTTGTACAATAATAAAGTATATCCAGAGAAAATAAATTTGTGATTTTAACATCTTTTGACAAGCACATTAGACTGTAGAAAGAGCATCCAAGTTGGGGCTTGGGGCATATGGTGCTACCTTCTGCTAGCATAGCTCCAAAACAAGTCGCTGTGTTCACCAAAGGGTCATGTTCAGACGTTCAGGTTCATTCCTTTGGTCTGGGGGAAAAAACACAGTTCCTTTTCGTAAGGAAAAAAATGGAACATAAAACAAAAACCTTGCTTCCCTGCAATACATTATGCAGGGGACACCGAGACGTTCTGAAATGTTTATCTGTCTGTCATTTTTTTATTCAAGGCATTGAAGAAAGACTTCAGAGAAGTTAAGCTAAACAAAAATTGTATTGGTTAATAACCCACAAGCTAAACAATGCTGTAGCCCTGTTAATCCTCAAATTAAGCTATGTAAAGACTTACAGCTATTTTCTATTCTAAAAAGAGACATAATGATATTTTGAAAAAAAAGAAAGTTCATTTCATGATGATGAAGTATTTTAAATTTAGTACATTCAGAGCATTATTGAAATGCTTGTTTCTCAAATACATAACAACTCACCAAGTTCTCACATCTTCCTAGGTTGTCTTATTTTATTTAGATCTAAAGATTGGTACTTATGATAGATAATCCAAGTGTTGAGTATCTTGGGAATTCAACATATGGATGGGGCTACGGAAGGAATTAGTTATACGAGATTTGTTGACCAGCTTTTAATTCAGATTGTCATTTTTAACACACGGCAGTGCAGATGGTAAAATTTTGACTGTCCGTCAGAGCCTGAATACCTTAGGGACAGCTGTTGCTGATAAATCTTTTTTACATGCTTTAGGTCAAGAGTAGTCAAACCTGTTACAGCACCTGCTTTTACATATGCAAATCTGTTGTTTTGTCATTTCATTAAACCAGGAAAGGTAGTGGTCTCTGGTGGCTGCGAGTACGCCTGGAACAGAGCCCACATGAAATGAAATCTAGCAAAAAGACAAGCGCGGTTTCAGCAGCATAGCCATGGGATGTTGCTTCTGTTTTGGGGCTTTGTTTCTGGAAGACTGCCTGTAATTTGGAAGGAGGGTAGAAAGACAAGTGTATGTTTGGAGGCAAGAAGAAAAGGGAAGGTGTTTGCTGTCATTGACTGTAGGATAGTTGTGAAGTTTGACATGCCCAGAAGCTAATGGATGCCATGTGGGGCTGCCATACACTGCATACCTCAGTTTTCATCATCTGGTAAGCCTGCAGCGTGATTTCCGGGCACTGGAGCATACAACATGTCTGCTTCGGTTTGGAGCTGATTGATCCACAGCACAGAACACGCTTGTGGGATCTTCGCTTGCTATAGAACAACATAAATGATTGAAACGCTTTCTTAAGAAAGAAAAGTATCATTTGTTTATATACTTTAGTGCCTTGTAAAAATTGCTGTCAAACAGTAACACACTGGGTAATAGTTGACAGTTTTGCTGCATGAAGTTACGTATGGGTTGTAGAAACTCTTAAACTGTTTAGATTTTTTTAATGTATTAGATATATATGTAGAGAACAGAAATCATGAGGAGGAAACTTCTTTCCTCGTTTATTGCACTTTGCAAATGGGCTTGTGGCATGTAATAGAAGGGTTATTTTTTAAGCAGACTGACAGAAGATTTTATCCTACACTGCTGTAGATTGCTGTGGGGGAGAAAGGGAAATAGTAAAATTGATGAACAAATGTTGCATGCTGTCATTTTCGATTACATTGCTTCAGCATGAAGTTGTTGCTAATTTTTTTTAAGATATGGTAAAATTTTGATACTGCAGTAGCACTGTTGCTTGTGTTAATTATTCCATTCCCAGGCTAGTTTGTCAACAATATCCTAACCAAGCCACAAGCAAAAAATGTGTCTTAAAAATTTTATGGAGAAAAAAAAATACTGCCCTGACCTTTTAACCTTGTCGACTGTGTTTTCCCATTCTGACACTATGCATTATTTTTGCAAAGGTTGGAAGTTTAACTCTTCAAGGAACCAGATATCATTTTTATTGGGATATTAATTCTGGTAGGTGCTAATCTCATCAAGATTTGCAGACATTTTCCTTCATAGGCCGTTCTGATTTGTAGCTTTTTCTTTTCACAGCAGTATTAAATACCAAACCTTCTCTGATATGGAAGTTCATTAGAGATATGTCTTTGATGGCAGCCCTTTCAGGGCTTCAGTTTCAAATACCTTGATGTAAAGCTTAAGAAGCCATTGTGTTGTAAGCCCTCCTTGATGTGTCTTATTTAGATCTGCATAGTAAATCAAGGAAAGTAAATAACAAGGCAGCAGATGGAAGCATGGAGATAAGGCCAGTGAACAATTGTATTTGTATTTTGTTATGATGTTGACAGGAGCTAAAATTCACTAATCTAGTTCAACTGATCTGCATTTCAAAGAAATCTCATTTAGCAGCAACTTGAAGGTTTGGAGGATAAAGTTCTTTTATTGCAGCTTTTATTGCATTCTTTGCTAATTTATCTGGTCAAGATTTAGCCTTGCTTACTTAAAGCAGCAAGCATGTTACAAGGAGTCTTAAATACTACGAAAGCATTAGTGTCTAGACTATGAACCGAAGGTAATTACATATCCAGCAGTGAATAGGCTATGGTTAGCAAATACTGTTGTCCAAATGGAATTGCAAGAGAAATGTAGATAAGGTATTTTTCCCTGTCTGTTTTCTCTTAAGTGTTTTTCTTTTTTTTAGAGAGAGGGAATGAATACATAAATCTACAGTTGTTAAAATTAAAAATAATATTTTGGACTGGGGATTCAATCACTGAAAACTTGGCTTCTCTGTTTGCAAATTGATAGCTGATACTAAGCTTCCATTTAAAAGTGATCCTTCGGTAACTATTAAAAGGTGCACAATAGTGTGGTAGAACATGGACCATTATTGTTTAAATGTTATACCCCAAATGATCTACACGTCTGTGCGTGTGAAGATGCTCATGCAGCTCTGTGAATCTGCAAGGTGAACTCTTACCAGGTTGACAGTAACTTGTGTTTTGCCAGTTTGCTTCCCCTGTAGACTAGTTCCCTAGGGTGGCTGACCACATAGCTCTAAGAGCAGCGGTACAGACACAGCTTGGCAGCAGTGCTGGGAAGTGGGAAGTGGTGCTTCTAGTCTATGAGAAGAGATGTTTCTCAGACTACACCCCAAAATGCTCAGGATGAGCTTCCAGAGAAGTGCAACACAACCCTGCATCATGACCATCTGTCCCGCATTACTCCCTGGCCACGTTTTCCCACTCCTCCCTTACACCAAAAACGATGTCTCTGTTTTGTCTTTGGCCAAAAATTGATCACTTACTGGGGTGAGACTGTTTTCAAGTAATTTAGCTCCCATACGTGTCTTACCTTGCAATTACATAAATGTCCAAGGCAACCCAAGAAAGGCGTGGGAGTAGTTTGCAGGGAGGGCTGATAAGGAAGGAGAAGAAAGTTAGGATTGCTTCAGCACCAGTTTAGATTATCTTATGTTGTTCTGTAGCTGTATTCTGCTTGGAAATTTGCAGTTCTATGCTCAAACCACTTTATGCTCTGCATCTATAAAATGAAATACGCAATACAAAGAACAGTTACACAGAAAACGTGACTTGCACTGCTTTGTGAAGTAAATGCATGCCAGGCAGTACAATGAAGACAATAAAGTAAATCAGACCCACTTAGAAAACTCCACAGTGATATCTGAGTGTTTAATTGCATCCCAGTCTGCCAAAGTTCAGAAGGCAGTTTTTGGATTTGAAGATGTCACAGGGAGACCATCCTGCTAACTCCCCCCAGTTGTAGTCAGGTAGGTCCATATAAGCAAGTCCGTTCAGTTTAGTACGTTCAATGCGTACTAATCGCATTTCACACAAAAATGTAAATTATCATGTCCTACCCCAGTTCCCAGAGTTTAACAATCTGTAGTCTGTTTTTTGAAGCTGATCCCCATGTACCTTTAGCCCCAGCAATGCTGGCCATCGTTACATCCAGCCTAAACCCTTCCCACATCTGTGCATCGCCTAGGGTGACAAGGGGCATCCTGGTTGTCATTGAATGCTTGCCTCTTGTGCTCCTGTCCCTCCTGGCTCAAAGCAAGGATTCTGTTCTTCACATGATGGCCAGAGGGGAGAGAATTTTCAGCAGAAGGATGAGTGGGGGGCGACAGAAGAAAAAAAGGAGAAAGAGAAGGGGAAAAAGAAATGCTGAAATACAGTTTTCTGGAATTTCATCTTTTGCTCCACAGATGCCCTTTGCACATCTGCTGCAGTAGTGTAAATGTATTGTATGTAAAGAGTGATGTTCGCTCAGATAATCAGGATCAAATCAGGATCATCGGGAGAGGGCGGTGCGTTAAAAAGCGAAGCCTGAATTCAGCTATAGTCTAGTCAGCACCAGTATAGTCTTGTCGGGACCAGGGCCAGTGGCAAAGCCGTACCGTGCCACATGGGCACGGTGACGTTGCATTTGTTGAATCCCACCGCATTGCCCAGCTTTTGTTTTCTTTCGATCCCGCTGTGTAGGCTGATGCTGAGAGGAGAATTCAGCAGGCAGAGCTGTAAGTAATTCTGTCTGAGAAAATACTGTTGTTTTGGGGTCTGCTGAAGAAAAATAGTCCCAGTCATACTTGCCACAAGAGCTATTACCTAAGATTACTATCTACTGTCCGCTCAGCCTCCATAGGCTTGAATACCAAATTGATTTTTACCAGCTCTTGCGTCTGATTGTCCCCAAATCCATCATTATATTTTTGTTGGCAGATTGGCTGTTAGCCAGTATCTTTTATCACCTGTTTCAGGCATAGAATTTACTTTGGCATGATAAACAGCTAATCCATGAAAGGAGTTTCATACGAGTACATCTCCTTAGGATTCCACCTAAGGTGCTACTTCTGGTCAATATTTTTAAAATCTTAAATAAATCTGCAGGACAATGTGACAGTTATGTCTAGATTTTTAAGTGTTTCAAATTTTAGTGGATGTTTTCAGATCCTGCCGGAGATGTGTATCAACATAGAAAGGAAATTGTCATTATCTTAATGACACCTATCTATGGCTTCTAAAAATAGATAAGACTATTTTACCTGTTATGATATTGCAATTCTTTCTTTTTTTTTGCCTTTTTTTTTTTACCTTTTAAAAAAAATATGCAAGAGAAAGGAAGTATTGCATCAAATCATTTTTTTTAAATAATTTTATTTTGGCTTATCGCTAAGTTCCAAAGAAACCAAATACCTTCCTTTGGTTTTACAGCAGAAGATTTAAAGAAGTGTGCAACATAATACCTTCACTTTAATTCTTTACATTCTGATTGATCTTTTTTACTCCTTATGCCATTCGCAAATTGGACAATGATGGCAGAGATTGGATTTGAGGCACCTTGTCACAGATACATTTGTTTCTTTTCTTGCTCTATGTTAAAGCATCTTTCCTAACAAAGGTTCCAAACTTCACTAGCAAATGATTGATTATTTTGTGAGTGTTGTGTTTTTTGAGATAAAATTTCCAGGTAGAAACACCATAACTAGTATCCTGCAATACTTTTTTTTATCTGCTGTGGTATGTGGTGTCCATTTCTCTAAATTTTGAAATTTTGTGAGAAGGTTGACTTTGCTCGTACAGCAACTGTAAGATACTCAGTTCTTGTTTGGTACCGCCTGCAGTTATTTACAGTTAGTATTACAGGGATAATACAGGATCTCGCACAGAATTTAGATTGCTTTTGTGCTAGACAACTTATAATCCTATCCTAAAGATTTTATTTTTTAAATAGGCAAATGCTAGAAGGAAGAGGTGGATAAAATCTTGCTGTAAGTCAGTAGCACATGGATCTTTGATGCGTGCTGTATGATCTCTGTTCAGTGAATTTTGTTTCCACTTGAGCTACAGGGCAAGCATAATGATAAACAGAGTAGCAGCCTCTTCTCTTCTGCAAATTGTAGAAGTGATGAGGGAGAATAGACAGAACACCAAATGTACTTTGATCCAATATATCATGCTGGCCAAAAAAAAAAAAAAAAAGGTATCTGTAATCCAAACTACCCATTGCTGTGTCTAGAAAGAATGCTAATAAATATGCCTACGTGTAGATAGAGAGGAAACTTCTTGATGCATGTGTGAAATGTTAGGGTATTAATTATACATTTCATTAAAGGGCTTTGGTTGCGTAGTTTTGTCTGAACAAAGTTATTTTTGTCTATTTTTTTGTACATAGTAAGGGCTTCTTCATACAATGTTCCTGTGCATAAATCTTAATATATGCTTAGTTCACAAACCCAAAGATCTGTTTCCCAGTGCACAGTGCCATTTATGTTTGCTATCATCAAGATGATAGAAAGGACTGGATATTCCTTTGGCATGTCTGGTAGATACGGATAGAATTAATTAACTTTTTTTTCTCTTTTTTTCAAAAAATGACATGCCATTCTATGACAGCAAAGTCCTTGTTCCTGATGTCAGTCATTCACTTTCCACTGGTTCAGAAGACATCCCTGAAGGAATTTTAATTGATCTGCACTTAACCAAAATGTAGCAAAAACACTGCTGTATCCTAGACATGAAAGGAAAAGAGGAGCTATTGGAATATAAAGTATATGATTGTTAAGGTTTGCTTTGAGGGGAAACTTGGGACGTAGACATGCTGACCAGCATTTATTTAAGTTTTGAACTGCATGGAAACATATGAGTGAAGTTGCAGACTACACATGAAACTAGTAAACAACTTTAGAAACAAAAGTTTGCTTTTTAGGCCTCTGCACTATCTACCTTGAAACTGTGGATTGGGGAGGCAAAGGCTTTGCAGTAAAACTTTGCTTCCTCGTTTCGTTTTCTGTGATTTTGCTATTTTGGAAAATACAATTCTGGGGGAGCATTTTGAAAAAAAGCAGGTCGAGGGAGGTGATCCTGCCCCTC
>VZSV01000004.1:13229904-13332734 GCA_013398735.1 Nothocercus julius
GTGTGCAGGGGGGTTGGACTAGATGATCTCTAGAGGTCCCTTCCAACCTTAAGCATTCTATGATTCTATGATTCTATGAAATGTGTTAAAATGAAGAGAACCATGGAAATTTAATTTGCAGTTCCAAAGGATCGAGCCTGCACTAAAATGTAAATAAGACTAGCCTGCCTGTTTACCGGCTGCCCACATGTTGTACGCCTTGTGTGGATATAAGAATGTGTTCAAGTAGTACTGTTGTAAATGAAGAGGTAAGGAGACAAGACCACACTCGTTCCAAACAGTAGTTGACCTAGATGCTGCTCTGTCTCCATTAATGGCTTTCCTCCGGGAAAACATCTACCACTCTCTCTTTGAATTCATAAAATCCTTCTGTGTCTACAGCATCTTTGGAAGAAGACCACAGGTTGGTTACCTGTTTTGTGGAGCCCGATCTCATCCTTTTTTGTTTCAGGCCTGATTTTTACTACAGTTCTTGAGTTCAAAGAGTCAGGGAACAGCTGATCTCTATTCAACCTCTCCATCATATTCAGGCTTTTGTATCCTTCTGTCATATCTTCCTTTCATTTGTGTCTGTTCCTGGGTAGTCGTGGCATATTGAATTGCTACTCTTACGGAAGCCATTCTAGGTCTTTGATTATGCATAGATTTTTTCTCTGAATCTTTTCTAGTTTTATTGTGTTCTTTTACTGAGATAAGGATACCTGATCTGAGCAACAGTGTTCAAGATGGGGATTAGTACAGTGATAAGCAGTGTTTTATGTTTAGTTCTTTAGTCCTTTGCCAATTATTCGTAATATTTGATTTTCTCTTTTGACTGTGACTGAGTGGTGAGTTAGGTTTTCATGGGACTATGCACCAAAAAGGCATGGTTTGCTTTCTGAGTAATAGGATGTAAGGCAAGAGAGAACTGTGTTGTGTAACTGAGAAATAAAATTAGAGTATTTATTAGTAATGGGTAAAAAAGTTTCCAGTGAACCTGTGTTCAGCAAAGTTTTGACTGCATGCATGAACTCTGCCAAAAATATTCAAAATTTCTTGAAGTTACAAAATAAATCATTGATGATGGGAAATTATCTTAGTCTTTTCAGACTAATTTGATCTTGTTGTTATGAATCACAGGAATAGAGTAGATAACTGCTTTAGATGCTTGGTATTAAGAAAGAAAGATGTAAAAGATGTGGGATTTCTTGCACAGTATGCAGTGCATGTGTGCAAAACTAGAGCCCAGCCCTCTAAGTGTACTCCTGTATTCTAAAGAAGTCATTGTAATAGCTTGCTGTAGAACACAAAAAGAAGGGCTTGCACTTACTGCTTTCTTTTCTCTTTTTATTCTTAGATAATTTTAAGTGAAAGTTAAGGATCTTCTGTCCTTAACTGCCATAAAAGTGAAAGACAGTTCTGGAAGGAGGACCAGTTTGAGCAAGAGGACAGTTCCTTCCTACAACACGAGACGGTGACTAGGAGACTCCAAAGAAATGTAAGTGGTTTAAAATGGAGCTGTGATTGGAACTATTTCTACTATGGAACTATTGGAACTACTCTATTATTGGAACTGTTTCTAGTACTTTCTACTATTTCTACATGCTCCTTAGGAGGAATATATGCCACATCATTGAATATATAGTTTATGTAGAAAAATACATAAAGCATACAGAAAATATGTACTCCTATGCTTGTATGATGGTAAAATATACTACAAGTTTTTTTTTTTTTTTTTTTTTTTTTTTTTTTTTTTTTTTTTTTTTGTGCAGCATTTATTGAGGAAAATAAAATGCTGAAAAGATTATAAACTTATCTTATTTTTCTACCACTTTGTATGTATCTACATCAGTGTTAATTTAGATATGGAGAAGCTCAGTATCTAAATCTAAATGAGTTATGCTAGATTCTGCTTATACCCTGGAGAAAGGTAGGCATCTCCAGAGGCTAATTCTGCTCCACCCTAAAGTTAATGCCCAGAATATTTGGTATTCGTCTTTGGATAGCTCATGTCTCTCCATTGGCAGCTTAGCTTTAGACTCAGTGTTCAGTGAATACATCTCACTGCTTTGCCTGTGTAAGAAGCAATTCCAGGCACTCTCCTCCCTCTCCTCATATTTGCTGTTCTCCCTCAGTGTGGGTACCTGTTTGTGTGGCTATGTGACAAAAACATTTAGAGAATGGATCTGGTTAAAAATGACCACTTGTTTGTATGGTTTTGTTTTTAGCTGGATTTATCCCAGCCTTCTGCTGTCCAAGTGCCTCTGCTGGTACCCAGGGGAATGGGGATGGGATTTAGCAGCTAAGTGTAGCATGGCAAGGTACTTTCTTTGGCAGCAGTGCTGGCTTCTCTAGCCTGAAGTGCTTAGTGAGTCAAAGGTATCTTGCAGAATATCTTGCAGATATTTTCAGTTCCCTGCCATTGATAAGAATGGAAAACTTTGAGTGAACGACTTTAATTATTATTTAGTAAGGAGCTACTGCTTTGTTGTATATTTCACACTGTGGTAAGTACAGGGATTTTTATTTTCTTTGTGAATTAGAATTTAGATCTCCAAAACTGGGAAATGGTCACAAATGATTAGTAAGCAGATAGATACCTTATAATACTTTACAGTAAAACACGATATTATATAATCCATGGCTATTTCTGAATCTTAAAAACACTAGCCTGATTTTGTATATCACCAAATATGATCTGTGAATTGGTGATACATGTTTAGTGTTGGACTGATTTAGACACAGGATCTTTTCCCCATCAGAAGAGTAAGATAGTAAATACCTAATGAGGAGGAATAAAGAAGTCAGGGCCAGACTCTTCAAAGTGGTGCCCAGTGACAGGAAGAGGAGCAATGAGCACAAATTGAAATACAGGTAATTCTGCTTAAATTTAAGAGAAAACTTTTTTATCCTGATGGTGGAACAGGCTGCCCAGAGGGGTTGTGGAGTCTCCATCCTTGGAGATATTCAAAACCCACCTGGATTTAGCCCTGAGCAGCCTGCTGTGGTTGAACCTGCTTTGAGCAGGGCAGTTGGACTAGACAATCTCCAGAGATGCCTCCCAACCTCAGCTACTGTAAATATTTATAGGAAAGCAAAATTGCACAAGATTCTTCTAATTTGTTTTGTGATATATATACTTTTTCTTCTTGGTTATATTTAGGTATTCAATTTCAGCTTTTACTTCAGTTTTGTCAAAAATTGAGAAACTGCAGAAGTTGAGAGCTTTCTGAAATGTGTAAATCATGTTTAAAGACTAGGGGATATAGCTAACAATCACTTTGAATTCTGTGAAAATATTTAAAGGTGTGAATTAGCAACACAATTAGAAGAACCTGAACAAACATGATCTGGATTTTAGATATTTAGAATTAGTGTCTTTTTATATGAACCATACAAAGGAAATTATATTTTTAATACTGTTCGTGTTTTAAAGTGACAGAAGCAGAGAAAAACAAAAGGAGGAAAGATCCATTAACCCACAGTAGAAACAGATATTTTCCTGAGGCGTCGTCAGAGGGCAGTGAGATCTGTAAAGCAGCCTAACACCTTGCATTGCAGGTGGCCAGGTTGGGACGGACTGTAATCCAGAATGAATGCCTAAAGAAACATTCCAAAACTGGGTACGTGTACCGTGCTACTTCCCAGTATGCTCTTCTGTCTTATAGGATTTTTTTATTTTTCTTGTATTTTGACATAACTGAGAAAAAGGCTTTAGCTCTTTAGCTTTGTTAAATTTCACCTTTGATTAGTTTAGCAGAATTTTTCTGTCCATAGACTGAATCTCTTCTTTAAAGCTTCTGTGAAATTGTTTTATCATTTCTGAGAATGAAAAAAAAGTTCTAAAAAAAATCTCTCAGAACCCTGTTCTTTGTTTTTTGAGCAAGGACTGAAATTTGAGAGGGGAGTTTTAATGGGCTGTAAGATGTGCCTTTTGCCATGCCTCTGACTGTCTATCCTTACTGCACTGAGTTATAAGCTTTTGAAAATACCTGCTTACTCATATGCAGAAGAAGCATATGAGTTTGTCAGCATATTCTCAAAATATTCTCTGCATATTCTTAAGCTCCCAGAAATAATTGAGTGTGTCCTGGATTTACGTTTTAAATGTACAGATCCCTGTTATTTTCAGAAAAGGCTCTTGTGTTTTAAATTTTCTGGGACAGTGAATTTTGATTCTTTGCTTGTTGAGAAGTCTGTTTTTCTACATCTTCTGCTCACTTTTTCAGTGTATTCTTTGAGCATCATGTCAAGAGTGGGATTAATTTGTCCTGAAGCTTAGGTGCTAAAAGGTTAGGTGCTGTTAAGTCTGGGCTAGTCACTGTAGACTTCTCCAGCCAGTGAACAGAGATGGGCGCCTCCAGAAGCAAGATTCACATGGGCTTTTTTTGGTCTGTCTTTGAATGAGATGAATCATCTGCCTTTTTCTTGTCACTCACAATAGAAGGAGCCTGAGGTGACCAGCACAAATTTAGACTTCTAACTTTTCTATTAAATGTTAAGGCAGATAAAGTCTGTCTCCAGTGTTAGACTGTGAGAGTTAATACACAGGAGTGTTGCCACTGACATTGACAAAAATGTCCTGCTTGCAAATGAATAAACCAATTTCTTTTTGAAAATCCGGTGATGCATTCAAGATTATTAAAAGGGCATTTTCCACATTGCTTAGACAATATGAATAGGATGAAAACACACACTTTCATCAGTTTTTATATTTTTTTTTTATAAATGAAGGCTGTATGTTAAGTGATCATTCCTGCAATAGACTAGTTCGATGTGTCTAAATGGCATATAAAGAAATGTATGCTGTTCCATATGTGTTTTTAGATAAGATATATATGGAAAAGAAAATGCGAAATAATGTCTTTTTTTAGCCAGTTTCCATGTAGCCATGTGTTTCAATGGTTACCCTGGGCAGATAGACTTACCCAGGTTATTCATATGAGCTTTAAACATCTCAGTTCTTAAACTACGAAAAATAATAAAGTATGCATTAAATATGGTGTTGGTCAATATTCTCATTTTAATTGTAGAATTACGTGTTGTTGCTTATTGCAATCAGTGTTACTGTACCTTCTCTTACAGTTGATTGATGAATGTCATTGGAGTGGGTTAAATTTCTCTTTCATTTCCAATTAATGTTTTGAATATTCCACTTTGGTCCTGGAATGTTTCCTTGGTTTGGTTTCTAACTTTCATTTATTATTTGTAATTTGGTACATTATACTTTGGTAAGTAATTACATAGTAGCAAGATGCATATGTACCAATGAAAAATCATGAAAATTTCCTGATTCTTGGAATTTTTATTCAATGTGAAAAAAAAAATTATTAAAGGAATAGTTGCAATGTCCTTCTTAGAAAATACTCAGATAAGGGAAGTAAGCTCATATGAATAACTTCTAGTTATTCATGTTATTTCCTCTGTATTTACTCTATTTCTTCATATCAAGGAATTATTTCCTTTAATTCTTAAAGACAAAATAGTGTTCCTCAGTGTTTTGATCTCAGTATTAGTGAGTTGTATGCTATAAACGTGATGAAAATATTTCCCTTAGGAAGGCTCACATCTCAGTACTGCTGACCAAGATTCCCACTGATAAATAAGCGGAAAATTACTGAAGCTGACAGGCTGGCCCTTTGCAGAGTCAATTCAGGTTTTATAGGCTTGATTTTTTTTTTCCACATTTGGCTGGCTTTATTTTATTTATATTTACAGTATTCCTATCCTTCAGAATATTTAAGAGGGTTTAATTTTGAATGGAATTTTACACATTATCACAAAAATCCACCAAAAAGAATCTAGTTTGAGAAAATGCAAAGGGCAGTTCGGCCAACATACCACTAAACAGGGCATGTTCAAGTAGTAAAGAACTGTGTGTATTTACATTAAACTCTTAAGTTTTGTTTTGTGTTTGACATTTTGTCCTGACCCGGATACAGAGTTTAAACTGAGAAGATTCTGCATGCTGAGAACATCTGTCTGCAGTGAATGAAGCTCAGTGTAGAAACCTGAAGAGTATTCCTTGAAGAAGCTTTAATGACTGTAACAAAATTAACAGAGCAAATTTACCCAGCACAGGCATCTAAATCAGCAGTTGCTTTTTTTTTTTTTTTTCAAAAAAATAATCCNAGAAGATTCTGCATGCTGAGAACATCTGTCTGCAGTGAATGAAGCTCAGTGTAGAAACCTGAAGAGTATTCCTTGAAGAAGCTTTAATGACTGTACAAAATTAACAGAGCAAAATTTACCAAGCACAGGCACCTAAATCAGCAGTTGTTTTTTTTTTTTTTTTTCAAAAAAATAATCCGTTATGGGGTTCGGTCCCATTCCAATAGGTAATGAATGGAGCTCAATGGGACTGTTGGTCTGACTCAAAAATCAAAGCTTTCAAGTAGGCAAAAAAGGAAAGATGTTTTGCTTATTGCTGTCATGTTTACAAAGTGTAATGTAGATTGATACTGTTCAATTGTGATCACTACTGATTAGTTTTTTTCTAAAACTACATGTATATTCCCTATTCACAGAATCACAGAATGGCTGAGATTGGAGAGCATCTCTAGTGCAGGCTGAAACCTGCTCAGAGCAGGTTCAGCCAGAGCAGGCTGCCCAGGGCTGAACCCAAGCAGGTTTTAAGTATCTCCAAGGATGGAGACTCCACAACCTCTCTCGGCAGTTTGTTTCACCATCACAGAAAACAGTTTTTTCTTAAGTTTAATCTGAATTACCTGTATTTCAATTCGTGCTCATTGCTCCTCTTGCTGTCATTGGGTACCACTGTGAAGAGTCTGGCCCCGTCTTCTTTACTCCTCCCCATCAGGTATTCGTACTCATTGATAACATCCCTGAGTCTTCCCCAGGCTAAACAGTCCCAGCTCCCTTAGCCTGATGTGCTCCAGTCCCTTAATCATCTTCGTGGCCCCTTGCTGCACTCCCTGGAGTGCACCCATTGCTTCCCTGTCCTGGCGAGCCCCGCACTGAGGCCAGCGCTCCAGCCACCCTGTTGCTGAGGAGTGGGGAGGGATCTCTTCACGTTCTGGCAACACTCTTACTGATGCCACCTCGGATGCCACCAGCCTCCTTTGTTGCAAGGGCACAGTGCTGGACTGTGTTCAGCAGGTGTTTTTCTGCAAAGTTGCTCCCTAGCTGCTTGGCCCCCAGCTTGCCCATCCTGGTGTACAGTTATTGTTTTGCAGGATATGGCACTTCCCTTTGCGGAACTGTTTTATATTCTTGTTTGTCCAGCTTGTCAATGTTTTTCTGACTGCAGCACAACTATCTGGTGTGTCAGCCACTTCTTCCATTTTTGTGTAGTGTGCAAGCTTACTGAGGGTGCCCTCAGTCCCAGAATCCAAATCATTAATGAAAATATTTAACAGTATTGGTCCCAGTATTGATCCCTGGGGAACACCACTAGTAATGGCCTCCAGCTTGAATTTTTGCTGCTGGTCACAACCTTCCTAATCTGGCAGTTCAGGCAGCTTTCAGGCCACCTTATTAACCAGATCTAATCTGTGCTTCATCAGTTTGTCCAGGAGGATGTTATGAGAGTGTTGAAAGCCTTGCCGAAGTTAAGGTAACATCCACTGCTGTCCCATCTCCGACCAGGCCAGTCGTCTCATCCTAGAAGGCTCTCAGGCTGATTGAGCGCAGTTTCCTCTTTGGAAATACGTACTGACTACTGTCAGTCATCTTGTCCTTAATTTGTTTAGAAATGGATTCTAGAATTACTTGCTTTATTACATTATCTACAGATGTAAACCGGGCAAGAGATAAAGGAGAAGTTCTTACCAGCCTGTTTTCCCTCCTGCAACATACATAAGTCTTTTTTTCTGCAGTCTTTTTTGGACCTTATGCATATTCTGACTGTCAGTTTTCTTAATTTTCTGCTTCATGAGAGATGTAGTCATGTAGTAGTTTATTGGGAAGTATCTTTCCCATGAAACAGAGAAGTGAGAGGTAATGGATAAATCAAACAAGGATGCCAGCTAAACAGAAGCCTTCTGAAAGATGAGTAGGGTGGCCTTTCACTGAGGTGATGATTTTAAGGACTCTGGTGTCCTGCTGCATGCCATTGCAGTTCCTGGCATGGAGCCTGCCAGGAGTTGGAAATGGCATGAAATGTGTTTTTAATGGAAAACAATATCCTGCCTATAAGATCAGTAAGTGTTTTTATAGGATTGCTGACTGTTGGTAAACAGCTGCATTGTTGTGCTTCAGAGGTAGAAGCATTTGAATGGTAATGAAAGTATTCTTCTGTACAGCTAACAAAGCATGGTGACGTCTTTGGGGGCACAAGGCATATGTAGCAATGATAATGAACAGCATTTCACCTGAGAATTTCAAAGAACTTTATAGAAAACATTAGTGAATTAAATATCACTCCTACCCCCTGTGGAGTACTACTAATCCCGCTTAAATCATTAGTTGAATGGAATACAGAAACAACATATTGTTTCTGTAGTATGTTGGCTACAGCCTTTGCTTCATATAGCTATTTCAAGGAGCTTTAGTTGTTTACATAATTATTAATATATTTTTGTCTATGGCAGTGTTAAGGCACAGAGAAGTTAATTACCTTGATATGGTCAGATAGCAATGGTAGCATATGCAGCCCAACCCAACTCAGTGATAGGTGGATCAGGTTTATGGATCTGTTTGGATTTCATCATTTAGGCTATAGTATTAATTATTTAAATTATGTTTGGTCTGTTAGTCCATACAGAGGAGATGTCCCAACCTTGATTGCGCTCCATGATGAAGAAATTATTTTTGTCTGCTTAGTATAAAAAGAGTTAATGTAATTTGTGGTACACTGATGCAGGTATATGTTAGAAAAACTGTTGTATTTGTCTGTTTTAAGACCAGTGATATAATATACAGTATACACAGATATAGCCATGTATACCTCTATATACAGATATACAGTAAACATTGCTTTTCAGGGAAAAGACATTTAGAAAGAGCAGTAATTTGCACAAGCACTGTAGTTACAAAGTATAAGAGCAAAAGCCATCTGTGCTGCATATGTATTTTATTGACAATATCCCTAATGGAACCAAAGCTAACTAAACAGTTATCCCACATTGCAGTTTAGGGCTTCTTAAACATTTCTATTTAAGAAATTATTTTGGAGAGACAACTGTAAAAGAGGCTTTAATTTTTAACTCTGCAGCACTGCTGTCTTCTTAAGGCCTTTCCTAAATAGTTGCTAAGGACCACCCATTTGCCACTTCTCCCTTCTGTTGAAGGGAGGTATCAGTTATATCTTCAAAATATTCTTTAACAATGTTGCTATTCTGGACTTCATTCTTTGTGGTAGTGAAATATAAATTTGCTTTTCTCCTTTATCTATAGCAACAAATGAAAATATGTAGGTTCTCAGCTGACACAATTTTGGCTAAAATCTTATTTTTAAATAGAAACCAAGTATGGGTTATGCTAATGGAACCTCATTTGTAATTTAAACTGGAGCTGTTAACATTCAATAATGGAGCCATACATCAAGGAGTTTTTTGCGAAAAAACAGAAAAATATTAATTCTTCATCCTCAGATCTGCAAATCCAGACTGATGGGATTTCAGCCCTTCATCTTTTAGTGACAGGCAGTAGCATAAGTGGAATAAAACTAAAATGTGATCCCCTTTCTCTCCACCTCCTTCCCCTAATTTTACTCTTGACAGAGAAAGCAACACAGTTTCAGCTGATTTCTTTGCTCAGGGGAAAAAATGGTCTATCATCAGGTCTTTTAGGGAGAAAGATCTCTTCAGTGGAGCAGTTAAATGATATTTTGATTCTCAGGGTGCGTCTTACATCTGTATTTTTGCAGGATATAATAAATGATTTCTGAGACATTCATTGAGAGCAGAATCGAGGTCATCAGCCTTTCCTCAAGAGGTCGTTATCTTTCAGTTCTCTTTCTGATGAAAATGTTGAACATGAGGGAGATGGGCTCCAGGTGAACTGTCTGAAACTGTGCGGTCTTACATGAGGAATCCCAGGCCATATGTTACCAAAAGACATACTGCTATTTTTTTTTTCAACTTTTTGAAAGGCATACTGCAAAATCAGTGACTCTAATATTTTTTTTCTTGTATGATTTCTAATTGATTTTGCAATAATTCAGTACATGCATGTTGAAGTTTATCATACAAATCCCTCAGCATGCATACATTACTGCTAAGTCCTCTAAAATTCATGATGAAAAAGAAGCCTTTGGGTATTTTGAAGATGAGACCTACTGTGTCTTTGGAGAAATTTGGTTTGAAGCCCTACAGCTAAATTCTTCAGCTCTTCAATTGTCTGCAAGTCAGTCACACCTAATGCCAAAGAGGAGTTGGCTTGTGAAGCTGAGTCCCTAAATACAGCTGAAAATACTCAGTTATCTGACAAGATGAAAGATGTAATTCTGCCAAAGCCAAAGAAATCTGTACACACTGCCATACAAAACAAAACAGTCACGTGGTTATCATCTTAGCATTAATAGGCATAAGTATCACCTACATTAGTATTTTAATTCAAATCAGGTCTGCACTTCAGAAATGACAACATAAACTAGCTTCCTTTTGAACCTCTCCTTTGATGAAGCTAAACCAAGTGATGAACTCCAAAACCGCACTGAATGCGTGCGGGAGTACGAAATAAAACGTGTTGAAATGCCTGTAGGATGGACAGGTGAAGTGCTCAGCTCCAGCTGGTCTGCTGCCCAGTGCCATTCCTGTTTGGCTGCAATGTTTCCTAATGCAGACCTTTCCTCAGTTAAATAGGACCACATTTCTAGGGATCCTTTTCATAAAAAGATAGGTCTTCAAAAAAAAAACAAAAGACTTGAATCTAACTGTGAATAATTCAGCATTACCACTTTTAGCTAAGATAGTGGATGAAACTGGAGGTCTATTACTGAGTTAAATGTTTACACTTATTCATATGTATATATATAACCAGTGGGCTGTTTTTACTTTGCATGTTTAGAACTGTATGAACCAGGAGTCATTTTTTATAATCTCTTTCTATTAAAGCTGCAGCTTAAAGGGTGATGTTTTGAATTTTGATTTCACCTGCTCTTTTCATGTTTTTAACAGAAACTTCAAGTAAATGTTTTTAAGTGGTAGACTTGGTGACCTATGGAAGAAGGTCCTTTTCAACTCCGTGTTTTATATTTATATGAGAAATGATGCAATAGTTAATTTTATGCATGCTCCGCTATTGTTTTAAAAAAGGAGAGTAGCATCCCAACCCCCAAATTGAGCAGCTTTTCTTCCTTACCTGTTATCATTTGTCTATGTTGTTGTAAGCTGTGGTATCTATTTTTTTTTCCTGAACTTGACTAAGAGTATTGCTGATAGCAGCAACTATTTATTAGGTAGTTCCATTGAACAGACTATGTGGAGAGTATGTACAACTCTCCAAAATGCTTGCAGATGAAGTATTTAATACTTTCAAAAGTGTAAGTACTTTATACTTCAGCAATGCATTTTTAAAATGGAAAATGTCCAGGTTTCTAGTCCTGTTGTTCGCATTTCTAGTGTTTTTCTGTCCCAGCTGGTGTTAGTAAATGAGACTGTTATATGTTGATATCTGTAGTACTTCATAGGGCCCTTAACTGTAATTTATGAACTCTTACTTACCGAAGTCCTTGCTTTCACTCAGATGCTGCTTTTACCTCCCAGTATGGTACTGCATTTGCCACTTACGGTTGCCATGGTCTTCTGATGAAGTCAATAGATAATTATTTCAGTAGAGTATTGCAAAAGAGCAAACTGATACTTCTAATATGCCACAGATAACATACCAAATGCTATGCTAGGAGTTACTCAAAAGTCAGTGTTTTATCCACTGCAGTTTACTGTTTTATAATTTTAAAGCTTACGGTTGTGGTATCAGTTGTGCTGATGACTCAGCTGAAAAGCTAAAAGTGAAATTGAGAATTGTGGGATGCATGGAAATAGGCAGTTTTAAAGTGTATATAAAACAGGCCATACGGAAAGGACAAGAGGAAGAATCAGTAGCAGTTTAGGAAGAACAGGTCAGTGATTAGCTGCACAACAGCTGCACAACTAGCTGAATTACTTATGAAATGCTCATTAACTCTCAATGGTAGTAGACCAACCATTATATAGAGATAATCAAATGTTTGAACACCTAGTGATTTAATTGGGAAGAGGGCAGAGGTATTAAAAAACAAAAAAAAAAACAAAGAAAAATGACCTGTATAATATTTTGCACAGTGTCACACTTGCTCAAAAAGTTCATAATAAACACAGACTCTTCAAAATTCTTAGGCTGTTGCCATATAGCTCAGAGACCCCCCAAACATTCTAAAAAATAGTGAATTTCTTCATTGTGAGCTGTTTATTTCAAACCTTGCATTCAGTGATGGATGCAGAACTTCTGCTGTAGCTTATGTAGCTTATAACTCAGGTAAAGTTTTAAAATAATAATTACAGAGCCATGTATTCACTGGTTTTTGTCGTTGTGCACAAGTCTGGCAAACGTGAATTTAAAAGGTGCTCTGAAGAGCTATATCTATAAACTATATCTATCTATAAACTATGATATAAACGATATCATAGATATAGTTACTCCCTAAGAGGAGCAGCATAACTGACTTTTTTACCCTGTCAGATGCCTTTTAAAATTAGAAGAAATTTGTATTTTTAATCAAATGTCCACGCATATTCATTGCACTGCTTTTTCACTTAGTACTGCACTTGTTTTTGGAAAAAAAAAGTTATATTTTGAAAATTTTACTGTATTTGTTTATCCACCATGATCCAATAAGATAGATGCTCTTCAGTTTAACTAATTCCGCAGTCTCCAACTGTTGTTATAGAGGAGGACGAATATTTCTAGTGATCCTCTCCTCTATTTTGGAGAGAAGGATGAATAGTTCTAGTGTTTGGTAAAAATATTCTTTAGGATGGAAAGAGGGCAATTTCCTTCCTAGGCCGCACATGCAGAAAATTGGATCTAGGAAATTCTGGAAGAGAAGGTCCTTTTGCCTCTCAAATTCTGTGTATCAGATTGCTGTACTCTGACAGATTGTGCTGCCTGGTTCAGGTGGAACTGGACTTGACCTATCTTAAGAGCTTGTGGAAAAAAGAAACAGCCGCCACAAAGTGATAAGAAAGATAAATCAGGCTAGCAAGTGAATGGGGGATACTGAAAAGAAGAGGAGCATATTAAGAGCGCTATTGATGCTGTGCAATCATGGGCAGGTTTTATTTTTGTAGTGACAATGTCTGTAAGCATACTTAGTCCTGAATTCTTATGCACGTGTCATTTGACCTCCTCTTTAATATGGCTTGTATACTAGATCAATTTTCAATATTTTTTGTTTATTTTTCACCCAAACATCAAGTTTGCTTCTATTTTTGCAACTGTCAAATTTTATTTCTCAATTGCTGCCATAAGTTGATGGTGAAATATTACAGATTTGCTTGGTCCATCATCACATACTACTTAGAGGTAGGAACAAGGTTTTGTGAAGGCTGTGGTGACTATTTAGTGCTTCCGTTACTTCATTTTCCATGAGGCTAAACTGTTGACTGCTTTTAGCACCAAGGGAACCCTTTCCATCACTTGCATTGTCTTGCCCATTGTGGCAGATTCTCAGGGTCTTCCCAAGGCAGAAGCCTTCCCTTGAGTGAAAGTGTCATGTCAAGGGAAGCGTGTGAATAGTACTTAAAACAGCTACCTGGTCTGGGGACGAAACCAGGCAAAATTGTGCCTGAAGAAACAAAAATATTTCTGAAAATTAGACCCTGGATGTTGGTTTAAAGGTTGTGTCCTTTGGAAGGATTTGAAGCAGTTTAGGTGCTTATGTTGCTCCAGGGACTTTGAGTAATGTGAGGTTTTAAGGCAGGCTAAGTATTCCAGGAAGTTTAAGAGCTTATGGCATCGTAAATATTTAAGATGATTTAAAAGGTTATGTCCTCTTTAGTATTTGAGTTGGATTAAGTGCTTATATTGCCTTAAGGACTTTTTCATTTTTTGCCCTAAAAGGAACCTAGGAAATTAAATGCGAAAAAACTATTGATGCAATGTTTAGGCTGTATTTGAGAAATGCAAAATTTCAGTTTTCAATAGCAACAGTAACTTGGTCACAGTGCATATATCTGAAAGATGGACAGCACAGCGGAAAGTATCTAACACATGGCTGGGAGTTACAGTCAGAAGCGGGAGTTTCCAATACTTTAGCAGCCAATGCATTGAGGAATGGTTCTTCTCTTCCCTTTTAAGTACATTTTCTTAGGCGAAGCGCAACTTACTTGTTTCCAACTCTTGCTCCTTATAAATGCATCTTTTACCTTTATCTAGTGCTTATCAGTCCTTTCTGTTCTCTTCCACTGGCTGAGTTTGTGTGTTGTTCTCTTTATATACATATGTGTTCCTGAAAATGCATTTTAAAAGCGTGGCACCTTGGTTAGAAACTGTATGCGTGAAGTGAGCTCCATCACAAACTGAAAATGTGTAATAACATTGTCAGTGTGTTCTGTATGACCTAATAAAAGTGATCAACTAGATGATAAAGTTAGAATCAGATCTCAGAAAGGCAGAGGAACAATTTAATTTAAGAAGGTAAAGATATTTTTAGTTTGGTGAAATAGGAAGCCATTTATTTTCATGCTGTAGTTTTGCTAATATTTTTCATCAAACAGTAAGGAGTAGTATGCATCTCGATCTCATTAACTTCTTTATTCCAGATTTAGTCAGTTTATGTATTTATTCTTGGCTTTAGAGATGCTTAGAATTTTTCACTAAGGTATTTATATAACCTTCTTCTGATCTTTCTAAACTTCTGTAATCATAGGAATAGTCTAAAAAACTATATTTTGTTTTTCATTTTATCAACCCAGCACATAAACTTTTTGGTGTGTAAAGAGCAGAATGGCTACCATTCATTTTCTTCACTGTCTCAGATGACAAGTCAGCAGTTCATCAATCCAAGCTCACGTTTTTCTCATGGGCCTTCAGTACTAGTGTTAATGTTGCTCAGCTAAAATAGCATAACTGTAATAGCTATATTTACAAAGGTATTTTAGGCTTCTCTAAAGAGCAGGACTTGATGATAGCCATCTGGGCAGGGTAGTCTCCTGTGGGCTCACAGAAAAGACCTTATGTTATCTCTAAGATGGTCTGATATTGCACCCTCAGCCATGGTGACTTGCTCATTGAAACTAGCCTGTGCCACATGCAATATGTGAATCTGCCTGCCCCTCTTTAGCAACCCTGTGCTGTTCTTGCTACTTAGGCATGAAGTCAGCTTATGCTAGTGAGACAAGCAAGTGGCAAGTACAAGAAGAGGAGTTAAGGTTGAGAAGTACCTGGAGGCTTCTTGGCTAGATCTCCTTCTGTCTTCAGCAATGTAGGTAAGAGCAATTAGGTGTCTTCCAGGCGGCCGTGTGCACCCAGAAAGTAGTTATGTCATGTTACAGTAATATTCTAATAACTTGGGCTCACTGTCTCCCACCAATTCTAGAGACTCAAAGCTTTTACATTCACGTTACCTGTTGGCAAGAAATCAGAAATCCCATATCTTAATATGAAAAAGTTAGGTCTTTAAGAGGTCACTTGTTTTCTGCCTTTGTCCCAGGAGGCAGATATCGACCAACACCAATTTCATTGTTGAAAGACACTCTTCGAATTGCTCCTTAAGGCTTCCAGGAATAGATATTCCGCTGATCTTTAGGCAGTAGAATGTTGTTTAACTAAGCTTACTGTTTGAATTTTTTTCTTAATTCTTAACTTGAATTCACTTAATTCAAGCCCTTTTTTTCCTTGCCCTATCTGTAATATATAGAGCTTACTGTTTCCACTGTGTTTGCATGACTGTCATCGTACACCCTCTTTGTCTTCCTTCCTGTTGTTCTTTGTGTCTGAAAGGTTGTACTTCTTTGGCCTCTCTTTTTCCCTCTTGCTGTCGTTTGAACATCTTCAGTTGTGTCTTATCTGTGAATTGTGGTATCCAAAATCACTCAGCACTTGTTCACTTGGTCAGCGCTGACATGAAGGTCACACGCTAGATTCTTGTGACTTTTCTGTAAGCAGCATGGTCCTGAACATCTCTGGTGTCTCTGTAGAGCATACCGTCACAGAGGTGTTGAATGCAGCTGGGTTTGGTGTGATCATGGCTCTCTGTACACTATCCAACCCCTGTCATGAGAGTAGAGAACAATAGGAGCTCCAGTTCAAAGTCATGTCAAAGAAAGAGAAGTGCTGGTTGGAGGACAGGAATGTCTCCTATCCGGAGACCGTGATCTTGGCTCCTGGGAAGGAAGGACATACACGTCTATCCACTTTTTCATCTCATCCCTATTGGATACATATCAGGCACTAGTGGAAATTCAGGAAGTTTCTGTGGGTGGACCAAAGATGCCTACAGTAGCTGCCACTGTAAATCATAGTTACAAGACTTATTTCAACAATCCTCAACCAGCTAGAGCTGCCAGTGGTGCATACAGCAGGCTAGCCCAGGGCCTTTGCCAAGCTGGGGTCATGTTTTTTGGAATGTTTTAAAGGTTCTTCTCAGCTACAGCCATTTCCTTGAATCCTGTAAGAAATCTAGCTTTTTTGTTGCCCAGTTTCTGCATGAAGGGTTCATGTAAACAGACCAGACTTGGTAGAAGATACTAAATACTAAAAAGTATTTATCTTGTATTTGACTTGCATGAATATACCTGTCAAGTGTAGCCTGGTCAAATATAAGTTCTCTTCTAAATGAATCTCTAATGAAGAGATACGGTTACAGAAATAGTAGTAATAAAAGATTGCTCTTTCTAATGTTTTAATATTCATAGTATAAGGAAAGGGCATCTGTATACAAGTATTACCTTAAAATAGAAGTTGTTTATCTTCCAAGGAAGTATCAATTTATACAGTTTTATCTCCCTTGTTAACACTGCAACACACAGAGTTTTCAGTCCAGGATTTTCAGAAGACTTTCTGTGTCGTCCTAGTTATTCCTGTTAAAATCAGTGACAAAATTCCCATTGATTTAGGCTAGGGGTGGGTGACTTTGAAAATTTCAGTCCATAGCCTAGATAATGTTGGTTGTACATTTACCTGAATGAGAAATTGACAGTGTTATATGTTACTCAATGTAGAGTTATGAAGAAAAACAGGAGGAGAAAGAGTTGAGAAAAAAAAAGGGTGACTATTTCAAAGCATAGGTCTGAGGCTGATGGAGCTGTTCATGTGAAGTGTTGAGGCCATATGATGAAATGATTATTTGTTTAAAAATGAGTTTGGTGTATTAGTGAGCTTGGCTGCTTCAGAATTGACTCATGATTCATAATAACATATTAAAAATATATTCTCGTGCATACACATCATTATCAATAGCTTCTGGTTACTTTTGATTTGAACTTTAGCAGATTCTGTGATCTGAAAAATAGTGTCTTCCTCTTCTTACACATTTAGACGGGTAACAAATATGTTTCTACCGTTTCAAAAATCTGTTGTGAAGATAGAAGTACATTCTTTGCTTGATCTAAAATAGCTTAAAATATAATAAATAATGATAGTAGTGAAGAAAAGTAATTAGTTTTGACTTATTTTTAAGTAATAGCACAAAATAAAATCTTTGCTTTGTCCTTTGTAATAATATTTTTTTATCTTTTTTTGTTACAGTAACATAATTTTTCAAGATTGTTTTGAGTGAGAAGTCTGTCCTACATCTGATTTACAGTCCTTCCTTCATATTTCCCTGTCTTTCTCTCTCAAGCTCAGTATCACCTGAGAAGCTAAAAAGCACACGTCCTGTGGGATGTGTGTCTAGTGGCCCATGCACGTTATTAATGAACACACCAATGCACCAGACCAGAATGGACCTCTCTTGACCCTGCATTCGTAATACCCTTCTTCTATTACAAGTCTCTGCATAAAAATTCTGAACACATTTTGTACTTGCCTTAAAATAGTTTCATTCAGTCCATGTTTCCTTAGCTTCTCTTTATAAGAGTCTCCTGTGAGACCTTGTCAGGACTCATTGCAGTCAAAATATTTGTCACCTACTACATCTTTTCAATTCACAAACTGTTTTCCTGTTGAAGGGGAAATTTTATTGGCTTGCCAAGTTTTGCTCATGACAAACTTAGAGTCGGCAGATACTTATTTCCCTGTAGTTAAAAAAGCCATCATGTTGGTCTTGTTTATAGTAAGCATTTTTTCAAGAATTGAAGCTAATTAGACAAGTCTGTCATTCCTTACTTCTTGTTTCTCTTTTGTTCAGATGGATGTTGGATTTTCCCTTTCTCATTATTCTGGAACTTCACAATTTCTTAAAATTTTGAAAAACTTCTAATGGCTGTTAGATAATTTCGGTGTAGTCTGTCAGTACGCCTTGCACTGCAGTTTGCTCTTTTCTCTACTGAGACAATAGAGTTGTTGGTGGGACTGTGGGATAGGAACCTTAGTTACAAAATTGATTTGTCTGGAAAATAACCTTTCAAGAATAAGGGTTATTTTTACCCCTCATGATTTCTGTGATTTAGTTTTAAGATTAGCTTTACTATAGCTATATTTGTAAGGACTAGCAAAAATTTGATGCAATCAAATCCCATGGACAGAATGGGAGGGAATGACACTTCTCCAACTGGCTTCACAGCACGAGCCAACATGAGGTTGTTGCATATTCTAAGTATGAGCTTAATTAAGCTCAACTGATTTGACGGTATCTAACCTATATGAATATATTTTCACCTCTGTTTTCCCTGTTCTACTGTTAAGTTTTTATCTCTCTTTGTCACTGGTGTTAGCTGTCTGATTGCATTTGTCTTTGGTATCAGAGTCTGAAACCAAATGTCTTCTTTGGGTTTTCTTCAAATAGTTGGGTCATCTTTTTTAAATCTTTCATTGCTTTTGAAGTATGTAAAGAAAGCTTCCTCACTACTGACTCAATTCTTTGGAAGATATATTTCATTTTGTGTTTATGATTTTGTCCATTTGTCCATTTTTCTCTCACACGTGCTTGTATACATGAGTCTGTACTCTCCTTGAGTTCTTGAGGGGCTTGTCACAGCCTTTTTCCACATTGACATAGTTTGCCCTTGGTTCCTTTATGGATCTACCAACTCTTGAACTCTTTTTTTTTTTTTTTTCTTTTCCTTCCCTGTAAAGTTACCTGCTTTAGGACTTTGGCCACTGATGCATTAATCCACATCCTCTTCTGTGATGTTCTTTGGCTTTATTCTCCTGTTCTCCCTCCTTCCTTCCTTAAAAATGGAAGTTCTCTCACATTAGGGTTACTTTAACACAAGTTGCCTTCAGTTGCCCACACACTTTCCATGAGTACTCACATGGCTAAAGTAAAATCTAAAAGTCTTTTCTCTAATTGTCATTTGACATATTTGCAAATAGTCACCAGAAAATTGCTGGATAGTCCTGCTGTTTCTCTTCCCTTAAGGTTTCTTGTTATTGCCAAGTTCTGTTGATACTTGCTTAGATGTTGCCTGGCCACAAAAATATCTCATCCATCTGATCTTTTTTTTTTGAGGACAGGAAACACAGTGTGTTGTATGGCATATAAAAAGGGCTATATGGTATGTACAAATCTGATATGCCAAACCTCGCATGTGAACGCAGAGGTGAATTTATCTCTTCATTCTACACTAGTAAATGGACAGTGAATTTCAGCTTGCTAGATTCTTGTCATTACAGCTGGAAAAAAAAAACTTTTGGAAAATTGGAGATGGTGCCAGGAACAATTATGAAAATGATTTAAGATCTTGAAAATTGCCTTGCAGTGAAATATTTAAGAAGATCAGGCTGTTTACTTTATCAAAAAGATGTTTGAGAAGTGACTTAATTACAGCATACCTTCATGGAGAGGAAATATCTGGTGCTCTAAAGAACTCTTTAGTATAGCAAAGGGAAAAAAAAATAACATGCAACAATTATTTTAACTAAAACAGCATTTATTCTTTATTAATCAAGTTTAAGTGTTTGGACTCGATAATAAGGTAACTGTCTGAAATTTTATATTCTGTGACATTATAGGAAGTCATACTTGATCTAATGACCCTTTATGACCTTAAATTCTCTTAATCCATGAATCTTTTCAACTTTGGCTGTTCCTCTGTGAAACACATGGCTCTCTTCTTGACAACCTTGACAGCCAGCAAAAGAGAAATACATTTGGACTGGGAGGGTCTTACAGGATAAGATAAAAAATGAGCAGTAGAAAGGAGAATTTTCTTTTGAACTATGTATGGTTCATTAAAGGGGATCTGATTTCTAAAGGCATTTTCTAAATCTGTGACTGGTTTCCATTTTCTTGTTTGAGGTGAAGGACTCCTTCCAGAAACTGTTAATCTTGGTGGTTATTCATTTATTCTTTGACTTTATAGTTAACTGCCCTCTGGCTGAGATCTGCTGTTTATTTGGCCAGTCTCTAGCTGGTTTAGTAACTTTCTTCTTTATTAAAACTACATAAAAATAGTTGCTATCTAGAATGTAGAGACCATTAATGAATTCCTTTATTATAACTCATGCTAAAAGTTAGGAGTTTTATTTTTCTTGTTCTTTTAGTTTAAAATACTAAGATGTTAACTTCACTCAAAACTATGTCCGCTGGTGTTTGATCAAAGCAGTACCAGATAAATCTTACCAATGGGTTATTTTTCTTTACTTGCAGGAATCCTGGAATTTGAGGAAAGAAAATATTCTCGTTAGGACATGACAAACACTGTCAAGGGATGAACAAATAGGAAAATAGTAGGTAAATTTCTATTAAAATTAGGAGAAGATTATCCCAGGTTCATGAGGAGCAGGTTCCTGGGTTCATCCTTTTCATGAGGAGCAAATTGTCCCAGGTTTGCTTTCCACATGGCTTTCTTACACTTCCCACATAAGCGGTAAGTGGAAGGAGGCATCTTTAACATACTTAGGCTAATCTGAGATGTAATTGTGCATATAATATGTAGATTGCATAGGCTCTCCTGAGCTTTGAATTTTTCTGTAGCATTTTCTTGGAGACGTGCTATATGTCAGTAAAGAACAAACAAGGAAAAGCAAGCTGCCGGTTGACAAAGCTCTGTTGTATCTTCTACAATAGTTTACTATCAGTTCTAATGTGTTGGCACAGTGCTGGTTTGGAGAATTTTTAATAATCTCATTGCTATCCAACTTTCTCTGCCATATATCCTTTGCTTCAGCTTGGTCATTGGAGCTTGGAGATGCTGTGCCTAACATTTCCTGGTCCTGATTCGGCTGTTCTTTGTGCCAAAGGACACGGTTCAGAATGTCTTTCTGGATGTACAGCAGAATATTGCAGCGTGGATGAAATAAAGATGTGGTACAAGCAAGGTGATTGAGGGTGCTTAACCTTTTTATGTATTTGATCAAAGATTCCTTGCTCCTGTTGACTGACAGAGATTCCCTAGAGATTACTACTTTCAGATACTAGGCACAGGGTTTGGTTTTAATCCTTAGTCACCCTGAAATTTAAGAAGCTGTGAGTGTTAAATGCATTCATTTGATCTGGCCTCCCCACATCAGGAAGCCAAAGAGTCAAACTTCTTTTCACAGAATTACAGAAGTGTTGAAGTTGGAAGGGACCTCTAGAGATCATCTAGTCCCTGCACGAGCAGGGTCACCTAGAGCACGTGGCTCAGGACTGCGTCCAGGCAGGTTTTGAATATCTCCGGAGAAGGAGGCTCCACAACTTCTCGGGGCAGCTTGTTCAGTGCTCTGTCACCCACATAGCCAAGACATTTTTCCTCAAAATCAGGTGAAACTTCCTGTGCTTCAGTCTGTGGCCGTTGCCTCTTGTCCTATCACTGGCCACCAAAAAGAATCTGGTCCCCTTCCCCTGACACCCTCCCTTAAGGTATTTATCCACCCCGATCAAATCCCCTATCAGCCTTCTCCAGGCTGAGCAGGCCCAGCTCTCAGCCTCTCCTCACAGCAGAGATACTCCAGTCCCCCTATCATCTTTGTAGCTCTACCCTGGAGTCTCTATTAGCTCCGTGCTTGTACTGGGAATCCCAGAACTGGACACAATACTCCAAATGTGGCCTCTTCACCACTGAGTGGAGGAGAACGTCGCTCCCCTCCAAGTGAGTGTTTTGATCTCCTTCTGGATTCTGTATTACGTGCAATTTTTTTTTCCTTGCATTGGGTTGTCTTCATTTGGAACAGTTAAGGCTTGTGTTTCGGAGATACACGCACCTGAAATATTTCGTAACTTGGATCCTCAGAGGCTTTCTTGGAAGGTGGAGAGCATGTCTGAATGTGCTCAGGTTGGGGAGGAGGGTCCAGGGCGCAGAGGTCAGTCTGCTTGGCTGAGGGTGTTTGCAGATACCTTCTCCTATTTTAAAACGATTATTGCGGCTAGCTTAATGCTGTGGGTGGGTGAGCGGTGAGTAGAGGGTGCTAAGAATTTGGAGCTACTTTGGAAATTAGTTGGAGCATAGACACTCTCTATCTCATGTCTGAATTGTAATGGACTAAGTAGCTTGCCATGAAAGTGTAGCTCAAGGTACTTCTGCAGTCCAAACAGAAATTATTGTTTCGAATGTAGCCATCCTTAGGGTTAGGTGGCAGTTATTTCAGACATGAAACCCTCTATGTCAGGGAGCCGAATTCATCTCAGTGCCATCTTCAGCCTAAAAATCTCAGGTATAGCTGATGTCAGTGATAAGAGCTGTATGACTGTATTTAATGAATACGTTTTGAATACTTTCAGTTCAGCAAGTTGAATGCACCTGTGTTCAAAAACAAGGAAGTTCTTATTAGAACTGCGGAAGCGTACAAGATAGCTAGACTGCTGTTCTTTTATTTTGTAATACGTATATTTTGAAATGAATATATAGCCACTGAGTAACCTTATAGTATATGAATATTTGTAGGAATACTTGATACAGCAGTGTGGGTTAAGAAAAAAAAAACAGGAAAGTGAACTATGAATTTTCAGGCTTTTGTTGTTCTCTCAGCACTGTTTGGTGCTTATAAGTTTTTTTTTTTTTTTTTCTCTTGTAAGAAAGCTGAAGGATGAAGAAACATTCTTAGGAGGACTGCATACACTTATTCCTTTGATTCTTTCCATAGAAATATGATTGTAAGAACACCAAAGAAAGAGTGGTGCTCTTTGAGATTTGACTAGTGTTCATTTGAAACAGTTGTTTACAAAAGGTGATAAATACAGTATTATACAGTGCTGAAGGGATATGCTCCTATAATTTTTATTTTTACAGTTGTTTTCAGAGCTGTGAAAAAAAATAATGCAACACTTCCATAACATTAAATTTGAGAAATAATTACACTTGGCAGTTTTTGTTTGCAGCAATGCGCGAAAGGCTGAAGGCTTTTGTACAGTTCAAAGAGCACATTCCACATATCTAGGAGTTGTTGGTTGCCTGCAGGGATCATTTGAATTTTCAAGGGAAAAAAAAAAAAGCATCAGAGTAATGTCCAGACCATTTGGTTGAATACTGCGGCCTTTCTTTTTTACAGTATCATCCCACCTGTATGAAAAGTTATTCAGAAATGAGGTGCATAAAGATAGTTACCAATTTAAAACTAAATTAATGACAGCTAAGATAGATTATTTAAAATTCATTGCTCTTTGTCCTTTCTTCCTGATGCTTCGTAGTATAGACATTAATATGTGAAATAGAATAACAAAAAAATAAAGATTATACTGATAGAACAGGAGTGGTGAAAGTAGGTAGCAGCAGAGACAAATCATTTTACATATTGGGACCCAGTAGTTACTTAGTTTATTGTGTTTGCCAAGTTACTTTGTGTAGCTTCTCCATAGGAGACTGGGGGTGAAAAAGTGTGCCAAGCCTGGAAAACTTGCCAGCTCGTGTGTCAGGCTTGCAGCTCTGTCCCCCTCCACAGCATGTTGAACTGTCACTGTGTGTCTGTCTACAGCTTCTGCTTATCTGACAGGAGATGATGTGAATATTTTTACGCTGGGTACCCTAATAGGATTATTGGTATTTCTTGGAAGTAAAAGCTTTTTTTTCCCCCTATTGCCAGGTGACCATCTTTATTTGCTCTGTCTGTGGGTTGTTGCACAGCTCTAGGACACTGGGGTCTTTCTGATTTCAGTTATATAGACACAAAAGGTTTGAAGTTAAGAGTCTGTCTCTGGAGCAGAGAGATGTTTTTGTCCATCTTTTGTCCGTCTAACAATCTGTCTCACCTCTCGACTTCGGTGCCTTGCTCTTGACACATGCTGGCACCGGACTGGAGAGTCCATGAGGTGGCCTGTCTTGCGCTTGGTGCATTCCCAGCAGCGAGCCCAGCCTCTGCTGCAAAGGAAGCACCAGGCAATATGCCCTACATGAACCCTGGAGCTCTTCAAGATCACTCCATCAGTGCCATATGCAGATTAAAAAAAAAAAAAAAACCCTCTAATTTTATCCTGAAGAAACTAAGACCTAGCTTGTATTTACTGCTGTTGCTTAGTTAGAAATGCTAGAAAAATCCGTATGTATTAAAGAATTAAAAAATGAATAATGGTTGAGACTATAAGTTTAGTAACTGTAGGTAAGGTAACTGAATAGAATTAAAATGTGTTCTAGGGCATTGTGTTCTAGGGTGAGACAAGTTTGGGGTAAAATTACTATGTTGAAAAATTTTGATTCTTTCCTACAACGTGACAATAAAAAATTCTGAATCATGTAAAACTGCACATACATTCTTGATACAGATACTTTTTTCTTATGACAAGCATAGGCTTTAATTTGAAAAAAAATAGTATTGTAGTGAAGTTCGAGAAAACAGAAGGGCATCATAGTCTAGGATGACTGATCTGCAAATTGTCGAATTCAAAAACAGGAGGTGATCAGTGCATTTTCGAGATAAGACACTAAAACTACACCTTGAGATGTAGCCTCCATCTGCCTCCTAGTGCTGTAAGTGTGATTGGATGCAGCTCAAACAACGGCCGGGAGTAGCAGCTCTGATCCAGGCCAGCTGAGATCCTGTAAAATACCTGTAGGGCACCGTCAACCCATGGAAATAGCTGTCTGTCCATGGCTCGGCAGAAGGAAAAAAAAACTGTGTTGCGAAATCCAGAGGTGGAGTCCAGGCTAAGAATGACTTAGAAATTTCTTCTAAATGAGAAGTGCTGTATACAATAAAAGTCATCTTTGTGTTTACAGAAGAAAAAATAAGCAGTTGGTCATCTTTAAATAGAGAAGTGATTTGTGTTTCACTGCTAGGAAATCTTGGTTAATCTCTGTTGATATATCACACAGAATGGTATATATATATATCTACTTTAATTAATTCTTCAAAATTATGCTCATATCTCTTCTCAATATCAAATAATCAAAACGAATAAATTACTTAAAAACAGAAAGGAATTTGTCGGCATTCCTTCATTGGATCTGGAATTTCTCCCTTTTTTTTTTGAGAAGGGACAAGTGGGAAGTTCTTGCTGCAGTAAATTTTAAAGCCAGGAAGCCTAATTGCTACAAGCACATATGGCCACATTCTGGTGGCCATATGGTAGGAAGTTCCTTTAGGTTCCTACTTCAGGTAGGACGTTTTGGGAAACATATGTCTTAGTCAGCAGGGCTTTTGTGTGAATATTATGGGCAGTATTTTGCCTTTCGTAGGTATTTGCAGTCACGTAGTGTAAATACTGCTGGAACTTGGGATGAGAAGGTAGGACCATAAGGGAGTCCCTGTAAAAGCACTAACTGCTTTCTCTTATGCGAATAGCAGTTCTGCTTTCTGGCCTGTCAAATACTTTCCTTTTCTCCTGAGGCAAGCAAATAGATAAATAATCTGTATTATATTTGTTGTATTTTCAAATAATTTCATTAACTTGCCTTTGTTTTCCTTTTAGCCATTTCTATATTGTTGTCTTACAGGCTTCTGAATGCCAGTTTTTCCTTCTTGTCTCTTTACCTCTTTATTTCTTATTTGCTGTTCCTGAAAAATGCACTGTGCTAACTTCTCTTTCTTTCATCCTGCCCTAATTTTATTTGCCTCCCAGTTGAAAACTGTTCACTGTCGAACACTACACTGTTCTGTCTTTCCTTGGGCTGGAATTTCTCATTTGTCCAGCTTGCTTCTGGCAATTTGTATTAGCTTCTGTAGGGTGCAAGTTTTTAATTTAGAAAATAATTTTGTTTTCATTTCTGTACCTTTTCTAAGGTATGACAAGCAGAATGTGAATAAAATGAATTGCTATATGCTTGAGTTTGCTTCAAACACAAGTTTTGTGCAGAACCTTTGAACCCTGTCACTGTCCCAGTATAAACAGTTATCTTTTCACTTTCTGGTTTCTCATATTTCCATGTCCTCACATCTCCTCTCAATATCTCATTCCTCCCCCATCACTTTCTAGTCTAGCCTGTGTTCACCAGACCTATCCTGGACTACCTGCTTTTGTAGTTACTCTCTCATTTCTCCTCTTCCCTTTGCCTCCAAACTCATAATTTCTTATGCTGCAATTATTCTGCAGTCTCCTTCTGTAAATCTATGACAGCTGTTGTTAGCTCTCCTTTCGCTCAGTTGCAGTTAGGTGCTTTAAACGTAACATTCCTGACCAGACGGTACCTTTGGTACTGATCTTAGGCATCTTCTCAGAATTTTATCTTGTTTTGTTAGGTGAACTTTTACACAATTTTTAAGTGTTTTTCGCCATTTTAGTGTCTCTTGTTCCTCTTTGGTGTCTCTTTCATTGCTCTGATTTAATTTTAAAGGTTTTAATTTGAGCATTTCTGTAATGTCCTTCAGAAAGTCCTGTCATTTCTAGGAAAAGGGCTGCCTAAATGTGAGAAACAAAATCAGTTGGTTCCTGAAAGTAACAATCTGGTGACAGACTGAAACATCTATTGAAATATTTACACACAAATAGAAGATAATATTGAATTCATACATATGGAACAAATACTCAGAAGTTTAAAAATGGTTGAAATATATAGTCAAAATTAAAAAGATTTCTTTTTATTGGTTAAATAGAGCAAGCAAATAGCACTACCCTTAGCTGAAGGTACCTAAAAAATAAACATCCAAACATGTATCAGCTTTTAGTGTTCATAGTTTCAGTATGTATATAATGTAATTAATGTTTTAGTAGATGCATATAAGTACTTTATTTAGCTTGTTTGATAAAATTCTGCCTATTGAACTTTCCTTGAGTGTGTTGGTTTTCTGTTCTAACTCCTAGAAAGTAAGATTGTTCTTAAAAATAAAGTCAAGTCTTTGAAAAGTAAAGGGAATATACATTCCCTTTAGTAAAGGGAATATACACAATATATTGTTTTATTCTAAGCCCATATCCTCCTCACATTATTCAGACGCTACGTTAAGAAAGTGTGATAGTAGCCATGTATTCTGTCGTTCAGAATACATTATGTCATTCAGAATTCATTTCTGTTTGTTTAGAAATGCACCTATTAAATAAAGAAGAATGAGTCGCCATATGCACCATTTAGTTTCTGGATAGGTGATGTAGTAATTCATGAGCCATAGTTGAATTAATCTCCCAAGTTATCTGAAATAGAAAATCATAGTTCATTATCTGGCAAGAAAACCTCCCATCAAATCACAACACAGAATTAAAATATGATCAGCTCTATGTGTACACACAATATTCTGCACCAGATTATTAATTGTACTTTATGGTACATCTCTGTTGCTTGATTGGGTCGTATGATTAAAATTCACAATTTATAGCCCTTCTATCAGGGCTAAAGTTTTCAAGCTCAAAGTGGCTGTTTATAGAAAATTTATGTATCAAACGAAAAGACTTAATGTTATCTGGAATGTCTTTCTTTGCTTCTCTCCATAGATAAGGAAGGTTGGTTGGGAAGTAAGTTCTGGAACAAGAGAAAAAAAATAATTTGAGAGGATCTGTGGTGGCACAAATATCAATAGTTTTTTTTTATTCTGAGACTTTTTTTTATTATTAAGAGTGTGGATTGATTTCTTCATAGTTATGTTCATAAGAGTGGACAAAACTGACTAGGATGGTATGTGCATATTCAAGGTATTAAAGTAAGTAATGAGATTGAGAAATGAACAGAACAGTGGAAATATTACTGCATTGCATAAGTAAAGCAAAGCCTGCACAAGTAAATTCAAATTTTGTTTTAGTAGCAAATTGGTTTAAAGTGTAAACTATTACAAGTGTAAAATACATAAAATGAAAAAAAAAAAATTCATGCAACGTCTGTCCATGCTTTTGCAGAATTTCGGAATGCGTGACATTTCAGTAAAACAAGGAGAGCCCGTTGATTTTATATACTGCAAATCTGAAAAGGAAATTTGATAACAAGGGGAAGAGGTCGTGGTACCCACCTGGTTTACAGAGCGGTCTGCAATGGCTGAAGAAAAGGTAGCATTGGTGGCCAGTTTTCAGCACAGCTGGTAATTAGCAATGGCTGGGGCAGAATGGCACCACTGGCAGTGAGGGAGCCTGAATTGCATTATGGATTCTGAATTTTTCTATTAAGTAAATATAACTAGGTGTTATTTGTTCTGCTCAAATAAAACGTCTGTTCAATAGATATTGTCATGTCCAAAGAATGTAAAAAAGATGTAAGTTGCATCAGGAATGGCCTGAGAAATATTCCTGCGAGCACTGAAGTGCAGTTAAGCAAAGCAATGCTGCACCTTCAGTTTGAGAAGCTTTTGCAGTCTGGTTACTCCATCTTTGAAAAAATATTGCAGGAATACAAAAGGTCCAGAAAAGGCCACTGAAAATGATTTTGTGTGAGTAGAGATTAAAAACGAATGTTATTGAGGGTGGAGGAAGAAGAAGGGATGTGGTAAGTAAGGGTAAAATAATGACTGACACAGAGAGGTAAATTTGGAAATTCCGTTTAGTCTTTACAATAAAACAGGGAGATATTCAATAAAAAGAAAGGAGATGGAAAAATCAGGATCTTTAAATGAAGCGTGCATAGGTGAGGAAATTGCTGGCATAAGAATGTTACTGGTCTGAAGAGAAAATCAAGATAAATGGAGGAAATATTTAAATGAATAGATAATAACCTCCACAGATGTGTAATATAAATGAAAAATAATCACGGTATATATACTATCTACTGTTCAAAGGAGAATGTGACCCTTGAATAACAAGGGTATGAACTTTTTCCTTGTGCTTCATAGTGTATTGTTACATTTCTTTAACTTTTCTCTATCCCATTTGTCTCTATTGGAAAAAAAAAAGTCTCCTCGGTGTCAATAGCATATTTATTAAAAGCTTTCAAAGTGATGATAGAATTAATAGCTAGCTAATTATAACTTGTTACAAAGTCCAGTTGGTCTGTTCATTGCTATAGGTCTGCCTTTAACCATTTGTAATACAGTATTTCTGATTGTAAAATAATAAATTGTAAGCTTTATTAACCCCTTATGAACTTTAATCATCTTTATAATGAGGTTGGAACCCTATATAAAATTTGAATTTTAATACTGGTATTTACTAGTGATGGTATTAGTAAAATTAAAGATATATGGTATTTTAGATAGGCTGCCATTTTATTTTCAGCTTTGCACATCATGCATATAAATAGCTACATAGGGGAGAATTAACTTGCCAATACTGGCATTGCACTGCTTTATATTTTATTGTCATTATTATTATTATTATCATTAAAATGTAAAAAAATAGGAAAACTGTTGAAAGATTTTCTAACTTTCTGCATGCTTTTTAATTAATTCATAACTTTTTCCTTATATTTTTTGATTCCTTATATTCAAGTGTTTTCCTCCAGTGATTGCTATTCCTTTCTCATAAGGAATGTCTTTTCTTTATACTGGCTTCTTAAATCCTTTTGCTTTGCCTTTTGCCATTCTTTCTTTAATCTTTTTCCTTCTGTTTAATTTTTAAATCCTTTGCCCTTTATCTTTTTTCAGTCTTTTTAGCTGCTCTCCTCAGCTTTGATTCTCTCTTAAACATTGCTGCTTCTTAATTTTGTGTTCTTTCATTGATTTTTTCTTTTTTTTTTTGTCCTTTTTAAAAGTTTCTTTAGTATGCCATCGCACAAGGAAAAGATGATGCAAATTTTAACAATTGAATTAAAAACAAATAAACACAGAAACGACTCAGGTATGTTCAAGGGAAAGATGAAACATTTCTCTGTTTCCTGAAAAGAAAAATCCTATTTACTTCAGTGAGCATTGAAACATTTTACCTGAGCCTTTTTTTCCCTGATACCACATCTTGTGTTTCAAACCAAAAACAATCATCATGTTAGTATTTCTGGATCCTATGCTGCTAGGTTTCGTTCTTTCTTTCTTTCTTTCTCTACTCTCACAGATGCCTTTCATGCATAGAAGTCTGCAAGCTCCATTTTGTGCCTTTTAAATTCTTCTTTAAATCTTGTTGGATGCAGTTTTTAGAAAACAGAAGCTGTCTCTGTAGTCTATTATAGCGTATTTTTTATTGATTACTCTGGAGAAAAGGATTAAATAACTGAATACAAGCATTCACTCAAATTCGTTTTAAAAGGTGTCTGTAAACACAGTTCAGAGTAAGCAGCAACTAATGTAGTTAGTTACTCTGCAGTTTTAGGCAGTTACTAACTTCTCTGTTTTTTTAAAAAAATGATACTTTTCATTTGAGGTAAAGAATAGTGGTCTTCTCCAGGTCATCTGATACTAGCATTGATTTCTTTCTTTAATAACTTTTTAAATGTAACTGAATTACTTGTTAAGCAAGTAGAGAAGGAATCCTATGTGTAGGAACATTATGAGAGTCTAGGAGAATAAAAAAACACAGAATATGTTATTCTGCAGCTTAAATATATATTTGCAATATTCTCCTACATATATTTTCATATAGATTGGTACAGTGTGGTGATAGTCTCAAGATTGGGTCAAGTTTCTAAAGAGAATTGTCAGGTTGAAGGTTTGAACTGGAAAAGTTGGCCAAAAGGAAGATTTATCTGTTACCTGCCTATTTCCCAAGACAGCAAATTTGTATACCTAGAAATAGAAATCCATGAAACCCCTTTGCGAATCTGTAAGAAGTTGATCATGCGAAGGGATTCAAGTATTGGTACAGAAGAAATTTTATTTCCACCGCAAGCTTGTAAGTGCTCCTGGGAACAGGAAACCAGACATATCTGTACCACAGAAACTTCCAGTGAAATTCGATTTTTTTTTTAATCTTTTGATAGAGTAATGTATCTAATTGGAAGTTTAAAATGAAAACAATCAAAACTTAAAGTTTTTGCTAAAATATTTTAGTTTCCGTTAAACTTCCAGCACGTTGGCACTGAAAGCACTGGGTTAAAAGTGGGGATTGAGGAGGCTGCCAGGTGTCAGGTGGCTGGAACCGGAGTGGGTTCCCAGACATTTTCCCTAGCAGAAGATGGCAGAGAAGGCCGCAGGTGACTAAGGCCGGCCCCGGGATCCCTGCAGGGATGGCGGCCTTGAGGGAGCCTCTCCCTGCCTGTGGTAGATGTGTCCTTGGGCACGGAGTTTTTCCACACCTAAAGAACATTTAGTTCAAATTCATGGGCGGGAGTAGTGATCCGAGGATGATGAAATTTAATATGAAAATATTTCTATACCTGACATTGTGTCATTGTAGCTGACTCTTAAAACGTTACACAAAATAATGAAGAAAGAAGCAGAGATGGTGAAGGGCTGCTAGTGAAAGTCTCTGAAACTCTTCACCTATTTTTGAATATTCTTTCAAAGTCCTGTGACTGCTGAAATGATTTTTCCGATTGATGAGAGCGTTTTGAATCTCTAAATGCCATGGCAGACACCAGCAGTTGTTGCTTCTACTTCAGCACTGTGTCTTATTTTCTGCCCTTGATGTGATTAACAGGATTACCAGGAAAACCTTAAGAAATGCAGAGGAGAACACCATCAAAACAAACAGTGTTAATTATTTTAATGGTGTCTGGTCTGTACCTCAGGTTCCCAAAGATTGTTTCACTTTCCGGTATTCCTGTCCCGCATGTAGAACACCTAAGTAGGGTGTTAACAGAATGGATTTCCATAACAGGTGGCATAGGACCTGCATTGTGGCATATATATGAAATATATATGTGCCCAGGATTAGAGGAAGAAATGTTGTGTTCTGGTCTGTGGGCTGATAAGAAGGGAAGGAGCAGGGAGGATGAGGAGCACATTTGCGCTATGCAAGGAAGAGGTGTTCTGCTCCATATTGGCTAAAAGTCTTTACTAAGCGTACTTCAATATTATCTGCATTAAAGTGTAAAATGCCTGTTCAGCCAAAGCATGTCAGAAAGCCTGTAGTCTGCATATGAAAGTGAAACATATATTGATACAGTAAAATATTTAGGAAACAAGGTCTTTCAGATAGTTTTGCATTTTTAGGGAAAATGCCTGCTGGGCATTTATGATAGAGGACCTTCGTCTTTGTTTGTTCGAGCTTGTATTAATATGGTCCATAAGGTATGGAAGCACTGAAAATGTTACTGCAGAGAACTTGCTTTTTTTCACATCTCATGTATTAATGCTAATACTGCATAAAACACTAATTGGTTTGCTACTGCAGATCATGTCATACAAGTGGGTTTTTTTTTGTCCATTTTCATGTGTGCTTTATTAAAGTTATTTGGTGAGAAAAAGAAAGTATTTTTGTGTCTACCTGGTGGGTGAGGTGATTCTTCCTCTGCAGTGAGTTGTGTCTCAGGTTGAGAAGTCTCTTTGTTTATAATGACTTTATTCTTATTCCTATACTTGGAGGTTGATGGGAAATCTTTATATGGATTTCAAGTATAAGAAGGTTTTTGTGTCTGTGTCACACTGACTGTAGCGCTGACCATTACAGAGCTTAATTTTCCATTCTGAAACTATTTTAAATTGAAAAAAGAAATGCTTATTGAAAAAATCAGGCTAAGTGACAGTTCGAGTTTTTGTAGTAGAGTTTCACTGATGTAAATGCACGCGTCCATGTCTGCGTGTGTATGTTTGTGTGCACCTGTGTACGTGTGGTTTGCAGCTGTTGATCTCGGAACTGTTTTCAGACTGCCCATGGTATTCTGAAAACAACCAAGAGCCCAGAGCAATATTATATGAGAGAGAAGAAAGAATTTAAGAGAATTTTGGTGTGTGCTTGTTTTGTGGGCAAAGGCTAGAATTTTTTTTGGTCCTTGTAGCTTTATTTTGTTCCCCGTGGGAAAAAATAATTCCTCCACAGGATTCTGTATGGAAAGCAGTTCTTTAAATATATTTTTCTTATCAAGTGCTATTGGTTCAAATTATTGCAATCTAGTTGTAAAAGATGGAAATTTTGACTGTCGACTGAGGGTCTAGGTTTAGGACTTTCATACCATGATTATTGACCTAGAAGAACCAAATGGCAGAGTGGATATTTTCCTTTGGTAATATTCTCTAGTGATAATTTATTAATATGCCTTTACTTCATCTGATTTTTTTTCCTGCCCTGTTTAATATGGTAAACATATGTAATTCACTTCTCCACATGAATAGAATTTTATCTTGTAGCATAAAATCCTGTCATTGCTTTTTCAAAAGCTCTTAGAAAATATTAAGTAATCATGAGAGTTATTGCTAATTGCATTGGCTTTAATTTGTCACTTTAAATGTTCTAATTATTTCTTCATGAGGTTATCAGCAAACTCTTAAATAGGACCTCAGTGCAAATTAGGCCCTTGGGCCAGGTTATTTATTTTGACCCAAACTTCAATTGAATATTATGATTAAAAATAACTGAAGAATAAATACATTTTAATAATGCTCTCTAAAACTGGAAAAGTTAATGTCTAAGCAAAATTTAAAAATAAGAATCACATTTTGTTATATTAATGAAACTCCTAACACATTGTCTTGAATCTGTGTGGGCTGCAGCTAAACGCATAGGGTTATTTTCAAGTTGGACATAGTGCATGAGCTTTCTGAAAAGTTGATTATGCCAGGTACACTATTGTGTGACAATACAAATGATTGTATCGTACTTTAGGGTAATGCTGAGGGACTAAAAAGGATTTGCTTTCAGTTCAGTATGAGTTTCTTAAAGTGAAAATTTAGGATAACAAAACAAAGGTGATGTTATAAAGCTGGAAAATGCTGGCAAAGCAAATAAACCCGCTGGAAATTAAGAGTAAAGAGTGGTGGAGAGGGGGAGTAAGGGAGGAAAACAGAGAACTACTACAAAACATTTCTGTTCCCACTGCGGATTGGCAAGTGCTTCTCTCCCAGGCATACCAGGATGCATTCGGGTTGCACAGTATGCCATTTGTTATTTATACTAAACATAATTTTTATGAGATGTATCAATTTGCACCTAATACTGCATAAAAGAGAAGAATTTGCTATTCTTGAATACTTTTTGTGTACTGTATTTGCGACAAAAAATATTAAAATAATGGGGAAAATCTTTAGTCATGATCAATTGTTTCATTGAACATAACGATGAGATAAACATAAGACAGTGTCCAACCAATGCTACTCTGTAGAGGTCTTCAACAGAAGGAACAGGACAGGGATTCATACCTCAAAAGAGCCTCCTGCATATGCTGGGTATTGGTCTGTGTGAGACTGTACCCTGTGCTGCATGTTCGGTGCGAGCCGAGGGAGCAAGTGCAGAGCTCTGTACGTACTCATGCTCCCCTTGGTCTCAGCATCTCCAGGGTGGTCCTGAGGACCTCCACTAACTACTCCAGGTAGGCACGTGAAGAGCTCTTCCAGAAGAGCTCTGTGGAAAAAAAATCTGTATTTATGCAGGTCTGTTCTTTCTCAATGCCTTTTGTAGGATACGTTTGTGTGTTTGACTTCTGTCTTATATTATACATGCTGATTTCAGCCTCTTGCAAAACAGAGTAATCGTCTTGTTAGACTCCATGAAAGGTCATAAAATATTTATCGAAGTACTTCCATTACAGACGTGGGGAAAGAGACGGGATAATAAGTTGGTTCTCTGGGAGCTGAGAATTGTCATCTTTATCCAGACCTCACTTACATTGTCAGGTTTCTGAGGTGAAAGGATACTTTCTTGATGTCTGTAATTCTGTTTCACAGAGAGTGAAGCAATATTCAGGTTCTGTGTAAGCTCTCTGATAAAAACATGGTTACGCAGAAAGAAGTCATGGTTGGTGCATTCGAAGTTCCTTTCAGTGGCATCACCACTTCAGCAGGCCTTTTTTCCTAGTAGCAATGATACAACTCTCTGATTTTCCCTTCCCTGAGACTTGACTTTCAGCAGCAGGACTGCAGTAGTTTAGGTGGCTTATCGTGAAGCCATATAGTCCCCACATACCATTGCAAACACTGTGCTCCGCTCTGGGTCACCTGCCAGGCAGGAGCCATGCTCATGGAATGGGGAATTCTCCAGTCAGGGGCATTTACCAGCCTTACCTGAAAATGCTGGAAGTTGAGGAATTTTCAAGTTCTTGAGGGAATACATGAACATGTATCTGAATTTGTAGACACATGTAAAAAGCCTGCATTTCTTACTACAGTATTTTTGAATTTGGCAAGTAGTGTGTACTTTACAGCACATTGGCTAATACTGTACTATAAATATAATCTGATATTCAAGTGTCAAGAAAAAAAAAAAATTCCTTCATCTTGTAGTTTGTCCCATAGGTCAGATTTGAAGGATCAATGCAGAAGGACTGGCTTCAGATAAGAATTATGCTATTTTTTTTTCTGCCACAACTTTGCCTTCAGAGATCCTGTTGCTTGTTCTTTTGCTTGCGTGCTTATGTAAATGGTCTCTGTCTCACACATGTGTGTTGAAGCCTGTGCACATTCTTTGTTTGTAGAAATTTGAAATTAATTAAATTAATTTGAAATTAATTAAATACAGCTTCTGGCTTCTTAAGTTCTATTGCAGTAGATCCTGTTTCCTAAATGTTCAGCTCTGCCTTGGCATCTCTCAAATTTGCTGTTCTGGGGCACTCTGTTTTCTTATTTCACTTCTCAGCACAATCAACTTCAAAATACTTGCACTGATGTTTGTTTTCTGGGTGGTATTTGTTTGCTCTCTGGCAATATATGTCAGAGGGATTCAGAAATGCTGCACTGTATGACTCTGTTGTTACCATCTTTATTTACCATTCTACCTTTCTTGTCTGACCCACACATTTTCATCAGTGACTTTGCACGTACTTTCAAGTCATGAGTAAAAATACTAAATGAAAAGCAAGGGGGACAACTCCAAATGCTAACATACAGATGTTACCTCAAATGGAAATTTAATGGCAAAGCAGGTGATAAAACTACAGTTAAATTCATTAATCTGTTTGACATAGAAGGAGCAGAATTTTTTGATTCTGTTATTTCACTGACTGAGGTTGACACTCAGTGCAAGGTTTGAGGCTGTATGAGCGTCACCTGCACCATCAGTATTAAAACATCTATGGGTTGTAGTTCAGTTCACTGCGCACAGTGGAAATGTTTTTGAATGATGTGTCTATCTATTTATCTACACTTGAATGTCCTACCTTACTGTGACATGAGCAGATTGCAAACAGTTTGGATATGTTTACTTCTGGTCAAGTCTTAGTGCAATTTGACTCTCTGTCTTGTGCTATTTTGCTGTGGGAATTATTTGTGTTTTAATGTCTTCACAGGCACTTTGGTATCATCCTTTTGTAGTTTTTCTCTTATCTGTGACTTCTTCCTTGAGCTTTAGCTCTTCTCATTTTATGCTGTGTTTCTAGGTGTTACATTGCTTTGACTACAGGTCACTTGCAAATATGTCGATTCACTAATGTTGTGGCTTCTTCCATGCAATCATATGTCTCAGGCTTGACTTCTGCCATGATGTAAAGATAAGTACCTTATCTTTTCAAAACAGATCCTAATCCACTTGTCTCTTTTCCTGTCCCAAAAGACAAAAACATGATCCTTTTTGACACTCTGGCTCAGTGACTCAGGGCTATTTTTTACTCTTGCTTTTCTTGTGCTTCATACATCTTGGCCATAACTAGGTCTCACGTCCTCCCCACCCACTGTCTCACTTCAAGCAAAACATTGTTAGTGAATTGCTTCTTTTAGCCCACTTATGTATTCATATTCTTTCCTATTTTAAATTTGTCTTGAGATCTCTTGCCTCAGGCTGATGATTGTTGCTCTCAAAGCTTTACATGGGCGCTTTCCAAACAGGGTGACTAGTCCATTGGTGGACTGTGAGGGTGTGGGAAAAGCTCTGAGGAGCCAAATGAAGCCTCAACCTTACATGGATCTTCTCTGAGAAGCTTATTAGCTCGGTTCAGAAATTCTGGGAACTGATCTTTGGACTTTGTTACTTAATGTTTACAGTCTGTCGTCAAGCTTTTTTGTCATGCCTGCTCTTTCTACTTTTCCAGTACTTTCCAGACCTGTCCACTTACTTGTATACAATTGTCTCAGAGTTTGTTTTCCACAGCCTTGGACTCACAAAAACGGAGCTCATCCCCAGGCTCATGCTGCGTTTGCTTATGCAGCCCTCATAAACACGTTTCTGCCTTGCATATGCCGCTCAGAAGTGTGTGCGTAGTTTGCTTCTATTGTCTTGTTTACTTTTCTGTAGCAGTTCTGTAGTGGTTTAGATTATAAGCTTATTTAGCTGCAGACCATCCTTTAAGCCATCTGAAAACTGTTTCTTAATAATGAGGCTGAAGTATACGAAAACAAAAAAACCATCATTTTGCTAGGTAGTAGTGTTCTTTTCTATAATCTGAATGTTCATTCTGCCATTCTAGCTTCCGTTAGGGCATGCCTTTTTTTGTTGAAAGGCAAAATATACAGCCTGTCTGTGAAGCCACTATTAATTCCACACTATCTCTCTTTTATAGTGCAGCTGGCACCCTACCCTCGGGAGAACAAGCTCATCACTTCTACCACATGCTTGTTCTCTACCAGTTCAGGCAGCAGGAATCCTAAGTTTGCTTCAAATATTGGTCCTGCTTACGGCAGCGCAGAGCGTTCCACAGTGCCTCTGGGCCAGCTGAAAATAATTTCTAGCACAGCTGGAGTGAAACTACAGAGGTGTAACATTCAAAGACATGCAAGTCCCGAGGAGGATGGGATTGTGTGTGCTCTTCTGTACAACATGGTTACAAGCATGGTTATTTACAGAATCAGTGAAACAAAATAAAAATACTACAGTTCTCATTAGGCACGTTTAAATATAGCATCCTTTCCTGAGAGAAAGAAGCAGTGAAACTATCCGTGTTTGTAGAATCAATTGTATTTCTGATTTTTCAGACTCGTATTTCCAGTAACAAATTGTTTCAACTTTACTTATGTCTGTTTTGTTAATAATTATCATGTATGGACATGTGTATTTTAATTCTTATTAATTTATTTACTCTATTAGCTATTATCTATATTTGTTATTCTACTAATAAGTTAGTGGTTTTATTGTTAGTATTATTAGTTAATATATTCTTACCACACATGCTTTTGTAAGTTTTATCTGGTTACTGCAAAAATTACTAAAGATTTCTCAGTCATTCTGGGACATTCTTTTATACTATTACTTCACCTTCCCTTTAAACCATCTGCTAGATGCCAGTTGTGGAAAAGGAATACTTTTCCAGAGGTTTATTCACCTTTAAAACAGATAACAATACTTCTGTTAGTTCTGTCCAAGAGCAGTGTGTGTACCTCTGCTTGTAGCTGCCTTAATTGCACTTTCCTGTCCCTAAGCTTAAATAAAACTACTGAGATGGTTCCTTTTCATGTTCAGGATAACTCTGCTTTCAAAATGTCTTTTATTCACTTTGTAAAGTTTTGTTCGACTGAGTGTGTGTCATAGGCAGTTCTTCTTAGTATGATTCAAATTTCTCTAACTTAATAAAAATTGCTCTCTGCTTTGAGGAATTTTGAAGAGTGGAAAAGCTGCCTTCTCTTCAGTCTTAGTCTGCTGCCATTCAGCACTTTCAAGTTTCCTGTCAGCCTTACTCTTCTCTCCCAGAATAGTTGGCACTTTTTCTGTGTGTTGTCTAGAGCATTATTCCACAAAATAAAAAAAAAAAAAAGAGAGAGAATCTGGCTCTCATTAGGTCCTCAGCTGATGGGTAACTGTACTGTGCTGATGGCTTGTACTAAATCTTTCTTTTCTAAGCATCTAGCAGTGATAGACCACAGCACTGCATTTTCTGTAGCACTGTAGCATTGGGTGTTGCACTACAGGAAAGCGGAAGTTTTGGAGCAGAGGCTGGACATGAAGCTCTCTCCATTTGCAAAACCCTGTCTTCTACCCAGATGATTTGACCTTACAGGAGGTCCAGGATCTGTCCATACAGGACTTTTCTCCCTGCTGGATCCGATTCCTCAGCACAACGTTTTCCTGTGCCCTAGGAACGAGTGACCTTGCAGTTCGTGGCTGCGTTCTCTGCTCCACCAGGCTTCTGAGGAGGAAGAGGGGCACACTGGCTGGCCCGGCCAGGGGTTGTGGCTCGTCCCTGGTACTTCGTTGCCAAACTCTTGGAGCAAGGAGGCCATGCAGGTGTGAACTTAAGTCCTGGGGAGAGGTTGAAGGGCTGGAGGCAGTAGGGCTGGGGAACCGCACAGTGCAATACTGGCCAGGGCAAGACCACTAAGGGACACACAGGGCAGTGCACAAGACCATCGTTGACTGGTTTTGCTATTTGATGTGGTTTCCTGTGTCATTCATTTAGATATATTCAGGATCAACTGGTAGATCAGCTGTTGCTAACATCTGTCTAGTGTAAATTGAAATATAGATCATCACATATATAGGAATCAAGAAGAGCTTTTGGACATGTTGGTTGTTCTGAATTTGACGCATAGTCCGACACTGAATGTTGAGTATTCTATCACGTGTTGATCTGTCTGATTCTCAGTTGTTTTAATTATATAGTGTTATATAGGAATTGCGTATTATTACTTGAAAGTAGTTTTAAAGTATTTTGTGAAAATGATTGGTAAATTTGTATATCTAGCAAGTATGTTTTTCTTATGGGATGAATTGCTCTTATTTTAAAATTATGGCTTAGGCACAGATTCCTTTTTATGAAGTAAGCCTTTTTTGACTATATCCACTTTCAATGGCACATGTTATGCAATTTCATATTATCTAAATATATTTCCTGATAGCTTAAATACTGTCAGTCAGCTGCGTTCTCTTGTATTTCACTACTCCTTGTTGTTTTTTTTTTTTTTGTTTGTTTTTTTTTTTTTTTCCTGATCATTTAGTCATTATACTTCTCCAGTTTTGCAACACTTTCCAATAGGAATAAATTTGCTTTGAAGGATCCTTGTTTTGCTAGTTTAAGAAGCTGATTTTCTCAGTCATCCGTTATATTTTATTCAGAAGGATCCTTTGTTTAGCTACTTAAGTTTTAAAGTCTGAATGTATGCAATTTCATTAGCTTTTATTCTTATTAATCTGTTAAATAAGATATCATAGATGATTCTCAGTCTTGTTTTTGCAAATTCTCACTTGTGTCTGCCTTGTTCTTTTTTGGAATATTATTTTTGGTGAGTTTTGATTTCATTGATAATCTTTAGCAATTCACAAGAAAATGTATCCCTTCAGTCATTACTTAAATTGCTACTCTATTATGTAGAATTTGTCCAGAAACATGAAATGTGTTTGCAGCCATTATTTGTTACAGTAAACATATTGATTAGATAAAAATTCCAGTTAAGGACTCTGGGAAATGGTAGAATGATTTGGATGTTTATGTAAAAGGAAAAATGTGAAGTTCCAAGCTGAAAACTCATACCCAATTTACTAAAAATATTGAATGGTTTATTTACAAGGTTGTTATTATAGGCATGCTTAAAAATCAGAAAACCTTTGAAAGCTGTTTTTGTAATAAAGAATGAGTAAAGAATAAAGTGCAATAACTGTAAACTCAAATTCAGTTCTCTTCTTTGTGTGTCTGTCTATGTCGGTCTATGTGTGCTTAAAACTGCTAGGCTTTATTTATTTATTTTGCTTTTCTTTTCTTTTTGCTTTTCATATAGAAAATAAAAAAAGCCCCTTTGGACGTGAACCAAAGACCCCAAGCAGCATTCTGATTTGCCTCACTCTGAGTCCCTACTGTATTTATTTTCCTGAAGCTTTTTTCCTCCCTTTCTTTTTTTAATAAACACTTATAAAACTATATTGCTTGAAGTTACTATCCAACTGAAATACCTGTGAAAAACTTACCTGCCTTGAGTACCTGTGTTGCCTTGCTTCTTGGTTCATTTCTTTTCCAGCTTTCTTTGTAGTGTTGTAGAATTTTCCCCTTCCTATAATCATTTCTACTTTTGTAGAAACATAATGTTGAAGGATATGTTCAGCTTCATTTACTATGGATTTATAAGTAGCGTGGAGATTTTTGGACTTGCTGATACTTCAATATCTTTTTATTCATAGATAGGAAAACAAAGCTGTCTTGCTTTTTCTCCCTCCAGCAAGTTTCTCAACTTTGAATAGACTAGCCATGGGACTATTCTAGGAAAAAATAGGTTTTTTTTGTATCTGCTAAATGTTATATAGCGTTTCACATTTGCTTTTGTTCCAAGTGTATTTCATGATCTGCATCTTTTCAATGGCTTGTTTTTCTATAAAACATCCAAATTAAATATTTTTATTGCATTTTGAAGATTTTTAAAATATTTTACTATATATGTTTATCTACGTTATTGGAAATTTAATTTTAATTTTAATTGAGTTATTAAAAGTGGTGTGACTTAAAATGAAGGAGGTTGATATATTTTTACTATTACAAATCATATTTAAGAACATTTTGCTCTTCCTGTTAGATGATAACCTGGTTTAAGAGAGTTGTTTGCAATTGCTGTATTAGTGGCTGGTCATAGTTTGCGAAGGAGAAGGGCTGAGTGTTGATACCTCTTGGATCAGCTGCGGAGAGCTCTGCTGCCCACAGCTTTGTTTGAAAGGAGGAGAGCCCTCCCCTTCCATCTTCCCTTAAGAGCAAAGGCCAAGCACCTCAAGGGGTTCACTGGTCTTGTTAGATCTGCAGTTTCTATAAATACCAAATAATATGTGAATTGTGAGCTATTATTACAAAGCTGTCATTAAGTTCCACGCCCCAAAAACCCCCTTTGGAGGAAATTTCACAATCTCAGTCCAGCTCGGTGTAATTGAAAACTCACTAGTCAATGATCACTTTTATAATATCTCAGGACTTTTCCATTCTTCCTCTATTGCCATGAATACCTTTTTATCTTTTATAGACTGATTGTTTAACAACCTTGGATTTGTGACTTTTCCATGGCTTTTGCCCATGTTTTCAGAATTAATCTTTTAACAGCCTGTTTTGCAGTGAAGAACTGCTCTTGACTGTATTGCTATAGGAAAAAAATATTGAAAGCTGTTCGAGCAAATACTGCACTTTTGGATTACCTTTTGAAATCTTGGTTAGCCATCACATTAATTCTGCTTAAAAGTTCAGAAAAAATCCACTTGATAATAATTCCTACTATTTTTTTCTTCAGCTATTTGTTCTTGTACTCTCTCAAAAATAACATTTTTTAGTTAACTAGCTTGGATTTAACCCAAATCCTAAAAGAATATGAATACCTATGCACACCTGTATGTTATCAATTCAAAATAAACATATCTCCATACTTTTAGAGTACTGTTGAACAACTTTTCATCCAGCTTCAAGCAATTTAGCAGCATGGTGTACCTCAATGAAGTTACACAGGCTAAGTGATAAGAAGACCGTTATGTTGGGGAAAACAGACATTTTTGAATAGTTGTATTAAGCTGTAAATATTTCGTACTGTTCCTTTGAAATTATTGCTTGAAAAGCTGACATCTGCATTTTTAATGTGTCTCGTCAGGGTCTAACAGCAAGTTGACAGTGACAGCAGGGGTTGTGGTTAATTGAACTGTCTTTTCCTAGGTATGAGTTGTAGAAGTATGAAGATCGAGATGGTGGGGATTCAACACAGAATTTTACTGGAGCCATTTTTAGCCAGTTTTCATTTTAAAGTAGCCTTATGAGAGCATTTCCCGGTTACTCATCTACTTTTGTTATTGTACCAGATGTGAGGCTTATCATGCAGATTCAAAACATGGTTCATTTGGTTTAGTGCTGAATACAAGGACACCTGTTTAAATAATCGAATTATCGCAAATGCACAGAAGCTCTTTTGGTAGCATTTCTGCTTTATAGAGTTGTATTTAATGTGGGAGACGTGTCCTGATAGAAATCATTGAATAGAGTGACAATGTTTCGGTAGAAACGGACAGTGATAAAATTGGAGAGGCAGAGCATGTCCACACCTAGGTAAGCTATGCGAGAGTCGAGCTGATGTCGATTTTCTTCATTTTTCAGTCTTTCCCTCCACCCCACTTACTGCGCCTGTTGGAAAGTATTCTGTAGGTAGCACTGACACAGTTTTAGTGTTTTAAGATTCATCCCGTGTTACTGAGCACTGTTTTGGGTGCACCTCTGAGTGGCATTGCTGATGCCGTGCTGTGTTGGCCTAGCAGAGAATAAAGCAAAGCTCATACTATCAGAGATAATAAGCAGATGGTTTTCTGTGCTGGAAGCAGTAAACACATTGCTTGTTATGTGAAGATCATTTTCTGTGCTTTTTTAAGTAAAGATGCCACAGGAAAGAAGTGTAAAGATCAAAAGTCTCATATTAACAGAGATGTGAAGGAAGTATTATATTGGATTCTCAACTTTTTAAAAGAAAACACAACTTCAGTTGTTGCTATTATGAAGTGTCTATTTGCAGGGAGAAGTAGTGTATTCTCACAGCCTAATTTTAGATGCCTGCTCTAGCAGGCTAGTTAACATAAACTCTGTTAATAGTCTCTGGAGGGAGAGGGGGAGAGAGAGAGAGAGAGAAAGGCTCCTTCAGAAAGCAATTCAGACAACTGTAGGGTTCGGTGGTAAGTCTCTTTACACTCTTAAGGCTTTTCTTTTCCCTCTGTTGACGGTACAGTAGCTTACCTTGCTTAGTAATTGGGGTCCGCAATCAATGAACTGACTCTAATATGTGTATATGTGTATATGTGTTGCAGATACTTGAAGATTAAGATTCAGCACAGGATTTTAGTAGAGCCATTTTTAGTCAGATGTCATTTTAAACTAGGCTGATGAGCCTAGTGCATGGCAATGAATGTTCTTGAATATTCTCGGTGTTGTGAATATTCTTGAAAAGAATTGGAAAATACTTTCGCGTATTTCAAAATAATTTTAGTGATGCTGGGATTATCAGTTGAAAACAAACTCATGGAATTTTTGTGGGTTTGGCCAATAAAATGCTTGTGTTATTTCATGGTGTCTGATTACTAATTGTGAAGCAGGAATTTTTCAAATAAATTTGAGGATATTTTCTTCTACTGTACTTGGAAAAAAAGCAGAATATTTGTATAGCAGTAAACCATTCTCCCATAGCTCAGGCCATGGAAATCTCACTGCAGTATATTCATCAGAAGATGGATCTTATTTGAAGTATAAATATTTTGAACACTACAATTTCTGTTTAAATTTTGCATTAGTTCCAAAAAGATGCTGTCTGCAGGTATTTTGCTGAGCTCTATCTGGGCACTGTTGAACAATGAGAGAAAAAAAGAAAAAAGAATAAAAAGCCACTATACTGAAGCTGATCTGTAGTCGCTAGGCTTCAGTTGGAGATTGACCTACCTTTTCTCCACTCAAATTAATGTTCTTAGCATATAAAGGAGCAGCAAATCTAATGTGTGACTGAGGCAGCAACCATGAGACTCAGGTAGTTAGTTAGATCCCAGGTCGTACTTGTGCTGCGTTGAGCTTTCACAGCGTATGATGTGGTCTACCCGTGTTTGAACAGCACTGGGGAGCCACTGTCCTGGCCTGTGATTTTAGCATCTGGCGTTAAACGTAGCTTACAAATGTAGCACTAGCTTGCTTTAAATTGCCTTCAGTATTTTCAAGTGCTCATAAATACATTTTTTTATGAACTACTGAGATATTTTTGTGGCAAAAAGAACATTTTAATTCATCTGCCTTTACTCAAGTGGTGTTAAATATATGCAAAGTTTAAAGTGAGTACTGGAACTTTAAAAAGTTAAGGTTTCAGGTTTTATGCTAATAGTGGATCTGCTTATGAGGGTCCAAGTAACTCCTGCTATACAGAATTACTGACCAGGCCTTGGCACAATCAGGATTCCTGCACATTTTCGTCCACTGCAGTGCTCGAATGTGGACTGTACTGTCCATTACCTAACTGCAGTCTGTACTGTGCAAACTGCTTCTCAGCATTTGTACTATTTCCCTACTATTTTCACATTTTGTGTGCTCATACTGTAGCACAAGGAGGTAATTGAGCTCATGTTGCACTGCGTTTTGTGTGCAGCTTTCTCTAAATGCTTTGTGTGCCTCTTCTGTCAAGATAAGTCTCAATTTTCTTCTTCCCTAATGACTACGTTGAGGATTTGTTAAGAGTGCAGTGACAATGCATGTGAAAGAGCTCTCCGTGTCTGACTGATGACACTTAAGCAGCTAATTGCTCACAGACTTTTACTTCATAAAACTGTTCATACACCTGCTTTGCTCAGTACTGCGTTTTTGGCATCCACACAGCAAGCGAAACGTTGCCAAAATGCTTGAGACACATTCTGAAAACCACAAGTGTGACTGGAGTTTTTAGGGGGTCTCTTCTGAGCAATTCCTTTTTCTTGAAATCTATAACTTCCCTAGTATTCCCTGGTATTGCTGCCAGTGCTGGTGAAGTTTCCTTCTTTTTTTTGTTTTGTTTTGTTTTTACATGATTTTGCTTAATTTTTCTTTCTGATTTTTTTTTTCTCTGAAAATAATGGACTCAAGCAAAAAATCTTGCAAAAAAATAAAAAGGATTATCTGATTATTGTGAAATCCTGCTCTTTTATGAAATGTGTTAACTTCAGTTTTTGAAAAGATCCAGAAGACCACTTTGGTCAGCATGTTTTGGGAGAGAAGAAAGGAAAGGTAAGGCTAAAAGTAGACAAATGTTTAGAAAATGCTGTATGTCAGGGAGAAAAATTGGCATCGATCTCATATAGTTTGAAAGTTACTTGAGTATGAAAAGGTATGGCAGAGGGCAGCCTTGTTCAGGTATGACTTGCTTTAGCTCGGATGTGTGTAGTGAATGCACAGCGCAGGGACTGTGTGCTGACTCTGGGGATGTCGAGCTTGGTGGGGCAGCAGCGTTTGGCACGTTCCTGGTGGCTGCCACTCTTCCCTTAGTCTGCACTGGTGTTCCACTTTCCACTAGAGAGACCAACTGATGAAGGGTGACCACAGTGCGTTTATTTTCTTCTGTAGTGGGAGAAATATAATGGACTTACTTTGCTACTGTAACATTGTTATTGTTATTATGCAAGATTTATACTAGAGCAAGGCTCCGGGTCACATGCCTTGTTATGCTTAGCATCCATGACCAGATACTTAAAGATATGCAGCTGGGTTTTCTGCAGAATTTCCAGTGATACATGAGCAGGTGAGGAACAGAAGCCACTGATTGAGATAAGGTTAATAGGTGTTTTTAGAAGCTTTTAAATCTCTATTTGCAAATTCTGTTAAGTGCCTAAATATGTTTGAAAATATGGCCCCAAGTAACAGGTCACATCTCAAAGATCTTGGCAGTCTGCAGTATTTGACACATAGTGTGGGAGAGGTGTATGGGGGGAATGTGGTAGGGAGAATGCGTTAGAAAACCCGGTGTAATCACAAATGCACTTAGGCTGTGCCATGACAGCAGAAAATGCCTAAGCAAAAGTATGTAATTGGAGCAGCCAGCCTGCTCCCCATCACATTCCTACAGGAAACCTTTGAACTTTCCTGGCTTTTTCAACATACATGGTGTGAGTTGCAGGAATAAAACAGTCTGATCACACAAAAACATGAAGATCACATCTTAAAGAATTCTAGTACTGGATAGCCTTATTTTAGTTCACCTACCTGTTGATCCAAGTAGTTTGGAAAACCTCAATTTTGTTATCTCTAGAGTGCATGAAGCATACAGTGGAAAAATGATTTGCTTGTGCAATTTCCATACAAAGCTATGACTTACCCTTCAGAAATTTGTCAGTCTTCTCCTTGAATTGAATGCGTGTCAGCTCTTCCTATTCATCAGTCCTGTCCTTACTTCTGCCAGTGTTTACTGACGTTGAAGGCCCTGTTCTTCATGCTCTCCCGGTGTACAAAGAATAGTAGGTACTTCAGAAGAGATGATCTGGGCAGACACATTGATGGTAACGTTGATGGTAATAACTTGGAATATATAATTCTTTCGAACCATGGAAAATATAATTTATTTTCAAAAATCTTGGCAGTAAGAAGGGTTTTTTTCCAGCACCAAAGCTGTTAAAAGAGGATATTAAAATATGGGAAATGTCCAGTTTGCCCCATTTGAGTAGTGTCACTTTGAGTGCCAGATCCTCAAGGGGTTTATCTGTTGTCAGATAAAGAGGCTAATAATTTACAGTGGACTGAAGAAAGCCCTAATATTAATTTCAGTAAAGGCTGTGTGAGACTTGGAGTGTAACAAAGATGTTAAGCAAGCTGAAACAGATGACACATTTGTGTCGCTCTCTGTCTATCTATCTATCTGTCTTTTATTTAAATGATGCCAGCACAGAAAGCCCTTATTGTGATAAAAATGCCAGAAATGCTTTTGACAATGTTTCTAGCTAGTGTAATACGAGCTAATACGCTCTTTGGAATGTTCCTGGAAAAGTTGCTGAAGACCCCCAAGTTACTTTATTAGAAAACAGGGAAAACAATGTCTTTCCAGTGAAATAAACTATATGAGCCAATAAGTCCTTTCCATATTTATTTGCTGTGATTTTGTTAACTGTTATGCCAATAGATGTTTTCTCACTTGCTAAATCATATTGTCTTAAAAAGAAACATGCTTTATCTGTAGCATGTTTCTGCTCTTCATTGAGTGTCTGAAGATACAGGTAGAGCATTTTATAGAACATTCAGTATAGCGTGACAAATCATGTTTTTCCTTTTCCATATATAAAGCAAAGCATAAGTAATGACACATAAAGCATCTTCGGGTATGTCTGTTATTAGAAGATGTTAGAGTATTTGTCCTCATTATAACTTAACTATTTTTTACACATTCATTCTTCCCTCTGTTCTTTCTCTGTGCAGATCAGCAGTCAGCCTGATTTCCCTATGCTTTTGCATATTGATCTCAGAACCTAAGATTGGAAAGATCTTTCTGAGTCACTGAGTTATGTTTTTTGGTAGCACAGGTATAATGCCATATTTTTCTTTACATTTCCTTTTAAAATTCTATTTGAAATTATAACCTGGATTTTAACTTGATTGAGTCCTTCCATTTCCTTAGGGCCAGAAGGCCTGTGGCAATTTGGATGAATCTGTGAGGGAGAAGTACATCCTGAAACTTCAATGTTAATTTCTCTAAATTCAAGTACGGGCATTTGGGGTCACAATGGGATTTTTTTTGTTGTTTATATCTAACAGAGAGGCTTTTGCAAATGTTATTGTCCTTCAAAGAAAGTTAAAATAATTACTCAGTCCCTTTCAAATACAGATTTGGGAAATTTTGTTGTGATTGCCCGTTTTTTATGTAAGGACGTTTGTTGTCATCTGGTATTTGTATCAGACGTACATTTTATATGGGTATAGCTTATATTTCCTCTTCTATGTCTTTAAGATTACATAGGTGAAACTAATCAGAATTAGCTAGCAGGTATGTTCGGTGCAACATGTGAGCTTGTTGCAAAATATGTATGCCTGTTTTTTAGAAGACTCTTTTGTTTTCTGGAGCTAAAAATGAATCTAACATATTACTTTTTAAATGTTCTTACTGATCCCATTATTCTTCCTGTGCATTTTACAAATAGGATGTGATGTTTTGAGTATGCTTCAGGCTTCAGTAGTTTGTATAATGTTCTATTTTCTGCAGCAAAAGCATGTCAAGGTGATCTCTGTGGGTGGTTAATATTTTCTGGAGTTTATTCTTCAACCGTGAAAATATGCAAAACTGGAGAGCTTGGTGGTATGTCACATTATTTGTATATAAAACATATATTGTTCAATTTTATCTTTGTTAAAGATAACAGAAAATCACACATTTAATAATACCTACTGTTTATTGATGGGTGACAGCAGCATTTTTCACTCTTGACTTGTGTTTGTGGTTATGCTGGTAAGCAGTTCTTACAATAGCATAGATTTTAATTTTGTGACAACATATTGTAAACCTGTCATTAAAGTGGAATATTTTAAAATGTAATGATCAAAATCATAATGAATCATAGAGATTTGGAGGAAATCTCTCTAAAAATTACTGACTGCATCATAGCAAACATCTGGTTTGTTTGACAAGCTTGAAGTATTATTTTGTTTGTTTTCAAATATAAGTACTTTTGGAAACAATTATTATGCAAAACAACACGCAACATGTAAAATTTATGAATATTACAGCAAATTAATTTTTAAACATTTGAATAGGGAAGAATCATTAGAAAATTGACTATTAGAGAACTGAAAGGCAAAAGTGTGAAGCTGTTTAAATTGTTAAGTTGTTAGCATAAAGAGAAGTAATGAATACTTTCACTGTTGTTAACAGGAGTAATGAGAAGAAAAGTGGAAGCAGAAGTGTCAGTAAAATACATCTGGATACTAAAGAGCTATACGATGTATAAAAAAAGGAATATCAAAAAAACTAGTTAGCATTTCAATAAAATACAGAAGTTTTTTAATTTTGTCAAGCCTAAGCAAACATACAGGGGAATTAACTTCTACTAATAAGTAATAACGTGCCTGCACTTGATTGCCAGTAGCATCTTATATCCTTGCTTCTGTTTTTCTTCTGTTTTTGTTTGTGGTAGCCTCTGCCTCTGGGAAGCTGCGTTGCTGTTGGCTGTTATTTGTACAGCTCATGGGACAGTCAGTTGTCAGCTCTGAGTGGGAGCTCTGGATGTCGTCTAGGTGTGGCTTACTAAGGTCAGCCTGTCTGGTGTGGTGAAAAGATCCAAAAAGTGGCTGCATCAGAGACCTTTTTTCTCTTGCCACTGCTGGCAGTTTGAGATGCCTCATTAAAAGGCTGGAAAGCCCACGTGGAGCACCTCTAAGCCCCGAGCTGTATTCTCAATGAGAAATTTGTTCTTTTGTAGCAAACACAATTTGCAGAAGCTGTGAATCACTTTGGTGCACCTCTCTGAGCATCACAAGGAATGTCACATTCCTGTTCGCCAGCAAGAGGCCAGTAAAACCTGGTCTTTTCCTCGTGGAAAGAGTTTAATCGGGCTATGGAAGAGCTTCAAATATATCAAAACTAGTGAATATATTTATGCTCAGCTCTCTGATGCCTTATAATCTCTGACAACATGGTCTTTTTAAGTATGGATTTTTCAGAACTGGAAATGGAAGTTAAGGACTAGGTGTCTTCTAGGTGTCTAGTATCTAGGTATTCTGGACTGGATACCTTCTGGTGTTGGTGGTCCCTCTGCGCTCAACCTGCTGACTTCTCACAGTTGCAGGACCACTGCAACTAGTGGCCCACAAGAGGTGTAAGCTCAGCCTCCTTGTCTCATGACTTTCTCGTACCGTGGCTGGAATAGGAAATGTACTGTAAGCTTCACCATCCCCCCCGATACTAGTGCTAGGCAAAGTTGAGTGAGCTGGTTCCAACCTTAGCATTGCTGGCCCCAGAATGGCTGGGTTACTTCTCGTTGCTCACATGCAATTAGCTGTCGCAGATCCCTCATATCCTATGATACCCTTGGATCTGCAGTGAGGCAGGGCACTGGAGATGCACAGGTAACCCTACAGAAAGTACACACAGTCCCACGCACACAAATCCTGTGTGGAAGAGTTTAAGTTGTTAAGTTGTTAGCGTTGCACAGAATGAGTTTTCTGGCTCTTCGGGATACCCGTGTCCCTGCAGTCATGTACTGCGTTCCTGAGGTGAAATGGGGTGATCTGTGCCCAGCTGCTCCTTTTGAAGAATTAGCCGATCTTTTTTTCTATGCTTTGTGAAGTTTATAAAAGTATTCAAAAAGAAAAGTGAGGTTTTGCTTTGATGAGGAATTTCGTCTCGCTGTCAAATTTCACCTCATTCCTTGCAGCCGATGCAGTTACGTGCGTGTCTGCTCCCTGTGATGGCCATGGAGGCCGCGTGCCGGCAGCTGCCTCACCTTTGTGACAGGACAGAGTCTGTCCGTTACCGACCGGAGCTCCAGCCGCCCTTGGGCGCTAATGGGGATTCCTGCCCTGCTCCCAACCCCTCTCCATGTGTCCTGTGGACCGGGGTTTCCTTGAGGAAAAACAATTTCTTTATTCATTTGTTTGTTTTTCATATGGGAAAAAAGGCTCGAATAGCATCTGGGTGTATTTCTAGAGCTGTAAACAAAGCGCGTGGGCCCCTGCGCAAAAGAAGTAGAGAAGATGCGTGTTTGCTCTTCTCTTTTATTCCAAGCATCCTAGGATGTAAATATCAAAATAAAACTAAGAAAAGCAGCCAGGAAAAAAATTGAGTATACCACATGAGTATCAGTAAGTGAAAAGTCTTCAAATGTTATTGTGTAAGGCACTTGTTCACTCTCACTAGAATATGCCTATGGCCAACATGGAGAATTCTAATACAAGATTTATTTGCTCTTCTTTGCTACAGTAAATTACACCTCGTGTCATTGTGTTCAAAGAGACTGTAGGATCCCCCAATACATCTGAGTGCATAGCAGAATATTTCTAACATGGAGGCCATATTGGCAGTTGTGGATTTTGCCAGTATGTTATTTGCTTTTGTAGTTACAGGTTTGTAATGATCCTCTAAAATTGAAAAATATTATATGTCATAATATAACAGTACCTCCTATTCAGAAAATTCTGTGTGCAAACCTTTCTGGTTTGTTTGGAGTTCTCACATTTGGTTTTGTAATCAAGTTAATAAAAGAACACACTTTAGAATTCCATAAATGCGATGTATTTTAGTGTTGCTAATCTGTAAATGGAGATGATTGGCCCATTATTTGTACTGACCATCTGAAGTTTTTACAGTTTCTGCAGCTGTAGGTTCTTCTAACCTGTTTAAGGGGTGTGGAGAAAGCAGTGCATCACAAAAGGAGGAGAAAGACACAAACTATTACAAAATATATCTTCCAGTTTTCCTTGCTTCAAAATCTTTACGGAAAATTCATTTCAAAAAATTAGAATATCCAACTTTTATGGGCATGTTGGAATTAATATTTTTAGTTATTAAATGACTGACGTACTGTGCTTTCACCTCAGAGAATAGCCACAATGCAAGTCACCTGTTGCTGTTATTCTCTGCACATACAACATGGGGGTGTGCAAGCCACACTGTATTTAAACTTGCTTTGGAATTAACACTTAATACCAAGTAAAATCCCTCTATTTTACAGTTGAGTGATTGAAGGAGAAAAAAACAGAATTAACCATAACAGTTTTGGTCAGAGCTTATTGACTTTGGCAATGGAAAAGATTAAAAATATATTACAAATATATATTTTTTGCTGTGTGTCAGTGAACACTGCTTCATTGTCTTTCAGGCACATGACAAAATCAAGTTGGATTTGTGAGCAAAATGGGTGTGTTTGCTCTGGGTTTTGTATAGACATTAAACACATTAGTATGTATTTTATATGAATTAGTTGGTCTAAAGTTCGTATAGAGATCAAATAGATCATATAGAGAGTTTGGCACCAGGGAAGTGATTTGTAGGTTCATGATAAAAACAAACGGATAAGAACAAGCTTAAGTAAGTAAAGAATTCTTTGGATAAGCTTCAGATAAACTTCCAAATACGAGAATTTACCCGAGCAGAATGAAATTTTGCTTTAACTGCTCACTATTGAGACCTTGTAAAAATAATGTAAAATCTCTTTATACCTAAAGTCTTCAGTATGTGGGATACCCTCACAAGGCTGCAGATACGACCTAGGGGCCCTTCACCCCTCTAAACTGACAGTCAGAGATCACATGAGATCACCTGGGACATGAGATGCACTGTGGACAGCTGAGTAGAACCTGTCAATTCATAGAGGTACTGAGAGGAAAAATATTTCCTGTTCTCCACAATGTGGTAAGTTACTCTGTTTTTAATGGATGCCTTCAACACTTAGGAAGACACCTACAGAGTGTTTTGCATATTACAGAGTCAAGGGCCGGATCTTGTTTACTTGTCTCAGGTGAAGAGTTTTATTGCAATCAGTAGTCAAGTCAAGAGTCAAGAGAACTCTGAGCCAGGGAAGCTGAAGTGATCTCACTTATATATTTCACTTTTTAATATGTCTATTGAAAGGTATGTGGTGGGAGAGAGAATCACAGATATAAGATCATTGCAAAAATCCCAGTTGTAGAATTTGCAAATAAAGGAATTTCGGAAGTGCTCAGGTTTGGCTTTAAATCTTTTCTGCTGAAATCAGTGGAAATGTCAGTAGTCAAGAGTATCCGAGTACATCAGTGCTGCATTCTCCTAGAGAAACCTCTTCCATCTTGTAATAGTTCGTAAAATGCTTCTTACTGTATAGCTTTTAATGGTAACAATTTAAGATACTAAATTCATTTTTGCATTTCATTGCAAAGCTTTGATTGCTTAAAATCAAGGACAGTTTGGAGTTCCTACAGACTGTATACAACTACTGCAACACAAGGCCTGTCTGTGCCTGCTGGCAGGAATTTTTCCAAAGGTCCTTTTTACATTACAGTTACGGTCAACTGGAATGTATTTAAATAAATGCTTCATGACATCAGTAACCCATGACTTTAATCTCTTTTGCTTTACATTTGACACCAGCATATTTGACACCAGTGCTTGGCTTTATCAGCATTTCAACATTTGCTCTTTGTTTATTCTTCCATTATCCCCATTCATTTTTTCTTCTTCTCCATCATCTGTCCTTCTTTTTTTCTGTTTCTGTCTTTTATTTCTTAATCTCCAGCTGCTTGTGTTTTTCCAATTATCACTGTACAAGACTCAGGATAAGGGCAGGTGGAAGAGCTACTGCTGAGCAACATCTGAAGTACATCTGCTGCAGTGTGACTGCCCAGCTGTATGCTTAAATGTTGCTTTAAATACAAGCTTACTTTTTTTTTTTTTTTTTTTTTTCATTTACTATACCAGAAGTGTATGTGTTCTGTCCATATGCTTGCATAAGCACGTGTGCACCCAGAACTATCTGAAAGCAACATGAATCTTCACCCTGGGACACATGGCAATAGCATGTTTGTCTGCCAGCACTCTTACTTGTACTTTCCTAATTTTCTCCTTCCATGAGGTACCTAAGCATTTAGTCTTATTTTCCCCTTGCACTTTTTGCAGTACATTTCTCAGCTACTATTTCTCATGTTCACATCTCCTAGTTTACAATAGACAATTTTCCTATTTCTAATATTTCTAGTTATGAAAACTGTAAGCAGAAATTTTTGCTTGCTTTTCCCAGTTTTATTCCACATTTGTGTAGCTATTTGGTACCAAGACATTGAGATAGATTCTTTGTAGTGTAGTCTTTCAGGTAGAGAACTGTTAACCCTTGTGACAGTGCTTGTTGCCTGTAGAGGAGCAAGCAAGGAGCATGACCGTTTACATTTTGTCATATTTTGAGTTATTTTTAAAGACCTATATTTTGAGCTATTTTTAAAGACGTTTTTAAATGCGTAGTAGTTGGGATATTGCTACATACATTACAGTAGTATAGGACAGAGTTTTGAAGTATGTTATTTTGGGGAGCAGATCTGTAGCAGCAGAGGATTTTTACATTAAGTAAAAAATACCCATTACCACATTCTTTTGCCTCATTTTTAGGACCCCCACTCTCCACACAGAATATATGCAGTCACTTTTCGATCTCTTCTTACATGCAAATATTCTTCAAGCTGGCAGCATACCCGCAAATTCTCTGATACTCTGATCCTATAAAGGCAAGCAGTAAATAACCTATAAAACGTTTGTTTTGTTTGTGTATGTGCGTGTGTGTGTAGACATTTTTGTGATTAAGGAGAAAAATCAACACGAACAATGTGATATTTGCTTGCCTGCTTTTTGCGGGGTGAAGGGAGAAACATGTCTTGGAGAGTGATTGCTCAGGTGGTCAAAGAGAGGTAGCTCCTCTTTACCTCTGCTCTCAGTAGTGAAAGCTGGTCCGACAAGTGTGATGCACTGCGGAGAACTGCGGGTAGATGGGGATTGGCCCACTTGGCCTAAAAATAAATAGTTAAATCATATTGTTACCATAGCTACATTAATACTTTGAATCAATAATAAAAACAAGCCAGTTTTCTGCAAGGAGAAGCGCTTTTTTTGGGAGGCACAGTGAGATGCAGATACCAAAAGTCCTAGTAAAGATATTAAGTAGTCAATTCTCAGTGGCATTTAAATGTGAGTTTTTGTGTATTTCATATACCTGATTTTGTAGGGGAGAGTGATTATTTTTTCAGGGCTTGGGACTATATGTTTGCATTACTGGTTATGTATAAAAATACAGGCAGTTTAGGAATAGAGCCTGTGTGTTATCTGGCTATTTTTAATGAGCCCTAATGGGTTAGGGGAAAGATTTTCCTTCTGGGGCATTGGATCTGACTTATATTCCTGTCTGGAATTTCCTTGGGATGGTTTTCAATGAATTGTCATAAATTAAAATTAATTTGCACTGCAAGAGCCAAAGCAAATGATGTTACTGGCAAAAGTAATCACATCATGCATTTTTAAAGTCAAGTCTTTACCTGCAATGATTCTCTTACCATATGTATTTCAATCATCCCTTTTAAAAGAAAATATATGCTAATACTTTGCAAAGCAAAAATATATAGCTTAGCTTATTAATATTTTATTGTATTTATTTTATATAGAGTTTGCACAGTGCCCTGAGGTGTTTGTATGGTGGCCATTTTATTCATGTAAAGTTGATTGATTGATTGAAGAAAGTCACAAGATGAGCATAAAAATAGAAAAATGCCTGTGTCCAAGAAAATTTACAGCTTTTAAAGTGCAGAAGCTATTCACATTCCCATTTTGTTTTGATTTGTACATTTCAGATAGAAACTGTTTTGTGTTTCATGAGTAGTGTGTGCATGGTACAGGGCAGCAGGTTGCTATGGCAGTTGTTTTACTCATTTCTTATAAAAGTTGATGCCAAAATGAGGATTTATATAAATGGCTAAATTAACTAGTGCCCTTTCATTTTGTTTAAAACTTTTTCATTTTTTCTTGAAATCTATTAAATGTATTAAACCTATTCCAGAACAGTTGCTTTTCTATGAATCAACGATGTGATTTGAGCAGTCTTTTTGTGACTTCTACTATTTGTTCAAATTACTGGGGTAAGAAGGTATGTTGCTGTGGCACTATTATGTGAAAGGTAATTAAAAATAATTTTAGGAGAAACCTCCTCTGGTTTTCCTGTGAGGTGCAGTGCATTAACCTAGTGAATGTTCAGAGCTGGACTGCGTTTCTGCAGTATTGAGAGAGTTCCCCGAAGTTACAGGCGATTGGTGCTTGCCTACAGTTTATTCTGAAAAAACAAATTTCTTCATGTGATTGAAGGTTCTCATCCAGAAATCAGAATGAATATGAGAAAGGTGTGGCTAAAACACAGGCAGGGTGTTACGGAACAGTTTCTTATTTCAGCCAAGTAGACATTTTTAAAAAGGATGTAATTGCTTTTCTATTTTGCAACTTACAATCACTTATGCAAATTTTTCCCCATAAAAGTTTGAGTTACCGTCTGCAAGTTATTATATACTAGATTTTTTTTAAAAAAATGATATGGGAGACCAGTAGGATTAGGTTTATACCTATGTGTCTTTACTGCTGTTTTTATCCTTCTGTGTAGCGTTTAGTTGTTACAGTTTAACATGAGCATCTCTGTTGCTAAAGAATCTTTTTGAACACTGGGTAGATAAAAAATGAGGGTTTTTTTTCCCTTTCCTTTTTTTTTTTTTTTTTTTCCCAGCTGAAGATGCTATTTTGTTAAACTGACACTCGAAGGTTTTTTGTCAGCAAAAATGGTTGGGCTTCCATGCCCTGTGTACTCAAGTCACCCAGAAAGACATATATTTCAAGAAGGCAAAGGAGATTTTATGAAAGATCCACAAGAAAATGATTTTAAATGAGTCGCAGTCTATTTTTCTTCGTAATTGTTCGTGAATCAGATCTTTGTGCTACAGTAACAGTCCTCTGCGGATTACTGGTTTGACAACATACCTGTTAGTTCACTTAACCAGTCATATGCAGCTCAAGCTTAATACCTTTTACATGTGCTTGAAGTATTGCATCCATCTCCATGTTCTCCCTCAAAATCTCACCAAGATTCACTTAGGAGCATGTGTGAAACACCTTTGTAACATTTATGCACGTAGAACTGCTTACTCCTTCCTCTCAGTCACCTTTGGCAGGGTTCTCATGAGAATTTTCTTCCTGCTGCTCTGGGTTGTCTTGCAGCAGGCCCCAGCCCTGGGAAGCCTCCTCATCCTCCAGCTCAGAGCATTCGCTTCCTGCCGTTTCCATCTTTTCTTCATAACAACTGTATGAGGAAAAGTAGAAAAGATTGACTTTCCATCATGAGCCCCGGTCCTGTTCTGTCACGGCATCATGATACACAGATACTAGTGATACCATTTTCATACTTTTGTTCCTGTTGCTGATCAAATGCGAACACTGCAAAATAACAATATTAAGTTATTAAAGCCAATAGTAATGTAAATAGAAATACTTTAAAATAAAATCAGATAACCTGGATTTGACCTCTTAAAGAATTCTCTGGCCTCTTTTTGAGCTCCTCTGAATTGTTAGTCTTTCCAAACTTCGCTATCATTTGGTTAGCTATTATAACACTTCTTTTGGTGGTGGTCCTCTGCTCTGTTCGCTGGAATTCATAATTTCCAGGATATAAGTATGATGATTTTATACGTATATGAATTATGTGATATATAAAAATAAACATAGCAGAAAGGTAGTTTAGTTGGACTGGAGGCAGGTTTTTTTCCTAAGGTACCTTCATATATTTATGATTGGCAGTGAGCACAGGCAGCTTCTTCCAAAGAGAAAATGTTTTACTGTTATGATTAATTTTAATTGCAAAGAAATTTGATAAAAATTGAGGACACATGAATAACTTCAAATGTAATTCATCAAGGTACGTTTGCTGCGTTTACTTCCAACAAAATCTGTTCATTAACCAGTGTGAAGTTAGAAATTTTATTTTGTACTTATTTTGTATTATTTTTGTATTATTTATTTTGTGTTTTTATTTTGTACTACCAGGTTTTAGGAAAAAATGTTTTTTCCCCTCTCTTCCTCTCTTTTTTTTTTTTTTTTGTCTTGGGAGGGTGTTGGAGCAGAAAAGGTTACTCCTTTCCTTTTTCTAATGTAGATATAGATATCTATTCTGTGTTTCTCCTTGTCAGGTAGGTAGCATTATGTGGACAGACTTCTAGGAAACAGTTGATTTTCTCTATATAGATAAATCTTAGCTATCCCAAGAGAATTGTTATTTCTTTTTCTGTGAATAAGTTTGTTTGTACAAGACGGTATATTTCATACATATGAGAGTTATGCTCACTTCAGAACTACTTACGTTTCATAGTTAGGAGCTAAAAATCTCACTCAAATCCAAAGTCTTTGGATTCTTTTTCATCATAATGTCTGTGTTAAAATAGCAGATCAAACTTAAGTTTTGCCAACATAATAATTTAAATTTAAAAAAATGAATAATTTTTAATATTGTGCTGTAACGCATAATGCACAAAGTGGGACTGTTAAGTACATGCTAATGCAACTTCTGATTTCTGAGAAAACTGTCTTTAACAACGTCACTCTTGTTTAGTGGAATTTCTAATCTGTTTTCAGAAATTACTGAGTATTGTGTAGGACCTTTGGTATCACTGAATTATCTTGTGCCCTGGGGGTATAAAAGGTATATAAAATGCAACTTTCTATGATTTCTGACATTCTGTGTTTTGATTAATGTAAAAAATGTATGTGATAGGTCTTTCATATGATCTTAAAAGTAAGAGATTAAACCACTTAAATGAAGTAGAAAATTGCTTTTAGAATTAATATTGATATCTGTGGTGCACTGTGACATAGGAATTGTTTCTTCCCCACTGGAAAACACTGATGTGTTTGGAGTAAAATGTAATTATAACTGATATGGGAGCTGTATAACAATCAAAAACATGGAGAAGAATACATATGCATTGATACAGAGAGGCAATTTACGTAATCAACATGCAGTTACTTAAACTAAAGTTTTAGCAGGAGAGTAATATATTCTCCCTTCAATTATGAAGAATATTATGAAAAGATACCATCAATTACAATTATAGTTATAACATTTCTCTCTGAAACCTGTTTACGTGTTATTTTACAGAAAATGTTAACAAGTACCTCCATACGTAGTAGCTCTCCCATACTAAGCCTGCGTGATATGGTTCTCTGAACATGTCACCTCGGTCACTTGAACGGTCTGCAAGGTGAGATACGGCAAGCGGATGTTGGGATATCCCTGCGGTGCGGGGGGCAATGTACCGACGTGTGGGACTCCGACACTGCAGCAAGCCTGCGAGGCCAGAGAGAGCAGCTCTGTTTGTGGGAGAGATGCTGTCAGCTCGTGCATGTCCGAAACGGGACATCCCCCCTCCCAGGACACGGTGACTTCGTATCGGGAGCGGGACTTCCTTTCCCCTCGCCGAGGCCGTGCCGAGGTGCGGCGGCAGCGCCGTACCGGCCGTGCGTGCTCAGCCGCAGACGCCTCTCCTCCGGCGGCGGGCAGCCGGAGCCGCGCGCCGGCGGGGTCAGCACCGGGCGCCTCCGCCAGCCCCGGCGTGCGGCAGAAGCCGCTCTGCGTGCTTGGGGCACAGCCCGTTACGCCGTCGGCCGGCCTCCCTCGGAACGAGGCCTCTGTGCGCGACGGCTGCTGCGCTCATCCGTGGCAGATGAGCTGGGCACCGGGGAATATGCTCCTGGGGTCGTCGAATTCGCAGGAGAGGAGATCCCATTGTAGGCATTTGACCACACAGCGGAGGATGAGGAGTGACGAGGGAAGCGGATGTGGTTCGTGGGAATGGGCACGGCTACGGCAGAGGAAAGAGCTTGCAGCAGCTGGGGGCTTGGAAGCCCCTGCAGAGAGCCAAGGCAGTGCCTCTCCTCTGCCTCCTTTCCGCTGGCTCTGGCCATTTGTAGCTATTAGTGCCTTTTGGCCTCCAGGAAGCCACTGATTTCTGTCTTGCTTATTGACAAAATTTTTTTAAAAAATGCTTTTAACCTTTCTCATGCAAGAAACTCTCCATGCATTATACTACAGACAGTGATATGAGATATTTTTTAGCATGTAAGTGGGCAGCTCGCAGCTGGATGTGAAGCTTAAACTTACCTAAGAGTACCAAAGAGAGTAACCTGGGTCTGGTAGCTTCGTTTGTTAACCCTTACACTCCTCCATGCCATTCTCAAGTTTTAGACCTTCTTGATGGCACTCTCAATCATGTCTTCCTAGTCTTTCCAGCCTATGGAGTCTATGTATGCTCCTTATATGGAAGCCCTCTGTACTTTTGATTATTCCTTCTGCCTTTTTTTTTTTTTTTTCCCCCTGGATCTTTTCTGCATCTACTGTATCCTTTTCTGGTTAGGAGGGAGAAGGAGAAAGAGATGTTTGTCATACTCCGGACACAGTGGTAGCTAGATTTATATCATGGCATAAGGATGAGGGATTTTGTTTGTTTGTTTGTTTGATTTGGTTTTACTCCTTTCTTACCACTTTCTACCATACAGTATAACTGGTACTGAAAACTGAGCAGAATGATCATTTTTTAACTGCAGATCCTGAATTCTAAGTAGAAGTTCAAAGCCCATCATTCTGTGTTTAGCATTGTTTCTTCTCTGTAGACATACATCAGTTTATATTTCTCTGCATTATCAAGTCTTTATAACTCCACATTCAGTATAATATCCTCCTCCTGTTCTTCACAGTCAGCCCTCCACTTCAGTAATTTAGTGTTATATAAAATGTTGTGACATGGCTCACTCCCCTTTTCAGACCATTTTTGAAAATGTTGAACATCATAGACCTTGTTATAGGTGCTTTGGGTCTCCATTGCTGATCTTCCTCTACAAAATCATTTTGCATAAAATTTTCTTCTGCATTGTCATTTATTCTGAATATTGTATTTTTAAACCAATTATTTTAAGCAATGCAAACCCTTTTATGTTGTGCAGCTTAGTTTCTTTAAAAAGGGCAACAGAGCTCATTAAATGTTTTTTTGAAATATATGACTTATCCCAGTTGGATCTCTCTTGTCTGTGTTCTCAGTGATTTCTCCAGAAATCTGTAATCATATGGTAGTACCTGCCTTTCTTTTTCCTACTGGAATGTTGACTGTTCCTTGACATGTTGTACGTATTTATCATGTTTATGACATACATGTTTTGTTTATTGCAGTTTCTGCTCAGTTGCTTGGTATGTATTTCATGTGTACTGATCTGCAGTTTTCTGTATCTCCTTTAGTACCTTTTAAATAGATTTTATATTAACCACCTTCCTTCAATATCAGGGCAACTTCAAGTGAGCATTTGCCCGCTCTCATTAGAAGTCCAACTATTTCATACTCATATTCTTCTAAAATACACCCCAGTGTAGAGATGTGTTAGAGCTGGGTTTGTGTGTCTGTTCTAATCTTCTCTAAGGGTACTTCAGTTTAAGACAGATCATCTGATGCTTTAGCCCAGCCCTGCTACCACCAGGAGAGGAGTCACCACTGCCTCCCCCAGCCCTGGGGAGCCCCCAGTGCCTGCAGTGCCCTGAAACCTCATTGTGTTTTCCTGTCTGAGCCTGTCAGAGATTGCTGTCTTTTGTTTTCTCCATTGGACACAACTTCAACTTTTTAGAAGGATGCCTTTTCTTTTTTTTTCCTGGTAGTCTCTTTTATGCTGTTTATTCATGACAGCTTTCTTCTGGACTTTCTCAAGTCTTTTTTTTTTTTTTTTAATAGGTGGTATACATTTTTTTCTGAACTTGCCAAAAGATGTCTTTAATGAGTCTCCATGACACCTGTAAAGGTATGACTCTTACAGCCATCCCTTTTTTCTTCTTTTTAACAAGCTTACTCATTTCTATTCAGTGACCTTCTTTGAAATACAGTGTTAGATTTTTTGGGCTCTTGTTGCTCCTTCAAGGATGTAGATTCTCATCTACATCAAAGTAGCTATTGGCTGTGACTAGAAATCTGCTTTGTGTGAAAATTTACCGTGTGTCCCTCTGATGTGACATGTGACATGAAACTAGGCAGGTAGAAATATCTGATGGCTCTGATATTTATCTGCCATACTTGTAGGAACATGTTTTGATATTAGGAAGGCTCTCTGTTTCTTGGGTGTCTTTAGGGATCTGTCCAGAACATGGTTTAATGTTTATGTGTAGTGTCTTAGTGTTACCTTCTTTGGTCGTAGCTAAAGGAGTGTCCTGGGGTTGTTTAATCTGGATGGCCTGTGTCAGATTCCAGATGCATGTAAAAATCAAAAACAGTCAGTCTCTAATCTTTGAGAAAGAAGTCAATCTATCTGTGAGATGATCCTGTAATTTAAGGTGGTCTATATGAAAATACAGTCTAAAGTCTAAAGGCTTGAGTGATTTTGCTTTTATAGGGAAGACTGGTCTGTATGTAGAAGTTACCTCCTTGCAGTAGTACCTAGCTGTCAGTAGGGAACTAAGGAAATGATGACTGGAATATGTGAGCAGCGTCCTCTAGATGCTGCTTCCATCACTTCCATTGCTAGGAAGGGCATTGAAGAGGAACATCCTACCAAAGAGTAGCACCATAACAAAAGCCATACCCAGTGTTGGTGTTGGGTAAGGACCTCTGAGTGTCTGATCCTTGTGCAGCCATTGGGATTGCAGTGATTCTCGGCACCTCCCACGATGGTCATACGTTTTGAACCAACATCGTAAGCAGTAGAAGCGGTCCCCGAGCTGCCAGATGGAAGTGCAGTGTTGTTTAGGGAGTGACCTGCTGTTCAGCTGCTGTGGGGAGTACCTATTTATCAGATGCTGTAAAGAGTCAGGGAGTGAAAATGAGCCTGACAGTTGTTTGTCTTTATTTTCATGAGAGTTTTCTGAAAGGATTTTTTATTGTTGTGGTGGTGGGCTTTCTTTGCACCACTTTGTGTTTTTTTCCACTTCATTCTTTTTGGCTGTTTGTTTGGATTATTGTTTTCTTTTCCCTTTATACATTGTCATCTTGGGGGTGAGTAGGAGCCTTGTTCTTTGGCCATCTGTAGCATCTTTTATGTATTTTGTTTAACTAGATAGGCTTAGATAGGCTAGTCATTTAAGTATATTTTTGGCAAGTAGGTTTTTTTAATAGGGCTTTCTATGATGGGGAAAAAAATTGAGGACCCAGAGCTCTTCATGTAGACACAGAATGATGATATTGTTGGCACAACTGCTGTGTGGTGAGACAACTCAAGTGATGGGCACTCTGTGATGGACGGATACGAGCTCTTCAGAAAAGGCGGAGAAGAGGTGCAGTTTTTCCTTTACATGAAGGAGGACTTCGACTGTCTGAAGCTCTTCTGTGGCGTAGGTGCCACTCTGGGTGAGGGCTTGTGGGTCAGGGTCGGAGAAGAGCCCCCCTGAGGGAGACACTGAGGAAAGTTTGTTACAGACCACTGAAGCAGGGGGAGGAAGGAGACAGTTTTCTTTAAGTAACTTGAGAAAGTGTCTGGATCACAGACCCTGTTCCTGTGAGGGACTTTATGCTCCCTGTCATTTACTGAAAGGGCAACGCAGTGGGACACAGGAAATGTGGAAGTTTTCTGGAGTGATCAGAGATCATTTTTGCTAGGTGGCTCAATCAGGCATGATGCCCTCCCGGATTTGATATTCATGAACAAGAAGAACTGGTTGGATATATTACAATCGTTGGCAGCCTTAGTGTAGTGACCATGGAACAGTGGAGTTTATGATGCGCATGGAGAGGAAGGACAAAGGCAAGTGTCACATACTCTGCTTTCAGCAGAGCAAATTTTGGCTTATGCAGGGAACTGGTAGGTGGATCCTATGGGAGGCAACTGTGAAGGGAAAAGGAGTTGAAGAGAACTTGTAGGTTGTTAAGGACAATGGAGTGCAAGAAAAGTCCATCCTGATATCCAGGAACATGAGTATTTGTATCAGGAGACGGGCTTGGTTACACAGGGAACTCTTGAGGGGGTTCTGAAGCCAGGAGGACAGATGGGGATGCATTGAGCTGGCAGATACCGTGGTGAGGCCACTTTGTATTATCTTTGAAAGACCGTAGAGATCAGGGGAAGCCTCTGATGTGTGGAGAAAAGCAAATGCTGCATATGTTTTCAAAAAGGACAGTCTGAGGAATGCCACCCAGTTATCCTCACTTTGATCTTTGGGAAAATCATGGAACCTGCCTTCTCTGAAAACACGTTCCTAGTGATTGTGAACAGCTAGCTTGGATTTACCTAAGGCAAACCATGTTTGACTAACCTGATTGCCTTCTATAATTAAATTGTTGGATCTGGAGGTGAGGGTGGAGCAGTGTATGTCATGTACCTTGACTCCAGCGAGGCATTTGACAAGTGTCTCTCACAGACTGTTGGCTGGGTGTACAGCTGGGGTTGTGTGTGAAAAACTTTCTGGAATATTGGACTCAAAAGTAGTGGTTAACAGGTCACACTGGGCAGGATAGAAAGGTGGGTCTGGTCCTGGTGGAGTCTATTCTTAAATCTGTCCTGTTTAATATTTTTGCCAGTGACCGGATGGAGAAATGTCAGCACCCTCATCAGGTTTGCAGATGTCACCAAACCGGAGTGTGCAGTCAGCGTGCTTGAGGGCAGGGATGCAATACAAAGGGATCTTGACAAGCTGGAGGAGTGAGCTGGATTAAACCTCACGAAACTCAGCTAGGAAGAATGCTCTTGGGACAGACTTGCCTCCTACGACAGTACAGGCTGGGCAGCATCTCTGCTGAAAAGTACCTGGGGGTCCTGTAGAAGATAGCAAGCTGAATGTAAGGAGTAGCCAGTCCTGGTGGTGATAAAGGCTGGCAGAGCATCTGCAGCTGTATCAACAGGAGCATAGCCAGTGGATTGAGGGAAGTCATTATCGCTCTTTACTCAGCATTTGTTAGATCACATCTCGGTACCACATCAAGTTTGGTCCCCCCAAGGGGGAGGTATGAGGGGTATGAGGAGGATGCTGATAAAGTGGGGTGAGTTCAGCAATAAGCCACAAAGCTGATGGGTGACTGGGGCACTTGCCCTGAGTAGACTGAAGCAAAGGGCTCCTTCTGCCTGGAGATGTGACTTTGGAGGCCCTAGCAGCAACCTGACAGTAGTACCTGTGAGAAGACCACTGGGAGGATGAAACCTGTCTTTTTCTCTGTGGTGTGTAGCAGGAAAACAAGAGATAGTAGTTGTAAGTTGAAACACAGGAGGTTCTGACTCATGGTAAAGGAAATAAAAAAAAATCACTAAGGGAATAGCTATGCAGAAGAACAGTTTGCCCAGAGAATCCAGGTGGTGGAATCTTCTTCCTTCAAAGTTTTGAAGATATGTCCAACTAGAGTCCTAAAAAGTCAACCTGAATTCAGACCCAGGTCTGAGCAGAAGTTAGGCAATCTCCAGGTCCCTTCTCCTGTGAATGGTGATGTGGCACACAGGTCACCGTAGAAGTTCTTTGACTTTATGCCTGTATGATTTATAAATAGGTATATCTATTTGTTCTTAAAAAAGCAGACTAGACCTAATATATGATCATCAACATCTGCATACTCTTATAACCTAATGCCTTGTAATGCTCTCACTTCTACATCCTTTTCTGATAGTTCCTGAATCCCTGCTAATCGTTTCCTGTGAGAAAATAGGAGAAGCAAACTGTAATCATGGAAAGAATTCACGAAATTGCAATGTTTTTGTGTTTGTGGTAAAAGTATGCTAGTACGGTATGTCCAACTGGTTGGGACTAATTTATTACTTCTATTTTTGTTTAGATTCTTATCCCCCAATTACTGTCTGTACGTTGCTGCAGTTTGATATGAGAAGCATAAGAAAATATAACAGGTAGGAAGTGAGGGGTTCTTTGAGCTGTCTCACAATAAATTACATGTTTTCAGAAGACAGACAGACATGCCTGAAGATAGAGTAAGGCATGGTATGTGCACATGTTGGATAAATTGTTCAGAAATCTCCATGAATATGATATTGCTTGTGCATACTTAAAAGATTAGTGTCAACATGGGTTATCTATCATGTAAGTACAAGTCAAGCAAGTTAGACCTGCCTCAGGGTTGGTTTATTTTGTACACCCAACTATTCAGACAATGCTGTTGTGGAGGTTTTGGAAGTGAGGACTAGGGAGGAGTGATTTTTTCATTGCTCCAGGCTTCCCATTTATTTGTGCTGTCTCCATATGCTACAGTGTGCCTTGGTAAGTACAGGTAATCAGGGTCCTATTAATCTTCTGGAGAACGAAGATCTAAATGGAAAAAGAAAAGCCCCAGTTATATACAGCCTGTACATCAGTTGCAGAGTGGATGAGACATATCAGAAGTAGATGATGTATTTAGTTCATGTCATCATTTTTTTCTCTAACAAGGCAATTCCCAAGACATTAAATACTAAATTTTTAATCTTTTCCTATAAATTTTATTATTTTCTTGACCTAATTCTTTGCATAGTTGCATGTTCTCATGATTAATTGAATGTAGGTATTTTGATCAGAGAATTAATTCTATTCTTTGAAATTAGAATTTATTTTTGTGGTGTAGAATATAACATCTGAAATTTTTAAGTGCATAGCATTTGTTAAAAAATTGGGAAAAGGTGTAGCTGGGGAAGGTTGACAGCTCAAACAGAAATATTCAGGAATTCATTGTTTAATTTGTACCAGGTAAAAAGTGATTGTCCACCCCCCCCCCCCTTCTGTGTTTCTATTGGTACCCTAACATAATAAAATACAGCCTTCATTTGTTTAAGTAATAACATAAAATAGTAAGTAAAAAATCGGCTAATGAGATCACAGTAGTATGAAGGTCTTTTCATAGGCTCATTTAACTTTGGCATGCTTATAAAGCATAACTACTAATTTATTTTGTATGTTCTTGTTAATTATAATGGTATCCAGTAGTGCTGATCTCGTTGCGAGCTTCTCAGTCTTTCGCTGTTACAGAATTGTCCAACACAACAACCAGGATTCAAGAAGAAAAGCAGTATTTTGTTTTCCCTTTTTTGTATTTGCAATTCTGTAAATTAGATAATACTTTTAAAAGTGAATACTTGTTGTAAAGTAGATTAAGGTCTTTAGGTCATTTGAATACAACCAGAAGTACATAGTCTGAGTATTAAGTACCTTTGCAAGCATCTTTATTTCATAGCTTTAGAAGATATACGTCGTATATTGCTTTTTTACATATATATACACACCCACATGTTTTAAATAAAATTCAGGTAGTTCAGTTGATCTTATATAATTTAAGACTTGTTCAGAAGTTGTAATGTAAATTAGGATGTATATTTCGTTTTTAGTTGCGTGGGAGGGCTCTACATTGAAAAAGTGGAAGCCATGGATACCAGTTAATGTATATTCTGTTAAATTGATAACCAGTGTCTCCAACAAGTAAATCTTGCTTCATTGAAACCAGCCATGTTTTTGGCCTGATTACTCCAAAATAACAAGCATATTTAAATAAACCTTATATAGAAGCCCTGCAGCTATGGTCTAAAATATTTCAGAACACATCTGTAAGTAGTGGTTCACTGGAATATTTTATATAAATACCCACTTAGAGAAGTAATGCAACCTTAGAACCATTTTTACTTTAAAAAAAATATGAACAAGCAGACCTGAGGTGAAATAGCAGCCGGTCAGATTGGCTGTTGGTCTGTCAAAAGCTGCTTAGGAACTTTAGTGTGTTCTCATGAGCTCAGTTACCTTTTTAACAACTTCAAAGGCCACTAGCAAGCCACGGTAATAAATATGAGCCTGTAGTCTCAAACCAAAATGTTGTTGTGGAGGCGGTACAAACAAATAACAGGGAAGCTTATTCTAATGAATTATGGTCTGAATTCTGAATGAGGTAAAAGATAAATGCAACAAATACATGAATGTGTTAAAGCGAATTGTTCTTAGTATGTGAATATTTTTTTTGTTCACTAAAAGTTTGAAGGAATGGCTTCATCTGGGAATTAATTTGACTTTCATTCTGAATTACACTCTTTTTATATTTTAGTCATTTGTGAAACAACCAGGCTAATTCACATAAATAAGAGCCAAATCCTGTTGGTTTTGCTCAAAATGAATAATGCTTTACAACATCAACAAATCTAATGCAGAATATCATATGACAAAGTGCTGCCCAAACTGTGTAACAGTCTCAGTGGTCAGAAAGGGTCTCCTACCTGTAACAAACTGAGGAGAATCGGCCCGCATGTGTTTCTGGGCCTGATGGATATGCATCGTTGTTGCCCATTTTACTGTCTCTTAGGGAAGAGTTGGATTAGAATTCTTATACATTTCTAATGAACAACTACATTTCAAATTAATTCTGTTGTCAATTCATGAAATTGTGCTTTCCCAGGCATTGCATATGGTTTGGGTATTTGTTTGTTTGACTTGGATTTTAGGGATTTAAATGAGAAGTCAGAGAGGAATGGTGTGTAGGCTTTTCCAGTTCCACTGTGTTTTACTGCTCACTTGACTGGTGTGTTTCTGTGTGGGTAAATAACGTGCCATTTTGCTGCTAGGCACTGGTTGGATTTACAGCAGCTGCAACTGTATTTTAAAAATGAGTTCTGTCAGGATGCTTTTAAAACTTCATCTTTTTTTGTGAATTGGATTGTAAACCTTTCAGGAGAATTCAAATGGAATTCTTTGATCTCAAAGAATGTAGAAAGTATCTTGATAAGCACTGTCAGTATTGAGTAGGTATACAATGACATTAAAGATACGTCACATATTTAGGGATAGAATATGCTGGCTCAGTTGGAGGGAGGGTAGGGAGTTTGCTATTAAACTGAAATATCTGGGATGACCCAAGTCCATATTTCAGGATACGGACAAAAGTTAAAAGAAATTAGTGTTTATATACAGATAAAACTCCAGTGGAACATAGTATAAATAAAGGGTAGGTTAAAAGATACATTTCTAAAGGTGAAGATACGCGGTTAAAAAAAAAAAAAAAAGAAAGCAGCTCGTAAGGCCTGCCATCTGTTCCTGGGATGTACATCTGTCACATGTACACGTGTGTTTGCCTGCCTACTTTAAATACTCTTCGCTGACTTTCAAAAAAATTCTAGAAATTCTGGTAATCAAACCCACCAAGGACAAAATTTTAATAATCAAGACTAGGTAGTGTGTTTGTTTTCATATTAGGATTTAATAGTGAGTAATTACAGTAAAATGTTATCATCAAACATTTTTCTTCTTCTGCAGAAGGTTGTATCTCACCAAAATATTTCATGTTTTTAAGGAAGACTTCATATTTTGTTACTATCATAGGGATTTTTTTTTCTCCTGAGCTGAAACAAATGTAATGTTTTATAAGATCCAAGCTAAGGAAAACCAAATATTTCAAAAATTTTTGGAATAAAAGAATACGGGAAAAAAAAAAGAGAAATAGATGCTGACAATTGATGCTTACATTTTAATGTCTGTGAGCAGACCGCACGTGTTGGTGAAAAACTAACTGTGAGCTGTATTTATGTCTAGATACACAAGGCCCTAGATAATATACCGAGGCAGAAGCATAGCTGCGCATGCCGTCTCTTAACAGCAGAGCAAGGAGGACGTTTCTCTCCATGGGTTGCGTATTTCCATTCTGAATCGAGGGCAACTGCATAACCATCAAACGAACTTTTATAACACGTTTCATTTTTCAACAACTTTAAAGAATTGTCACCTGTCTTCACCTCCTCAAATTTGACTTGGCATTCTTACCAGTTTTTAACATTTTTCTTTCTTTCCCTTTGTATTAAAGCCTGTAAGATTTCCTTCTCGCTTCCCAGTACGGTCCTACTGTGCAGGGGTTTCACGCAGTGTTTATTTCTCCAGCCTGTTGTTCTTTGCTCTTCCTTCTTCACTTGCTCTACTACAGAGGCTGCCAGGTAGCTTGCAGTTTTCTAGGAACTTCGACCTTTCCAGCAGGTTTTGTTATATTCTACAAACAGAGGAAGAAGTTAGAACTGGAACTCTTTTAAATGTCCAAACATCTTGTAACAAAGTGTGTATTAATAATGCCCGTTGGAACAGAGGGTTTTTTTTAACAGTGGGAAAGCAATGTATTCTATATAAAATTCTACATTCATTTTACTCTTCAGTCTGCTGCTGCCTGACCTTGTCAGCAAGGGAGAATTGCCGAGAGGAGCCTTCCAGAGTCTGGAAGGATCAGCTTCAGAAGTAGCAGAGTTTCAGGCATTAAGGCCATGGCTCTATTAGTAAATTAGACAATGTGTGGAAGTGTTTCTGGGTCCCTGCCCCGTTTCTGGCTTGTGCGTTGCCCCCACAGTTCCCTGAGACCCTTGAGGAATTGCAGTGTTGTTCCTTCGAGCGTTCCCAGCAGCAGCTGCATCGCAGCCGCTCTTGGAGGCCTTGCTAGCCTAGGTGTGGGCTCATCCGTGCAAGCTGACTTCAGCCATCAGAGGTAATGTCAGGCATTGCTTAATTTAGTATTTTGGATGCAACCTAAGTATATTTTTTCCTGATCTGCATGGTCTTTCCTTCCTCCGCCTTGTTTGGCCCTCTGTCTTCTTCTACAGTCTCAACCATACAGCTGATTTTTACTTCTTACCTGTCCTTTGTCCTCCCTAATAGGGTATTTAGGTTAAAATTTAGCTGCTTCACTGTATCTCCAATTCCCTTCCAACCAAAATAAATCCATCTAATAAAAATCCTAGATAATGTGGTAAAATTATACTTTGTACTCTGCTCAAGGAAGTCGTATCTCTTTATAAAAGATTTCCCTGTTAGCTCACTGGCCGTGTTTTTGTGTACAGTATTCTGTCTGGAACAAGGCACTTCAGTGAAACCTCCTCCCTCTTGTTTGCTTTTAGGTACTTCCCTAGTAAAAACAATAACAAAAATAGAACTAGAGCTTGAGAGGTACCTTATTTGTCTCCTTACTACAAGGCAGAAACGTGGTGAACAACTTTTGCTTTGTGGACTACAGTAAGATCGCTTTTTAAGCCCACTACTCTACAATCTTCTCTTTAAACTTTCTTTTTTTGTGTTGTTTTTATGTGTTTTATGCAAAATGCGTATGTGAAAATTTTTGGAGAAATTGTAAACAATTGTAATGCATATCTGGAGCTAGTTACAGCATATTAAATGATGTCCAAAAGCTGTAAATATTTTTCATTGTCTTGTCAGGATGGTGATGCTGGAATTGATTTCGGACATCACTCCAGTTCAAGGTTGAATTTAAAAGGTCTTTTGAGGCTGAGAAGAAGCAGGTGAGTACTGATCAATCATTACAAATCTTTGAATATTTTTTTTTTTTGTGCATCGCTTTGGTCCTGTTCTTGTTTACTGATCCATGTTCACATAGCTCCTCTGTGCTTCTGATTCACTGCTTGAACTAGGCAGCAGGGAACATTTAATTCCTCTCCTCTTTCCCGGGTTTTTCAGGCTCTGCCACAAAACGCAAGCAAAAACACTGAACTCTCACCAAGGACTTTGGAACCTTGGAGGCTAGAATGTGGTAAAGAAAAATTTTGTATAGCAAGTACAATTTTAGCTCTACCCGGCAAGAGTATTCCATTTTTTTTAGAAGTTAGCAAAATAATACCCTTTATGTAGAAGAAACTGAAAATAACAGAATTATTCTTTAAGAATTTTCTTTATCCCAGTTGCACAATACAGCACTTTTTAGTGGCTGAAAGTCTGCCTGTTGCATATGCTGTAGGCCTTTCAGGTAATGCTTTCAGAGTTTGATGGTTGCCTTTTGCTTTAAAGGGAGTTCAGTACAGTTAGTAGTAAGAAAATCATACACTGATCCCTGAAAATAGCTGTATCTTTGTTCCTTAAGTTGCTTATGCTTGAGTCTTGAGTGGCTGAAGTTAATTTTCATTCTTAACTTCACTAGAATGACTGTGTTAAGAGTATCATAATTATATTCTAAAAGAAAATTCTTTTAGTTTATATTTTAATAAATATTTTTGTAATGCATTAAATTTTAAAAGACCAGATAATCTAGTAACAAATTCCCGAGTTTGGGTATCCCTAGTTTGTTGAAACAGGAACAGTGTCTGTTCCACTGAGAAACAGGAATATGCCATGATGCTAAAGACCATGAGTTCAAACCTTGTTTGAAGTGCTGTGTGTGTTAACAGTTTGAAGAAACACTTAGTGCATGAAGTACTGCCTTGGGAGTTGACAGGCCTGCACGGAATACTTTGCTTTGCTCCAGACTTTCACAGCCATCTTGAGCAAATCATGTAAGACTATATATCAAATTTTTTACCTTGGATCTGGAAAAAGATATTCTGAAGGAATTAGTGTAAGGGGAGAACTTAGGAGGCCACTCACATTTATTTCAGATTTCTCCATACCTGATATGTTATCAAATAATTAATTTACTTGTTAAGTATTTTAGTTGTTCAAATGTTGGCAAAGCACAGCAGTAGAAAAACACCTTGTCAATATCTTCAGCATTTTTCAAATACCAAATTTTAGGCAATGTTTTCATGGATAAGCTTCACAAGATGTTCAACTGGTGCCTGATTTTACAGGTGCTTATCTCAACACGTTAAAACAAACTAACTCACTGTGAGAGGAATAGGCTCAATTACTTCTATGTGTACAGCTGTTTCCTAAATACAGGCACACCATTTTACAGTATGGTACATGCAGCAGCTGTTAAGGTATTATGAAATATTCAAATAAACCTATATCATCCATAATATTGGTGGTATTCATAGACTCGTGCTTCAGAGGACAGGGAAAAGGAGTAGTTGCAAAAGGAGTTAAAGATGGTGAGAGTCATTAGTAATGAAATAATGTTTACAGTAAGTTTTCCAAAGCTTCCCTCTCCAGGAGGATGCACAAACCTTTTTAATCCAGTGGGAAGGACAAGATACACCTGATACTTGCTTTGCTCTATCTATTCTTAACTACTGGATAATAAGAAAGGAAAATACCTTTCTTCCAGTTTACCTTCATCTTACTGATTCAGGAAAGCTTTTTCCAGCGACTTAAGGTACTGTCCTGAAGCGTACACTATGAATATGGGAAAACCACAGGAAAAAAAGAAAAGATACAAGTTTAGCTTAGCAATGTCATGGATGAAAGAATATATAGTGCTATACAGGGACAGTACTGTGGACATCACAGTGGTATCACACAGAAAATAGAGATTTCATCCATGGCTTTATGTAAATATATTGTAGTAGTGTTTTCTGTTACAGTACCCAGTAGTGAACTATCACCTATTTGTGGACATATGTCTAGGAGATGTGCTTAACTTTAGCTCTATTAGGTAGTTTCTCCATCAAAAGTGTCAGGATTTTGGAGAACTGCTTAGTTTTGGTCGAAATATTTTTGTTATACTGGAGTGGAGTAATTGCGGTCTGGTGAACGAGCCAGATGTTTTTTTGGAGGATGTTTTTCTGGAAATTCACTACGCTCTGCACCAAATAATGTTAGACATGCAATAATACTGACTTTTGTATCTGTAATAGTTTGGCAGCATCATTTTATTGAATTCCAATATGTCTGGAACTTAAGGCATATGGAGGAAAGCAACTATTACTGTGTTTCCTCAGTTATTTTCTTCCATAACTTGAAGTTAAATACAATCTATAAAAATGCTCCCTCTAAAGAAAGCCAATTTTATTTTGGCCTGTTCAGCACCAGTCTCTCTTTCTTGAAATATGTACAAGCGGGGAGTGATTTTTTTTTGTAGTCTATGAGGAAATAGTAGTAAATTCTGGCTGAAGATCTTGACTGTGTCATTTAGAGCTGATATAGGNATGGCAGGACACAGTGTCTTTGCACCCTGTTTTCCTACCAAATAGTCTCTGTCTATATACTCAGGACCTTTACTGGCAATCTGGTTTCCACCTGCAAGATTCTGAAACATAAACAGTGCTTTACTCTTTAACAGAATACTGTTAGATCAGAGAGATTCTTTATTGTACTATTTTGAATTATCTTTCTAGGGTGATTGTGACTAGCTGTAAATTACTGATTTGGGAAAACTTGAAGGCAATGAAAATTGAGGCAACTTTTTGTCAAAAAGTAGTTTACGTTCATAGTATCAAGTTTGTGGCCTGGAACTATGAGGTAGTAAATTTTTGCTATGATTATCCAAAGTATCAAACTTTGCATTTAAACTGGTTTGCTTTTCACTTCAGCTGCACATTAAGTACAGTCTTAATGGTCTGATTTGCTGGGAAGAGCACTATTACAATAATCTGCTTTTTACAGCCCATATCAAATATGAACTTGCATCACTTAATACAAAGTTTGTGCTTTGGGAGATATTTTCACAGCATCTAGGAGCAATGCCCCACATTTCTTGGAATTAGTCCTTAATGATATCATCTTCAGAAATGAGTTGTTGCTCAAATACCCTGATTATTTTGTGGTTTCTGTCTGATCCAGTAGCTATATTTAAAATGTCAAAGGAATGTGTAAGGAAAAGCCATTTGAAAACTGCTGCTTTTTCAAGTAATTGTATGAAATGGGAAGCAATGGTGTGAATGATTCTTTTTTTCCTATATGACACAAATAATAGAGGTGGGATCTTTTAATTTTTAACTGAACTGAATGCAGGTTTCTAAATACAGCCTGCTTGAGAAGAGAGGACCATTACTGTAGTTGTCATGTAAAATAAAGTTGGAGTCTGAAGCTCCTTTTTAGCTGTCAGCTTTATTAAGAAGCTACTGGTGTGTTGAACCAGGCACCTGCATTATATAAGCGGTGTATGGTAGCATCTGGGGAAAATTTTCTCTTTCTTCACTGCTGCTTTATTAGGTCTCGCTCAGTCGTTCACTGGTGCCCTGTCTTAGAGCAGCTTTCTAGCTGCAACTCACAGCACAGTAGGTCTAATGTAGATTGACGCCTTTGCCAGAGGACTGATTGAAACTTGTGTCTCATAGTTGCTAATGCTCACTCAACCATTTTATTGAAGATAAAGTAAATAAAATAGATTGCCATATGAGAATTCCCTGAAATCAAATGGAATAATTTGACAGGTTTAAGCCCATGAAAAAAGCCAAAGCGAAGAAGCAGATGGGAATACTTTTTATGCACAGTATGCCCAGAAAAGGAGTCTGCCGGCTTGCTGCTGAACTGTTAATGTTTTTTACCAAAACTATTATTGTTGAAAACATTAACATCATTTCCAATGGTATTTCCATTGTTGCTTAAGGTGCTACCTCTCCCAGATAACAGGAGCTTTTTGACTGGATATCATGTTAATATTTCTAGAGTGCATTGTATGATCTCTACGATCTTCAATATTAACTAAGAATGAGTTTATTCTTTGAGAGAATAATTCTGTGAAATAATGCGGAACAGATAATTTCTTTCACAAGATTTTAATAACTGTTACAATTTTAAATATTACAACCAAAACCACTATAACAGGCACTGATGTTTCTAAAAGTATATATTTACTAGCAGTATGCAGCTGCTAAAACCATTGTTATAAATTGTTTTAGACGTATAGTCAGCAAAACCCAAATACTGTTCCCTTCTCTTTCATGAAGAATTGCTGTGCAGAAGTGACATAGTAGGTCCATGCTGTTTTTAGAAACAAGATGGTACATAGTAGAGAGCTAAGGTACAACCAAAAACATAGACCTCTTATCTTTTTTTCTGGATGACAATGAACTTTGGTCTTTTTCCTTGGTCTGCTGAGTTCTTTGTAGCTAATTGGACTACTTGTTCAAGAGAGTAAGACACCTGAGCTTTCATTTAGTATGACAAATAATTTAAAACACTTTTAGAGTTGATAAAGCAAATAAAGATAAAATGATTTTAAAAAAAGTTACAAAAATTGTTGCAGATGCAGCCTCAATTTCACACCTTGAAAACACATTTAGAAATTAAATGTGTTCATTTTGCTTTTTTCTTCATATTTAAACAAAATCTGCTAAACTTATTTTGTTAGAAATTATTTTTAAAAGAAGGTAAATAATTTTATTACAAAGGAATATAAGGTATTGTCAGTACACAAGGATGGGATGTTTGTGAGGTTTCAAGAGTATTGGTTTTGAAATAAATTATGAATGAGGTATTTTAAAATGCCTTGCAGGAGAGACTTGACAGCCTGGAAAAGCATAGTACGGATGGATTTCCAAATGAAGTGTTAGCCAGAATACACGGTGGTGCTGATGCAATCAGTGGCCGGGACAGTGCTTGTCAGATTCATATTTCCAGTGTGATTGTGAATAAATGTAAGAAAATGCAAATGATATTCTCAGTTTTTCCCATTTTGGTCATATTTTTAAGAGGGAAAATTATTTTGCTTATAGTCCAGAACACTGGCACCAGTTGCACTCTGGAGAGATATTTTCTCTTTGTTGTTGTTGCCATGCTGAGGATTGTGTGTCTGGCCAAACTCTTGATGCTCTCACAGCTGTTCCAGACTGAAAATTTCAACATTCAAGGAGGAAAATGTAATGACTGGGATGTCAGTTAGATAGGACTTCCCATCTTCCTGGCTTCTTCACCTCATTCATCCCAGGGAATTCTTTCCATTCTTGAAATAGGATAAGAGAGTCATGAACAGCTTAATCTTTCGTTGGGAAAGACCAGAGGAAGAATCACAAATCTGCCACTAATCCCCATTTTAGCCCTTTTGTTTTCCTCTTTTCTTCTGTTTTCCATGAAATGAAGTTCTCAGAAGCTGTTGTTTTTCTGAGTAGGCAACAGAGAACATCATTAATTCAATTAGAGTTTAATTATGCACATGCAGGTTCTTTTTTTTTTTTCCCAGGTAGGGGATCCAAGACAACGAATCACTGCTTATTTCTGTATTGGGAAGTCTTTCCTATCTGTCACAAGTTGTTCTCCTTAAATTGGAAAGCCATTAAACATTACCACACTTTGTGGAAGAAAATACTCAGAGACATGAAAGTCTTCCAGCACAGATTGATTTATAGAGAATAAAAGCAAATTTTATCAAGAGAAACAGAGACCTCAACAGTAGTTTACTTTGGATTTTTATAAAGCTAAGGAAACCAAATGTGGTTTCCTTTACAAAATGATTTCCCAGAACAACTTATGTGTCCTGTTTTTTGGTATAGTCTCTTATTTGACTATATCTGTAAGTAATTCTGAAACACCAGTTTTCATGTTACTGTTGCCTGTGTTTGCCAGTTATAGAGTAAACCAGCTACTTAAAATCCTCATTTCAAATAGAAAAAAAGAAAAAAAAAAGGCAATTCAAAAAGCCATTCAGTGCAAGTAACTGCATATGGAATAAATAACAGTAGATCTACTTCATAATGATAAATGGGATCTCGAAGAGATGGAATAGTTGTTTGTTTGATTGCTTTGAGAGTTCACCTCCATAAAAGCTTACTTTAAATAAGTTTTGTATTTAGAACTGTGTCTAACTGTCGTGGAGGGCAATTTCTTCTCTTCCTCAGAAAATGCATTGTTAGATCTGGCAGAGAAAGAGGTTTTGTTGGTGGTGGTGGTGGTTTTTGTTGTTGTTGTTGGTTTTGATGTGGTCACTGTCATCTAGGAACTAGGCAGAGTTCACTATCCATTAGGAGCTGGTCCTGAGAATTTTTAATGCCACCTGTAAAACAGCTATTTAGTGTTAATTGTTATTGTTCACAGCCAGCCAGGGACAGGTTTTTATTGATGATTGGAAGGGAAAACCTTGCTTCAGGGCACGAGGGTTTTGTTTTACACAAATATTCCATATTTCCAGTTTAGTTTTTCGTTTTTCAGGGAACTTTTGTGTGTGTGTGTGTGTGTGTGTGTGTGTGTGTGTGTGTGTGTGTGTGAGCTTGAGTGATCAAGGGGAAATGAAAGAGATGGTATTTTATTGCATATAGTGGCTCTTCTGCATCCAAGCTTATGTATATAGACTTGAGTACCTCTAGGAAAACTCAGTCAATTATGACTGAGCCAATGAAAGTTAAAGCTGCTTGATTTAATTTAGATAATATGGCTTCTCAAGAATAAGGTGTAGGAACTAAAAGTTTCATCAAGGAAGTCGTTCACTTCTGTCATATATATATTTATAAGCGATTATACTTAATGTGACATGAACTCGAATTTCAAGTCATTGTTACTAAACTTTAGGAAGAAGCTGAGTTAAATTTTGTTCTAAATTTCTTGGAATTCATATGGATGATTCTGTACTTCTCCAGTTGAATTTGCAGCCTACTATAATTCTGTGTTATTTTTGTCAGGATACCATTTCAAAGGAGAGCACATTGATAGTATGATATGACACAGGCACATGACCTGTGACATCTGTCTTTAATGTTTTGCAACTAATTTTGAAATTAGCATTTGTTTTATTATTAAGTTGTATTACAAGCAAATTAGTGAGTATTTTGCTTTCTTCTTTTTCAAGATAGAAGCTGTTTCTCACATGGCTACATGCCATTGGTTTTGAATTTATTCTCTGTAAGGTGTAATTTTGTGAAATAAATGTAAATCAATTTTCTCCTTCAATCTCTGGTAAAAAAATGGAACAGCAGCACATCCAAAATTCCTACTTAACTCCTTCAAAGGCTTTTGGTCTAGTTTTAGATGACCACAATGTTTTCCAGATTTGATCTTTATTAATTGTTTAATAAAAGCAGTTGAGGATTTTAGAATCTTGGCATCATTATTGTATCAGACCTTTCAAACTGGGATTTTCCCTCAGATCAATTTTGCTACTGATCAGATGTGCTAAGTGAATTATTATTATTATTGCTATTATTTATTTTGTTTTTACAAATGTGGCTCATCAGCTGAGCTGAACTACTCCAAATGACTAGAAAAAACGTTTTAAGGGTTCCGTTATGATAAAATCATTTCACGCTAGTCTTCTAGAGCAGCAGCAGTGAAAGGAAATGTGAAGGCAAGCATGTCTGTTTGCAGATTGTTCTCATTCTCATTGGAGAAATGTTAGACTGATTATTATCAGTAAGCTTCATAATTGCTTAACAAAACACATAATTGCTTAACGAAGAGTTACTGCAGTTCTAGGTGTCTCCGGTATCTAGATATTGATAGATTACTGTAGATAGCTATCTGGATATCTCCATCTCTCATCAATTTCTTAATGTCCGTACACCAGAAATTGTTTTCTTCCTTTCTCCTTTCTACGCTTTATCTACTCACTTGTCATCTGCAACAAGAAAACTGGGAAAAAGAAATGTGGACGTATTCCTCAGCTGCTTCAGTGGAAAATCCACTGGCTTAGACCAAGGCATATTCCATAGCTGCTTGAATGATGCTACTCGACTTCGCGCAGAAGTGGTTTCGAGGTGCTCGCATGGGCCGTTTGGCAGCAGGCAGCTCTAGCGCTGGGGAGGGGGGGTTGGCAAAGTGCTAGAGAAGAAGTGAGAGGGCTGCAGCACCCTTGGCTGCTGCAGCTAGTGAGCGTGGGGCCGAGCCCTTGGGCCACGGCAGAACATCTCAGGACAGGTCAGTGCCTAAGTGACCTGCTGGAGCTGCAGAACGTACTTGATCCAGATGTTTTCTGCCTAAAAGCTGTCCGAGTCTAAGTTTTATCCGGTCACCTGTTTACATCCTTTTCTAAGGGAAGAGGTTCTACTGGGGATGCCCAGCAGTTACAAAAGAAAACAGAAATGTCCTTTGTAAAAGAAAGTGGGATAATCCAGTTAGTCTCATTAAATCAAAAACAATTTTTTTCTAAAATCTTGCATGTCTGAATTTTAGAAAAAGAAACGCTTACATACATTCATTGCATGGTATGCATTGAAAAGTGAATGCTCTTTCTCTCCAGTTTTCTATTGAGGGAGCAGAAGATGTATTGAGTATTGTAATTGTGGAATATGAGAGAGAGAGAAGTCTGAGGAAGTGTTAATGTTACTGCAGTCTTATCATTTATATTATTTTAATTTTACAATTCAGAAATATTTTTAGTTCAGGGTATTTTACATTTATTTGATCTATTGGCCTTGAAAAAGCTATGTATTGGATTGATTTAATATGCTCGATAGGACAGTATTTCAAACTTTTTAAGTAATGGTCTTGAATATTCTATCCAATACTATAAAGACCCCAGAAGGTAGAACTTGTGATTTAATTATGCCTTTTTTTTTTTTTTTTTTCATTTTGCAAATTTGACCTCAGTTCCTACCCTTGAGACAGGGAAAAATGAAGTGCTGTGGGTTGATGCTGAGAGAATATCTCCCATACGTTTTTCAGATACCCTAGTGAAAGCTGATTCTCAGTATGGGTGGGAGACTTTAACAAGAAGACTCTGATTCCTTGTTTGTGCAGCTGGCAAAGTTATCTGCTCTCTTGCTTCCTTAAAAACTGTAAAATTTATTGTCTTTCTTTAGGCTTCTGCCCCCAAATCTTCTCATTTCTAGGTTAGTGAGATAGCTCTGTTCAGAAGCACTGAGTAACAACACAAGGATGCTGGTTTCTCTAGATTGAGGAGAGGTTTGGTGAGTGTCTGCTCTTCTGCATTATAACAATAACATATAGGATTCTACAGGTTGTGTGATTTAGTTATTCTGGAGTTCCTGGTGTGATTTTGTATATGTATAAAAAAGGTGATTAGACTGAGTCCCTTTGATTTTTTTTTATTATTATTTTATTTAATAAATATATAGGACTTCTCAAGTTAATAGTTATTTCTCTCTTTTCTAGAAAATTCAGTAGAGGAAAATTCTAAGAATTTCTTAATGTTATTTGGGGTCTGGGATTATCTGAGTAGTGAAGGTTGATGATAGTTTGCATGAAGATGGGAAATTTATCCCTTGTGACATTGAAGGCCTTGATTGATGACAACATATATGACGATGCTGAAGCTATGTGGGAGTAAATGTGGTCTTTTATAGGAACTCCATATTTGACAGAGATATTAGAAACTTTCAGACGTTGAGGCAAGCTATTTGTGTAGTAAAGAGAGTATATTGACAATTTACAGTAAAAAAATATTTGTTTAGTGCATCTTTTGGTTGCCTTTGCAACTACAAATTTTACTAGCAGAATACAAAAATTATTTGCAGTTTTAGGTGACGTCTTTATTACATATATTTTGGATTTGTTTCTGAAGTTAAACATATAAGTCCACATTAAAATGTAAGCTGAGGGTGTACTGAGGGTGATTTTTATCAGGCCAAATGGTCTATAGTCACCCTCTACCAAAAAACAGATACCTGCAACTGCGCAGGAAGTCATCAAGGAACTTTATTTTAATTGCATCGTGCTTTGATATTTTTTATATTTGCTCTTGTGCTTTTCATTTCCCTTAATCCAATAACATTGCTAGTGGTTTGCACTATGTGAGTGAGTGGCTACTTGTCTGAGAGGTCACCAATTATTATTATAATAGAACTGTAGGATGAAAGAACAGTTTCTCTGTGTTCAAACTGTACAATAATATAGGAATAAAACATATGTTGTTTAATTATTTGTTTTTGCCATGTAGTGTTATAGTTCCTGCTAAACATGACTTTTAAATGGCTAATATAGTGAAAGAATTAAAAAACAGCAAAAAGTAGCTTGGACCTCACTTGACCTTTCTGACGTTCAGTCAGTTAAAAGGTTTGTAAGACGTTTAATTACCAAATGGTATGATCATTATTCATCTCATCATTTGATATATAACGTCAAGTGAATTGCCTCCCTGGAGTGCACTGCGTTTCACAGATCAATAGATTTAGTAAGAGCTTGAAGGAGAGCTTTAAACATTCATAGAAAAGAAGAAAAAGTATATCCTCCTTGTAAAATGGCTTATGTAGTTATTCTGTGAGCTTTAAGGAGCTATTGTTTTATTTACTTCTCAGGAATACAGAATCCTGTGACATAAAGGCTTTTATTAAAACATTTTAAACCTCTTTCTTGAAATTAAAGCACACTGTTTCTTTTTTATTTTGTTTTGTACATGGATTGAATATGATATAGTAGCTTTAAAAATCTTATCCTGAGCATCTCCACTGTATGGTAGGTAACAGCTTCCTTCAGATCTGTTAAAATAATTGTGCTTATTTTAAGAGGTATATTGCTTTGACACAGCGCAAAAAAAAAAAATAGCATAACAAAAATCTCTCTAAATTCACTGTACATGATTGCTTAAACTGTTCTATTTATTCTTTTATTTAAAATATGAAGTTTGTTATAACTGAGTGTTTTTTCTTTCATTCATTGTGTTTTTTGAGGATGTTTGTGCACGCCTGGAGAGAAAACAATGAAGTTTATTCCTGATCGACTAATTTAATGCTTTTAGAATAATTTCCTTGAGAAGTGATTTTTTTAAAATTAATTACATATAGGATACTTGCATGTAGGATACCTCGTTCTATTTGTGCTTTTCCTGGTATATTGTCATAGGCTTATTCAATATATATGAGCCTAAATGAGAATATTTGACTCTACCTCTGTGATCCTTCATCTCTGGTGGAAGGGTTTTCCAGGTGACTGTAGGAGATTTTTAGAAGAGTTTGGGCACTGGTGTTTGTTGCTACTTCTTTGGCAAGTTTTAGCTGCTTGATGAGCTGTCTTGATTGGCCAGATGAAGGAAATGCTTCTCTGCTTTTACTTTAATCTGCTTAAGGAGTAAGGAAATAAAAGCATGTTTTCTCTCCAAGTTTAATGATGATATGCCTTAATTTAGGTTAAATTTGCCTCTTCTTGGTATGGGTGCTCATCAGGCAACTGAAGGAAAATTACAGTTCAGCTGAGCAGATTCCTGTGGCTGTGGGACGGAAACAACATTTACTGCAAAATTCTGCTTTTTGTTCACCTGTTATTTATAACCCGTCATCTACTCTAAGATTAATATGAACTGGGAACAATATCTAAGCTTCCTAAATCCCTTGCTCTTGCCCTTTTCCTCGAGCTGCTGGGCGGTATTGGAAAGGCTCTCACGCCTCTTACTCCTTGGCGCTACCTCAGTAACTCTTCTGGGGAGCCTGTTGATACTGAAGCAAGGAAATTCTTACCTGATTCTGAGAGCAACCTGGAAAATATAGCAGGGGACTTGGGAAGTCTTAGATGTCTACTGTATGCAATCTGTGTAAATCTAAAAATCTAATTTGCCTGGGCTCTTGCACTAGCACTTGCAGCATTTTTCTGTAAATCAGCAAATCAGGTGATACCTATTTCAGTAATATGCAATTTAGCTGTAAAATGTGTTGTTCTTTTTAGCTCTTTCATGAATACCCCCTGCTATCACTATCTTTCTTCACCACTTCCTTGAGTTTCAGGAAAAACACTGATTTGGGAGTTTGCTTTGCTCTCTGCCAAATGACATAAATAGATTCCATTCCTATGGAGACCGTTCTCAATAAGGAGCTAGAATTTGAGAGGAAATCTGTAGGTTTTTCTGCTGAGGCTGAGCATCCAACAGCTTTTTTTGTCAAAAAGAACACTTAAGGATAATTAGAACAATTAATATTGGAGTAGGTTGATGCATCAATTGTTTTGATGATGCCTTCATCTCTGGCTTGATACAACAGGATTTGAGCAATCAGCAATCCAGTATAGGATTGCACACATTTAATTTTAAGACGCTTGCTAAGTATTTGGCTGGATTGTGATGTACATTTTGCATTTCATAGGACTATGATTATCAAGAGTTATATCTTCCAAGGTGGTGTAGAAAAATTAGATGACTCTTCATTTTTTAGCATATGTTAACAAGTATTTGTGCATATATTTGATTCTTTAGGGAATATGATACCTATTTAAAGTGCAATGTCCATTTTGGATGCATTATAATAGAACTATTTAGTTTCAGCATCATCTTAGTGTTGTAATTTGGTGGGTGCCATGAATGTTAGGGAAATCAGCTGACCAATGTCAAGAATGTAGTAAAGCATCAAGAGAACCAGAAACACCAGATGTGTTGTACTAGTGTCAAGATAGTGGATGAGTCACTTCTAAATGTTTCTTTAAACACAGAACATGAAAGGAGGAGAAATCAAGAGAATCGATGTAAGATTTTATTTATAGTTCTGTCTCTTCACTTTAGGGTTGCTATATTGGGCATTTGCAGCTAATTTGAGATACTTTCACAGCTTTTTCATTTAGGAAATGCTTTGAAATTTAACAAAATATTTTTTTAAAAAAACAATGTTATAAACACTTTCTGCTTCTGTTTTTCTCTGGCCCTAATGATGCAAATAAGACTTTCAGAACTATGGCCAATATAATTTATATGATGTTGTATGCCCTAGGTTGTTTTGCATTTGGGAGAAGCAATCATTTTGTGTGTACTCATACCAGAACCAGATTTAATCTTGCTGTTTTGGAAGGCAGTAACTGCATAGTTGTTCCAGTATGGTTTTTGGTAAGACACTGCAACTCCACCTGGGACACTGTGTACTTACGTGCCAGAATCTATGTTACTGTGATTTATGGGTGTCTGCAATGACTGGATTAGCTCTAGGTCTGGTAAATTTGTACATCCTGAAGATGTGTCATGGTTTTGCAGAAAGCTCAAAGCAGTGTCTCCAAATTTGGCCTCCTTCATTCATTTCATCCTGCCCATCTTCCAAGTACGTGTTCCAAGTACCGGTATACTGTGCAACTTAGCTCCTAAAAGCTGGGCTAAAATTTGGCTTCTGGTTAGCTTGGAATACTCTTTTTTTTTTTTTTTTTTTATTTTGGTATAGTCACCCCCTAAGGATCAAACACTTCATGGTTACATTGCCTGTCATTCTGTGAAAGAAGGCAGAAGATTCTGTTACATTGCAAAACGTGCTAGCCGTGGCTGTCCAATTTGGGTTTCCATCTTTGGGAGATGGAAGCCAACCGGTGGGAAACAGGTTTATAGAAATAGCAGAATTATAGTGTTTGCTTAACTTAAGCACAAACTATAAACTTAAGTTTGTTCTTAACTTTTGCTTAAATTTTTTTTAGTTAAAAATACATTTACATAATTTCCTTGATTGCTTTTTTAATGAAGACTTTTGATTCCTTTTCCCACTATATTCTTCTTCTCCTGCAAGTTAAAACAAAACAAGGCAAAACAACTCTAGCAATTAAACTATATAAGATCTAAAAGTTATGGGAATACTGAGCTCACAAGAATTGCGGGTTGATATAAACCAAATTTTCCATCTGGAATTTCCAGCCACAAAATTTGATCCACTGATATTGGATGCTTCCCAAACTGGGACTATGCAGCAATTCTTAGTTTCCCCTGCCATCGCTTTGAGTATGTTTGGGTGCAGGGAAGGGTTTTCTTAAAAAATAGAGTTCTTAATCAGTGCTTGTAATTAATCAGTGATACAGAACCTGATTTATTAATATATTCTCATGAGGTACAGTATCCCTCTCAGGTAAGAGTTATGTGTGTCAGTCCATTTTAAGCAGCTGGTATAAAGAGTTTGTTTTTCTGCCCTAGAGCAAGTATTTTTGTCCCAAAATGTCAATAATTTTTAATTGGAAACACATAAAACTGGGAGAATATTGTACATAATTAGTTTGATCTAGAATATACCTTCTCTTAAAGTAAAATCCCTTTTTTTTCTTTTAGTAACAGTTGTATAAGAATACAAATACATGAAAGAACTTGTAAGTAAAAAAAAAAGTCAAACACTAAAAAGTACTTTTGGAAAAGTATTATCTTATTATTGGATTACTATATGTGACACAACTCTGGTGTTATTGGAGGTGCAGAGGCCATCGATTAATTAACTCTTTACTTTGGTGCCCAGGCCTTGGGTTTTGCAGCCTGTGCTGAGCTCATCCTGGCTTCGGCTCCACAGAATAAAAAAATAGTAAAAAAAGATAGAATAAAAATCTATTTAATTATCTTAAATTGAAAGAAGAATGTTCTTTTATTGCCACTCAAATTATTCACTATTTTTTTTCTATTGCTAATCAGCTAGATTGATGACAGTTTGTGTAGGATGACCTCAGATAGCTATATTGAATGTGGTGACTCATTGTGTGGTGCTTCATCGAAAAGTAGGTAAAATGGTTTCAAGGAAAATGGACTAGATTGTTTGGACTTTGCTATATACCATTAACATATGGAATGATGGTTCCAGTAATTAGGATAAGTTGTAACATTAGAAGTTAAATTCTTATTTTGTGGTGCTAGAGAGTCACTCTGAGTCATCAGCTGTGCTCCTCCACCTGTCTTCATCTCACCTATCATCTGATCTGTGTTACTTCTGGTCCCAAAGACTTGGGGAAAAAAGTAGCAGCAAGGAGAAAATGCGCGTGGGAACGAGTAATTCTGAAGGGAGCACAAACAGAAGCCTATGTGTATGTAGCAGAGAAAGGGGAATAGCTGTTAGCCCTGTAAAAGAGATGTTATTCGCAACAGAGAAACAGTACAAGAGAAATTCAGAGTGTAGAAAAAGCTGGATGATTCTTATAAGTGGTGTGACAATGAAAAGAGGGATGATGGAAAAAGCTGGGAAAGCTCTGGGGCATGAGTGTGTATTAAATCAAGAATCAATCATCTAGTCAAGTTCTGCAAAGAGCTTGAGCAAAACCTATGCTGAGCTTGTGTCCTATGACACTGTTAGTGGCATTGACCGTTAGACTGTTTTAACTGTTTTGCAATTTGCTGCTTTAAATTTGTTCCCTGTTGGTACAAAGTAAATCTGGGCCAGGAAGGCAAAATGTATAAGTTTTGCGTATTTTGTGTTACATTTAGCAGTTAAAGCAGATGATTTCCACTGCAGTATGCAGTGATATTGCAAAGGATTAATATTCTTCTGTGTTGTATTACCAGTTAGTCATAATAATATTCGTAGTAATGGAATCCAGTTAGCACGAATACCAGGCAGTGACTTAGTGGGCTGGAAGTTCCTTGCAAGGTGCTTACAGGGAAGCAGGAAAGCAAAGAGCGGCTGCTCCGTGTAGTCACTGGCATGTCATGGTGCAAACCTGGGCCCATACTTCAGGATTTGCGTTGTATTGATTTTAGCTTTTTGCCCACATGCATGCAGGTCCTGGATGCATGCCTGTGTCAGGCAGGTATATCATATTTATCTTCATTTGTGTTTCTGCTTCAGCAGCTTACTTTTCTCTTCCCTTTTTGCTTTTGCTTCTCTCTCTGAAGACCACCTTCGTCAGTCCTCAGGATGGTAGCAAGGAAGACAAATTTTTCCTATCTAGTCTATCCATAGTCCTATCCCATATTCCATATGTAGTCCATGTTCCTATATAGTCCTATCCATATCTAGTATTTGAAATGCATCAATAGGTGCAGGTCACATTGCAGTGCTAGCTAGGATTAGTGTATATTCCAATGAAGTTTTATAGTTTTTAGTTTGTGATTGATTCTTTTATGGGTTGCAGTGTTGTAACTGTAAGCAGACTGATGAAAGTGGTGTCCTTCCAGTGTATATATATATATATATATATATATATATATATATATATTTGAATCATGAGCATATTGTTTTCTGGAAAAAAAAAAAGGATACAGAATATAAAGCTGTAAAAATAAATTTTATTTCTTTAGCTAACTTTGCTTTCTCCTTTCTTTTTTTCCACTCCGTTTCCAGTTGAAGTATCTATTGTGAAAATAGTGTTTACTTATTTGAACATGTGTGAAATTTAATTCCTGGTTTTGCTATTTCTTGTGTTATTATTGTATTATTTAGCTGGCATAATTGTTGTGGCTCTTTATGCGATTTATTGTACAAGATTTTGGATATGAAACCATTCTTATTATTAAAGTTTAAATTATAATTTGGGTTCAGTGGATTTAGACTGAAATTAGCAAAGACTGATTTAGACTGAAATTAGCAAAGCTGTATATCTCCTTTGTGATGCTCTTAAAGATTGTGAAAATACCTCTGTCTGTAACTTTATAATGAGAGAAACTCATTCATTAAATAAATAAGGTGGATATGAATTTCCTATCTGTTACAGAAGCACAAATGGGCAAGTCAGAATACACAACAGGGTTATATGTGATGTGTTTGAGTCCAGTGTGAATGAATGGCATGCTCAGCAGTCTTCTTATCAATAAAGTGCGCCAAATGTGAGTAGAGCTTCTGCTACTTGCTCACCAGAGATGCAGACTCTGGTGAACAAGCAACAAGGACAAATCGCTCCGCACTTGTGGGTACGTGGAACACGCAGTATTGTGTCCTGGCTCTACCCGTGTGTTGAGTACAGGGCTCAGTCCATGAATGAATGCCATTCTCCTTCATAAACCTGATCCTCAGCATGCTTTTGGCAGTAATGGTGTGTAAGATACATGCTGTCTTCTGTGATCTAATTTTGATTTCATACTAAACAGCATAATGAATGGAATGCGCTGAAGAGTTTATATTACTTGTCCTGTAACAAAACCACGCCATTCTTTACAAGCAGCTGTTATTCTGTTGAATAAATAAGAGATGACATAGGTGCGCTGGAGTATTCAAAAGCATGACTGGATTACTGAGAGGAGTTATTGTACCTGAGCTAATGACCACATCCCCATCTCTATGGGAAATACTGTGCTATACTAATCCTTGCTAAAACTCCATTTGAATTATTGCCTTTAAATTAATTTGGGTTGTCAGGTTCTGTTGCTGCACCAATACCAGTCTATAGTTTGAAAACCAGAAAAGGCAGCTCTTTATACTAAAGACTTACTTGAGATCATCTTATAATATTGCAACAAAACTTGCTAACAGATACCATGATGTTATAAATCATTTTATTTCCTTTTGCTTTAAATATACACTATTTAAAATATACTGATTAATCTTATTCTTAATATTTAATGTAGTACTGGAAAGATTTTTATCTGGTCTCTTTCCCTCTTTTATCTTCCTATGAGAGTTTATCAGCTTGTGAATTCTTACCGCTAGACTTCAGCTCCAAATTCCTATATTCTTGTGGCTTGGCCTTCCCTGCAGAAAGTGCCCTGCTGTGGAATTGTCTATCTCCTAGGCTACCATAGCCTAGATTTGCTATTTTTAACATACTTTTGTAAGGAAACAGAAGTTTCATAAGTTGATACGATCATACTAACTGTCTGTCTGTCCGTCTGTCTTCTGTAAGGATTCTTGGACCTATTGACCAATTTCAAACAATTTTGATGGAGAAATAGAGACCTCAAAGATATTAATATCCATGAAAACAGATGTCCTATATAGTGGAACCACCTAAAATAGCACTTCTGCTGAGAAAAAGGCTGCAGCCTAAGGATGTCCATGCTGTTAATCACAAGTTCTGTTGATGGGAGAACTCCTTAGTTTTTTGTTTTGTTTTGTCTTGCTTTCATCCCAAAACATTCATTTATTCACTCATTGCAAGTCCTACTGCCATATAGGGGCAGAACTATGTAATAGTCACATGGCTTTTAATTGTATTTGGAAATATTAGTTCAGAGGATTCATCCCAAGTTAATTCACAGGCATCCTCACCTCTTCAAATATATTTTAGTTCACGTTTCACAAAGAATGACCACTGTCAGTTATTACTGTAACATTAAATTATGAAAAGAGCATTTTCACTTAGGTTTAGAAGAAGAAAAAGTGTTGTTGGAAGGTAGTTATGGACCTTTTCTGTTCAGAATTTCAGTCTGTATTGGTCAGAAGAATAAAATTGTGTAATTCAGTCACGTTGTATCCTTGCAGGAGATCTATGCTACAGAGAAAACTCATGTTTGAAAGACGTCCAATCGGCTGATAGAAAAATTCTAGTGATTGTGGTTCATCTCTAAAAGTTTTTACTAGCATTTGAAATGCTATATACTGTTTAACACACTGTACTTCAATTTTGCAGCTTAGCTTTGGAGTCTCTTAAATGTCCAACATAACAGTGTACAAATTCTAGGGTAATGTAATAATAATTACATACACAAATAGCAAACATCAATATAATAGCCATTTTATGCTCATCATACTGAAATCTGCCTTTAGAGCTCTAATGTTTTTCAGATTTTACTGTCCTGCAGTTTTCTGGAATGGGATGCAAGTTAGGTTTTGTTCTTTTTCATATTAGTAGATGTCTGTCTTACTTAAGCTATTATCAAGTGCAATAAGGGCTTTATTGGATGAATAGAAGACATGTCAGCAAAGAAAGATCTTACAGATAGTTTAGGTTTCAGGTTATTTTAGCTGTGTTTTTAGAGAAACTGTCAACAATAGAATGGTTAACAACTGAGCCTCCTTTCCACAGAACAATATTTCTAAGCAGGACATAATCACTACTTTAATTTATATGTAATTTATAGGTTTAGCAGTGGAGAAGGTTAGATGAGAGTGAGTTCAGATAAAAATGTACTCCTGAACTCTTGTTTTTGATAAAAGAGTAAGAAAAAAATAAAGTGTAACAACTTCTTGGACAGAGAACACCTGATTGAGTAGGCTAGAAGAGGCATGAAATATTGGTTGAAAATGGAGCCTTCTCCTATGAAGGAAATTTTTGGAAAGAAGAGCTGTATCTTTTTATCATCCTGAAAAGTTGTAGGAGTCAAATGTAAATTCTTTATAAAAATCCCTATCGCTCCCTCAAGGAATAGAACTAATTTTACTTGGTCAAATGACTGAAATTAAGGAAGTGACTGATGTTTCCCATGTATTTCACAGCTGTGTAGTCTTAGTTTGTCTCCTGTAGATTTGCATGGATTTTTTTCATAGGACTCTGCATTATTTGTAGGCTGAATGGCAGTAGCTAGTGAGATCATTCGGTATGACATCCATTCACAGATCCAGCGTGTGGCTACAGTGTACCGTGCCCATTACTCTCATTTCTGTATGTTTACATTGACTTCTGGCATAGAATTAATCTCACCAGATCACATAGTCTACACCTGAGCTACTTACAAAGATGCCTTTTGTGGACTTTGGAGAGAAATGTGTACTTATGAGGTTTAATTCATCTCATCTGTAATAGTCATCTCTATTAGAAGAAGATGAATTGCTTCCAGAATTGTTTCTTTCTCTCTGCTTATTTTAAGGGGAATTTAAAGGACTGGTTCAGATATGGGGGCCGTGTGATAGGAACTTAAAGTCAGGTGGGATGAATTCCGCCCTGAATACCTTCTGTCTCTGAATACTTCTGTATGAACTGACTGCAAGTCTTGCGGACTTCTGCTGAAATTTTGAGGAAGCTTGACACTTATTTACATCTAGCTACCGTAATGGTGGTCAAGATTCGCAACTGAGGAAGAGTATGTATTTGATGGCAAACCATTCTTCCTTCCCTCCCTTCTCCTTGACCCTCATTCCATGAAAAAAACATTGTGTCAGAAATCCTTTCCTGATGTGTACCCATAACATGCAGTGTTGCTGCCTGCATCCCTTCCAATTCCAGCAGCAGAAGCAGCACAGGGCCTAGAGAACGAGCTCTACACTAAGCAAGTCTAAATAGCAGTGCCAAGCAAACGCAGTCCGTCTTGAGAGCACAGTCTATCCAGTGCATTGCTGGAACATAGGTCCTGGGGAAACGAACAGTGTAGGATCTAGTAATGAAGGATGGAGAAAAGGTCGTGCAGAGGAGGTTGAAATGATGCCATATGAACAACTTTACTTCAGGCGTGTTCTGTTTTTTTCAAATGCTTTGCTTTTGCAACCTCAGCATTCCTCTAATGTAGAAGTTTAAACAAAAAGTCTAGGTTTTCCTTTTTAAAAAGTAATCAAAGTAGTTCTATAATGCAGGCTTGCTGACCTTACATTTATCATAATGTTTGTGAAATTTAGGTCCATACCTTGGACTTGAGCATTTCATCTACTTCTTCTTGCAGAATTAGGTTCTCGTTCTCCATGGTGCATGGTACAATACAGAAAAATGAGACAAACATTGCAGGTAGACTTATTAATGGATAAAAGTTCTTCAATATATTATAAACATATGTATCACATTTCATTCAAAAGGATCTCTAAGCACTTTAACCTATCTATAAAAGAAAATTGCCTTTTTTCCACTTGCTTGTATGCACCCTCTGCTGGGGTAAAACACAGCAGCTGTGAAGTGCAATATGATCCACAGGCACAAATGTTCAGGAGTTTTGTTTTATGGCTCATCTGAAACATTGTGAGCAGCCACAATCCAAGTATATTCCTCCTAAGACTGGAAGCAGATTTAGTGTTGATTCACAGTGAAAAGTGTCACCAGCATAATCTTGAACTGGCGTTGTTTTTTCTGTTTTCAAGTCAGATTTTGCTTTTACATTTACCGAGTGAAATGATAACATTTTTGATATTTGTAGTTGTGTCTCAGACGCATGTCTGTTTTATTTCAGTCAAAGGACACTGGAAATAACATGATGCAACCACAGAATGTAGCATGTTGTGAAAGAGTGGCTGAGAGCACTTCATTTCTTTTTAGAGGAGTGACATTCATTGTGGGTGTCCCTACTTAGAAGAAACAACCACAGAAGGCAACACAAGTTTATCTTGAGCTCCTGGTTGATTCTGTGAGTTGTATTAATTTCCTGGGAGTCTTGCCTCAGGTGGCAATGAGTGACAACAGACAAACAGGAACCAGCATCTCAGGTTTACTGCTAGATAGAGCAGTCTTTCCAAGGAATTAGTATTAGGAGCCTTGCAGGGAGAATAAAGGAATTAAAAAGGAGATGATTTACTCTGTTCCTGTTAAGCAGTAGTCCAGAAAGAGTAGATTGGCAGTAGGTACCCACTCATCAGACAGGCACTTTTTCCAAAACAAAGAAAATAGGTGCTTTTTTCATTATTATTATTTTTTTTTAATCTTTAGGAAAGACTGGAAGGAAGGCTCACCTCAGAATTAGTCACTTTGAGGAGATTTTGTTTCAAACTTTTGCTCATGTCACCATCTAAAAGGCCACTGACTTCAAAAGCAAATAGACTTTTTTTTTTTCCTCCCTGTATCTTCTCTAACCGTAAGGGAATTCCTTCGTGTTCTGCACACTTCGCACTCTACTGGTCTGGATACGCTGCGTGTACGCTGCGTTTATGCTAAGGCTGCCCTCAAGCTTGCAAGAGGTCATATTCTAGGTAGTTTCCTCTTGCCTGTCAGTCCCATAGGTAGAAAAATATGTCCAGTCGTATTTAATTGCACACCACCCATCCCTGCCTTTTGGCTGTGAATTTTGTCACCAAAGCCAAAAATATTTGCAAGCACGGAGAATCTGCTAGTAATTTTCTGATTAAGAGTTTCCTCAGCTTTCTAGCTGATGCCTTAATAAGAGTTAATTTGGGGACCCTCTGACCTTAGTAGAGTCTTTACTGAAGTGAAGCTGATTTTCCCCCAGGAGCATGTAGAGTTCTCTAGAAAAGAGGGTTTCATGGGTTTGAACTGCATGGTTCAGAAGAACCTTCCATGTCTCGTACCTCCTACCGCACATTCCTTTTCAGCCTGTCACTGGCGATGGGCACTCGTGTCCGCGCCGGGGCCTGTTCCGGATGAACGTGCAGCTGCACCAGGGACCCATCCAGAGGGACCTCCTCGGTCTGACCATCTCGGTCATTGCTGGTAGCCGTTGTCACCTACAGTGCAACTGTCTGAGATGAGGAACACGGTGCTGCAGCTGATCATGCAACCTGGTTTTAAACCACCACCTATTTTTTTTTCTCTTTTCTGGCAATATATGCTGTTGCTTGTGGTTGGGTGGGAAAGGTAAGCAATTAGCAATGTTTGTGTTTGCTCTAAACATGGCTTTCTTTCCAAATCTTTCAACACCGTAAAGAAAATGTAGCAACTTTCTTCTGAGGTTCAGTGTCACACTGACTGCTCTATCTTCTCAATTCATATAGAGCCAGGTGGGTCCAGTGATTTTGTATTCAGATAATTAAATTAGTAGCCTATGAATTTCCTTGTAGACCTTGTGACTCATTCAGACAGAGATATGTGATACATAGTTAGATAAACATTGGCCTTATGGGTGAGCTATCTGCAAGTCTGCCGTCTGACTGCCAGCCCATTATTTTTCTAGCCATTTCAACACTAGAAAAAAAGCTTTTATCTTTTTTACAGTTTTAAAGTAAAATAACATGTGTTTTGCTCTCACTACATTACAAAATTGAAATGCATTTAATTATAAATATTATGAATTGCAGATTTGAAAAGGGAAAAATGTTTCCGTAATATGGGCAGTATAAGTTTGGTTTAGCTTGGATTTCTTTTTTTTTTTTTTTTTTTTCCAAATTCCTCCAAATCAGGATGATCTGAGGAGCAATTAATGTCAAATGGGATCAGAGGCCTCGTGGTTCATACCCACAGATGACTGTGTTCACTTAGTAATATCATATCTAATTTTGCATATCCTCAATTATCAGTGTGAGATTTTAGAGTTTTCACATCAAATTATCCAGACTTCACTGATATTTTGACTTCTAGATAGAACAGTGGGTTTCTGAGGCAGAGAAATAAAAATACACATAAGAAGTGTAATTTTGTCTTTACACCCAAAAAAGCACTTGTGTTCAGTTCAAAAGCATGGAGATTTTTCAACAAGTGTTGACTTCAACCAGTCTCCTCCTTTTTGGTTGAAGTATCTGCAGTATAGTTTATCTCACTCTGGTCAGACGGGGAATAACAGGGCAGGAGGAGGGTGTGGGTGAAGAGAATGGAGGAAAGTTATGAATTTATCTCAGAAATTTATCTCAGAATCTTGTTTGTGGGCAGCTTTGCAAGTATCCTGGCGATATTCGGTAAAGTCAGATTTTCTGTAGTCATCATGAAGGGCATAGTCAACAAGCTATGACTATGTAGGGCTGGTACGGATCCCGTACATATTATAGTGACAGGCAATTGTTACAGATTATTTCTTCTACCCTTAGGGTGACCAAATCCAAACTCTAGCCAGAGATAAACAGGAATATTTATCACCCTCCAAGATAGTAATTACCAACAAGAACAAAAAGCTTTAATACTAGGTATTAAATAACTTGTTACAGGTCTCTACCATTCAAAGAGTTCCATGTATCACTTGTGCTCGTTAAATTCCAGTCAAATTAATTTTCTAGGTACAAGCACCAAATTCAGAGTCAGGATGGGTATTCCTGGCAGTAGTGAAAACATGAAGTTTTTGCAAGATACATAGGAGTATCTCATCTGCTTTTTTTTTAATCCGTCTCTCAGAATCAAGTTTGCTGGTGGGTTGCAAACAAAAATTAAATTTCCTTGTATTAGGTGCACAAACCAGTGTTTATGCACTGTGGAACTGGCTGGTCTTCGAACCTGGTAAATGCGGTATGCTTTACTTTGAGTTGTCTGGAAGATATTATCTGTAAATATTACACATTAAATTTAAGTAAGAACATAACCTTATTTACTACTGTTCTTATTGCAGTATTTTTCTTATATTTCATGTTTCTGGTGTTGAGTCCAGCTGTCTGAGGCTCTCAGATATGGCGGGGTTTATTTTTGCCCTTCAGCATAAGCAGTTTTGCTCACCAGTGGTTTTTTCGTTCCCCCTCTGCCGTCTCAGGCTGCCTGAGCTGCAGCACTGGCCCATAAATGGGGTTCTGGATGTATGAAATAACACTGACTTGTAAAATCCCCTTCTGTTTATTCATTTGTTTAAAATGTGAAACACACTTGAGCATAACTTGTATATATGACTTATGTGCATATATTTTTGAATCCTAGAGAAAGCATGTACAGTGTTGTAGGTTTTATCTTTTATATTCTTATGCTTACAAATAAATACACAAATGTAATAATTTCCTGTGGAAAAGTAGGCAGTTAAATCATATGAGAATATTTAATCTTGCATAATTCAGTCATTTTTCATATTATATAAACTCTGAAACTCTATAAACAGTGTCTAACATCTGTGCTCACTTTCAAAAGGTAGAACTGCTGCTTTTTCTTCATCAGCGTTCACCCATGTATCAGTGAATTCACTTTGAGGGTTTCATTTATACTAAAGAAATTAAAAAAAAATACTGTAAAGTAGCTTGAGATTTGGCAGCTGTGAGTCGTGCAGTAAAGTGGGATTTCAGATTTAATAGATTACTTGCATTTCTGGATTCCAAGCAGTTGTCAAATGGTTGTCTTGATCTCTGGAAAAGACAAGGGATAAGTGGAAATATGTGTGTCTTTAGCATCAAGTCTAGATTTTCAAGTTCATTGTGACCACTGGGGAGAAAAATGCCTTTATTTCAATATGAAATGGATAGAAAAGAAAAAAAAAATCACTGTGAGTCTGATTTCATTAAAAATATCTTGTATAGTAAATATAATATGAGTTGGATTTGGCTTTGATATTCTACGCCTGTGACGATTTCATGTATTAGGTTTTTTTCCAAGTAGTCTGCCCAGTACTAATTAAAACCAGCAAATTTAACTTCTTTGCTCTTTTGTCAAAATGAAGCTGTTAGGATTAAAATCTTCAGTATAAACTGAAAGGAATTTCACATGGCTGTTTTGGATAATTTGTGAACTATGAGAAAACTGTGCTAGATAATGTTTGGCCTGATCGTATGCTTGTTTATTTGTGCAGATTTAGGAGGTGTTTTCAATACCTGATGCATAAAAATACCTGCAATGAGCTAGCTGCAAAATGGCATAAAATAAACTGCACTGCCATTGCGTGCTTTTCTAGGAACCCTCTTATTTGTATAGCAGCAACAGACTCACTCCTTGGAAATAAAAGAAGTGAAGTAGCCTGAAAAGTATCACATGATGGCACTGTTTCCATTTCCACCTCCAATATTATGAAATAAAGCTATAATAAACTAGTATTAAAATGGTATGTAATGCCAATGTACTTTGTATAATTTATGTAAAAGAAAAAATCTAACCACTGTGGTTATTAATATAGGTATTAAAATGGATGTATAGATTTTTCAGAAAAGTGTTTTGTAAAACTTTGCATATGTATAATATTCCTTATTTTGGTTGTAAAGCAAGAATTCTGCACAATATATAATGTTTATTAATGCTGAATTGTACAGATTCATTTAATGTTATATTAGTAAAAAAACCTGCTAATTGTTGTGTAAATTAGATGTTTTATTTTTTGTTTTGATTTTACTGTGGGAAGAAAGCTAATGGCTGTCCTTTTTGTATTTAATATAAAGCCTTTTTGTGGTAAATTAGATCATTAATACAGACACATTTTTAAAAAATGCAAATTAGCTTTCCATGAGCAGAAAAGAGCTTAAAGTGTAGTAAGGTCAGAGGCAGGATCAGACATATTTGTAAAAATGAATTATATTCAAGTAGAAATATGAGGGAAAATCTGAATATTAAAAAAACAGTGGCTTAGGGTATATAGATGTTAGATGTCATATTATTTCATCCTTTAGATACAGATATTCTGACTGAATACCTGTGAATATTCATGGTACTTTTAGGTAAAATAAATTAATAATCATCTCTAAATTCATATTTTCTATTTGTAGAAGCATTCATTTTTAAGCAGGTAAAATATATCTGGTAGGAAAAAAAAAAAAAGTGGTTTTTCTACCATGCTGCAGTTTTTTTTTGAGTAAGCTAAAAAGTCAGTCTCACCATTCTATTGTATAAAGAATGGCTTCTTCTTTTTTGTTTCGTTTTGTTTAGTTTTTTTAATTATTACTATGAGGATCATTGTAGGAAAAAAAAATCTGCAAGGTATAAGAAAAATACCCACTGCTGATGCCGAGCTAATAGCTGGGGCTTGGATTTATGCCAGACTGGGTGCTTGCACTCCAGGAATGTCCTCTGCCAGTATAAACTTCTTCTGTTCTGAACAATGTGGGATTTTTTTTTCTGTGCGTTTGTAGTGTGAGTGCAGGGGGAACAGAAAATGGATGTAAAAAATCTATTATGTAAAATTTCACTTCTAACTAGTGAATTATCAAACACGACTAATAGAAAAGGGTATAATAAATTCTTCTGAACTTCCATCGGTAGCCAGGTATTGAATAGTAACATTAAAAAAAAAAAAAAAAAAAGATTTCAGAAAACCTTAAAAGGAATATATTATATGCAATATGTCATAACATTTAATCACTGAAGAAAATTACTCCTGTTGCTAAAATCAGTAGAAGAAGCTCACTACACTGGTCTATTAAAATGTTTTTAAAAAATCATTTGACATCTATAATTTACCTGTGCTAGTGTGTAAATAATATGTGCATCATCATGATAGGACATACTACAATCTTTTTCTCAGTATCCTAGTTAGAAGTGCTGCTTTACACTAAGATATCAGTGTTATACCATCTTTCTCTGAGTGTCTGATAATCCACACTATTAAATTCTTTTAGAGCAAGAGATAAAAATTGTTACTATTATTTGGAATGTTTTTGCAAAGTTGTTAGAGATGTACTGAAATAGCTGGGCTCAAATAATAAATTACAATATAGAAGAAAAAGCATTCATTACTCACAGCTGTCTATTCATTTATATGTCCATTTGTTCATGTGTGAGGTGAAGAATTTCAGAATACAGAAAGTGAAGACTTCTCTGCTCAGTGTATTTCACCATTGAAATTACTTGCAATTTCAAAATGCCAGTGTTACTTTTCAGGACAAATTTCATACAATAGTAATTCAGTGATTATTCATCCAGTTTAATTAATTCAATTAAGTAAGTCTGCTGTCAGGTGTTCTTTTAATAATTGAATCAACATGCAGATACATAATAAGCATAAAAGCATTTCTATGGCTGCAGTAAATTTAGATCCAAAAGAATCTGCTATTCCACTACATTTGATATAGATTATTCTATAATATTTCAGTAATGGGTTGCACAAAGGCTGCCTTTTAATTCTTTGCTTTCTCAAATGTCTTTATATATAATGGTTTAAAACAGAAGGTGTTCAAAAGAGGGTGACCTTTTTCCATTACCATGGTTCCTGTCATTAATGCATTATAATTTTCTTTAGAAGTCTGGAAAAAATGTGTATATATGCACTCTGTAGCAGGTATGAATCAAAGTGTGTTAGTGAAAGTTAAGAATTGTCTGTTATTACTAAAAAAGAAAAAAAAAGAAAAAATCGGAGGAAGTAATTTTATTGTTATTTTTACTGTGAAAGTTTAAACAAAACTTACACTTTATACAAAGCAGTTACAGACTTGCAAGTTTTGGCATCTGTAATCTGAACAGCAGTTGACTTACTCAGATGCTAAAAATAATATGCCCCTTAACTAAATTTAAAGACGACAGAATGTTGTATTAGGTGAGTTGTGTATAAAGACCAGTAATATAGGTTCATTCTCTGCAATATGCTGCCATAGATAGTGTTCGAGTAACGTGTATAGTAAAAAACACAATGAATGATTCACTTGGGTACTCTCAATGGTGCTTGATGTCATAATTATTGTAAATATTAATTGCTGTGCTAAAAATGCAAGCGGGATGACTTTGTATTTGATGAAAAATGAAAATAGTCTGTGTACGGGTAAATAGATAATCATACAAAAGTAATTGGGGTTTTAAAACCCCAATCTATTCTGCCAGCATGAGCTCGTTTGCATGTTAATCACAAGAGTGATTTCCTACTTCACAAGGAAGTCCACACTCTTTCATAACCACTTTTAATTGCATTTAAAATGTTGCAGGGTTGGGATATTAGAAATGGAGGCGTATCAGTGTCAAATTAATAAAAAATGTTGCTGAAAATCTTCATAGGCTGCAGATTATAATATTATAATCTTTTTTTGTTAGAATACAAAATATGTGTTAGAATATATTTTGAGTGACGTATGTGAAGTGATAAAAGCAGATTAATTTGTACGTGTGTTTCTTTAGAAATTTGATAAATGGAAACATAATTGTAGCTGGAGAGTATAGAATGCATTTTTATTAGTTACTTTGTTTTATAGATTGACTGGTACTTGATATATTCTTTCATTAATTTCCCATTTATCGATAAAATAGTAAATTAGCAACAGTTAAAAACATGTTTTACTAATAAACCATAGTGGTGTAGCCTGACAATAAAAAGGTGTATGCTAAATTTCCTTAAAATATATATATTAAAATATATATGTGTATATATATATTTTATATATGTATATATGTGTGTGTGTATATATATGTTTTAACTGTGTGTATATTTAGAGGCATTAACTTAACAGTTTTAATGAAAATATTTTCTATGGTTTTATTTAGAGATTTTTTAATAGTTATTTTGAAATTGTATATTAAATGTAATAGATTCTGGGAAAGCAGTTACAGTACAGAATGTATATAATTTATGCACTGCATGCTGTAGCCAGTGATTCAGAATTTCCACTAGAATAGATTGTAGCTAGATGTATGTATTATTATTTTTAGTAAACTGTGGCTTCAGAATTAGACGTAGGAATAAAAACAGTTAAAATAATCAGTTTAACAGTGCTTTTTTTTCCCTTGATGTCTGAAGCTGTGGTATAATAAACGGACAACATTTTAAGTGATTTTGTGATATTCATATATGATTCAACAGAGCTTCCTCTGTAATCTCTAAAAGGCCAATGTCAAAGTAAAGACAAAATGACTTGTTCTCTGAAGACAGGAATGAAGAAATGTAGCTCTCTAATAAAATAGTGTAAGTTCACAATGGTTACAATGTGATCAGTCTCAAAGATACAAAAACTAATTTTTAGTCAAGCTGTTAAAAATTATATATTTAAGAAGATGAAAAGTTTGAGGATTAAAGAAAAATCACTCACAATTTTAAAGAGCGTATATTTGCTTTCATCACCAGGTGTTCTTTCTAATATAAATTACCAAGATGATGTTTCCATAACATAGCTTGGGGTGCTCTGGAGATTAAAACTACCAAAACAGACCTATTAAATTTTTCATAGGGAGGGTCCACCAGGGATAATAAGCCAATATTCCTTGTCCCATATTCCAGATGTTTTATGTAATTCTGCATCTTTCTAAACCTAAATCGTAGCTTTTCCAGAAAAAAATGTACTATAGAGACTGAGATGAAAGGCAAGAACTGTTGAAATGTTAATTTTACTATCTGCTGTTGAGGTCTGTTACCTTTTTTGTATTTTTTTTCTTACTCCCAGTAGCTCAGTTCTGTTTTATGAATGTTGTGGTATTTCAGTTGTTTGAAGTTTTGAAACTTGGAGCATGACTTTGACTTAGCAAAACACAATGCCACATGGTGTGTGACACGCTGATGGATAGTCTTTGATCCATATGATTCACACTCTTTCTGCTTTTAACTTGTTTCTGTATGATAAAAATGAAGCTGAACAGTAAAATGATCATGACAATCTTCCCAATAACATAAAAGAAGAATAATTATAACTAAAATAATGCTCTTTTTGTGGTTTTCATGAAATAATTTAATGAGCACTAATGCAGTTAGCTGATTTTTCACATGCACTGTGGACGTGTAAAATAGACATGAGGGCAGCTGCACAGCTGCAGAATATTTCTGTGTTGCACCAAAACAGTTACTGCTTCAGAATAACGTACTGCTACATTTCACGGATCAGTCATCAAGCGTCCAACGAAATAAATACGCCGGGCCCGATGTTCAGATTCCCACCCTTGGTCGGCTGTCGTACTCGCGCGATAATTGCCCAAGAGCAAAGCCCGCGGACCCTTATTCCTGTTACAGTTTAGCATAACCCTCAGGCTGATCTAAGTGAGCTGAGGTTTAATTGGCTTTTGATCCAGCAGAGGATATAGGTAGATTTGGAGTATACAACGGGAAAGAATTAATGCGTCGTGAAGTGAAAATCTTCTGCCTCCTGCTCAGGTGCTGGTCTAGGAGCTGCTGCTCCCTGGGCACATCCCATTGATTGGTTGTTTTCAACACGGTGGTTCGAATACAGTGTTCTGGGACAGTCATCTCTCACCCCATCACTTTTTTATTAATTGAGTTTTCTAAAACTCTTACTTTTATTCTTTATAATTTATTGCACTGCAGTTACTTGCTTTCAGAAACTGCAGTATGACTTATATGCAGACTTTTGCTATTAAAGGCTAATGCCCTGATATTATAAATACTTAATGAATGCTTATCATTGTCTTAGACTTGATGTTCCTGATACTTCAGTTATTCAGTTCTTACCAGCTTTTTCTTTCATTTGCAGGGGGAGGGGAATTTCAATGCATTTTTTTTCTAAAACATTTTTTCTTTTTTTCTAAAAGATTGTAAGGACTACTGGAAAATGCATAAACTGAAGACATCACTAATGCTAGGGAAATGCAGAGTTACAAAGGAGAGGCTATTTGCTAGAATTTTAGCACTGAATTGATTTGATCAAACTTAATTTAGCTTGGTTGGAAAACCTGGTTGGAAGCTCCTGGTTTTACCAGGAAAAAAACTCCAATATTTTCATTCCTTCAGCTGACTGTTCAGAAAGTTCCTATTCCAATTCTTTTGACCTCCAAACTTTTCTAGAAAAAAATACAGGGAAAGGTTTGATTATTCTCCTGAGTTGAAAATAAGAAACCAGGTAACCTCCCACTCATTTCTCCATCTGTTTTTGGGAGACACATCTGGGGAAATTTTTTTTTTTTTTTTTTTTTTTTTCCCTACCTCATAAAAAAGAAAAGGGGAAAAAAAACACCTTTGGGAAGAACCAAGTAAGAAAACAAAATTCATTCCTAAGGAGAAATTTGTCATCTGATGGCTACACTGCCTTTAGATTTTGCCATATATAATGCCTATAAAATAGTTCTGGCAGAAATATGTCAGTTCTCAAATACATTCTAAACCTTTTAAAACCCAATGTGTTTGTCCAAGACTTTAAACCAAGTCTGTTTTGACAAATCATTGTAAAATCAAAACAATTCTTATAAGAGCACTTCTGTGCTTTTTCTGTAACTTTAGAGACAAAGATTCTTGTGGAAAAAAAATGGGGTACTTTCTGTTTTTTTATCACTTCTTCGTTGATTATTAATTCTCTGAAAATGCACTCTATTTGATTTTATTCTTGCTGTTATAGGAAGTATTAATGAGATCACTATTTTTCTATACACTCAAGTGTTTTTTCTTTTTTTCCCAAGTTAAGGTAGTAGGGCAGAATGACCCTTTCATCTTTTGAACATATGCAGTGATTACAGCCAATTTCCCTATTTGTTTCCATAGTTTGTTTCT
>VZSV01000004.1:13332849-13382849 GCA_013398735.1 Nothocercus julius
TTTGAGCTGGTTACCTGATCCCCAGTGATTTTCAGATGGGGGTCTTTATTATTATTATTATTATTATTATTATTATTATTATTATTATTATTATTTTAAATAAGGCCACTGCCCTGCAAAAGCAGGAGTCCAGAGCTGCAAAGTGGGCTTCATTTTTCCTGGAGGAGGGCACAGAGGTGTGCTGGTCACTTCATGGAGCCAGCAGGATTCACTGTGGGACACACAGAGGTTTGCCCATTGCTCGTGCTACTGCACAGAATAAGAGACCTGTAAGCATGAAGAGCTGGTAGGATTGCCAGTTGACATTACTATTCCTGACGAGGTAGGTTGACATCTGCAAGGTAACTTGCAGGTGTTAAGCCCCAGAATTTCAGATGCTAAATCTGTCTTATCAGGTTTTTTTCATTTCCTGTGAAATAGTTTGAACCTTTAAACTTCCAACAAAGACTTAAATAAGAGGAATAGTATAGTGGTAGGCATAAATTTGTTTTTCTGTTCTTCTTGTTGTTCTGTATGCACTGCTTCCAAGCATTGTTATGTTTTCCTGTCTCCAGAGTGTCAAACTTCTTCCAAGGAAATAGTGAATTAAAGTGTACTTCTTAGGAATGCTGCTAAGGAGAATTTGGAACGTCGTTCTTCGTACTCATGTTTACTGTAGTTGTCTTTGTCGATAAAGCAGCAAGGCAGCAGCAACTTCCTGCCCTGAGGAGACTTACATGGGGTTTACATAGGAATTATATGGGGTGCCGAGGAAAATAACAGCAGGTAAAATGTATAGATGACGTAATGTGGCTGCATCTAAATAAAACATTGCAGTGCGCAATTGCTGGGCTCCGCCAGGCTGTGCTGTGTGAGACTCGTGCCGGTGGGGAGGCTGGTGGGCCTTCTGCTGAACCCAGCAGCCGGGCTGTCCTCTCCTCTCCTGTCCTCTCCTCTGCTGTCCTGCACAGGGTCTGCGTTTCCTGGCCTGAGTCTCTTGGCTATACCACTTTTAATGGATGCAACAGGACCAGGACCTTTCATCTCCAGAAGTTTCTGTCAGGGTGCTGCTATTTCTGTGGCTGGTTCTGCAGACTCTAAACATCCAGCCTGTGTTTGGGTATTTTTTTTTTTTTTTTTATTCCCTACTCAAAGACCTTTTAAAAAGTCTCCCTTCTAGTTCTGAGCTGGGAGCAAGAGAGTCCCAGAGGTTGGATTGCCCGGATTCGTCTTTCTTCCCCCTTTTCTGCATTCTGCTGGCACCACCCCTTTGGCTGCTCCTTTGGTGTCTCTCCGGAGACTGTGGATCAGGAGCAGAAACGCCCGCGGAAGCTGCTGTGCTGCTTGCCGAGGCCGAGCCTTGCCGTGCGGTTGCAGTTATTGTAACCAGTGTGACTTCCACTCTTAGGAACTATTCCCATCTACATTTGTAATGTGATCTGCTATCAGTGAAATGCGGATCATACATATTCATTTCCTCTTTGAAGCTATGGAAACAGTCTGCCTTTCAGGCAGATTTGCCATCTTGTTTGGTTTGCCCAGGCCAGTGCGTAGTGGGGGGACTCTTTCTTTTGTTCTGGCTTTAGGAAACAAGGATTGGTCTATTGGTCTCTTCCTGACCATGTCTTCATCTGTGCTTACAAAATGGATTGAATCTTGGTGAAAAAACAGTGTTTTGTGTTTTTTTTTTTTAACCCTTTTTAATTCAGCAGCATCCTCATAAAATCAGGCATTAGGTAACTGGTCTACCATTTGGTACATTTGATGTCTGTAATCATCTCTAGATAAAATAATGAAAGAAGAACCATTTTTGTGAAGGTCACATGAGAAGAAAAAATCTCCTGTTTACAATGGAAATGTCCTTAAATGGGAGTAGGCTCTGGCCAGATTGCAAATAGCTTCAGTAGGAGTCTCATGCAGAGGTGACCTGGAGGGCAGGAGGCAGGATGGTTTCTTCCCTCAGGAGCGTTGCAAATCCATGGCAGCACATGGGCAGCAGCAGAGGAGGTAGCCAAACTAGGCATCCCCTGCCCGCAGCTGCAGAAGTTGAACCATCTTCTTCATATTTTGGGTCAGATTTTCACGGTTGCAGATTACATGGATTTGGTCTTTGCATTGCTATGGATTCTGAAGTTGGGGTTGAATGAAGTTGGAATGAGTCCAAAGAAACTTTTAGTTTTCTCAGTGGCCATGGTTTTTATATATGAAGTACTGTTATATGCTAAGCTGTTGGAAAGTTTTTAAAATGAAATGATCTCATCGAACTGCTCTTTTCATATACTTGAAAGAATTTTGCAGGGATCTCCTATTCCATGCAAAATAGGTGCAAGTTAGATGAGTGTAGGTCGTACTTGGAAACAAAAGAAAACAAAAATTGGAATGCATATAAACTCAGAAAGTTCATTCATGTGACCTGAAATAAAGAAAAACCTATAGTCCCTGGGTCAAGATGGTTATTAGAAACTTAATAGTAAATTTCATGGAATTACCATTTTGAGTTAATGATGCTTTGTAGCTATTAACTCCATCCTTAAGCAAGAGAAAAAAAAGAAAAAAAGGCTAACTATCTTTGTGTATGCCTTCTCCAGTCTTAATTATGGTTGGGAGATGTAAAAATTAGTCATGGCAGAGATGAAGAGGAATAAACCAGAAGGGTAACAATTTTGTTGGGATCCATAGATTCATACATTTTTCTGAAAGATCAAGGCTGTTTCTTAACATATTTTTTCCTGCACAAGGTCATTATGTTTAGCTCAAGATCTGTCACTCTGATCCTGATATTTATTGCTGAATTCTTGGCCATAAAGACCCAACCAAATTATTTAATTTAATGAAATTAAACAATTAACTGTACCTAACTACCATCTTATGTCTAACAGCTAACTATTTTGTCTAATTTAGATGCTTCTATGAGGAAAGCAAAATATCTGCCTAAATTGGTCAGTTCAGCTAGAGAAGAAAAAATCCATTATATCTTTGGCTTGAGGTGATCACCTCTCTCATAAAAAGTAATCTGTCCCACAGACAAGTTGCCCAGTATTTAGTATGCAGATAAGATTCAGACTTAAAGTCTGATTTAATCTGAGTTTAGATTAAAATACCTAATCCAAGTGAGTGCTATAACATGCATTTCTAGGATGTATCCCTTACATACATGCATATAAGTACATATAAACACACACACACACACACACACACACACACACACACAAATACATACATGTAAAAATGCAACTGGGCCAGTCAGACAGCTTTAGTATTGGTTTCTCCTCCAAAACTGCTCATGGGTGCTCAACTTTTCCTCATTCACTTTTCTTCAAGATAAAGGCAGTGTCTGCATTTGAATATCTGGTATTATTCGCCTCTGTGGTTTATGCCATGATATGGATATCACTAGTCAGAATGACTTTTCCTTTATTCTCATTGTGTAAATTTCTATTAATTTCTAAAATCATTCTTTTGCTTACAGCATCCCTGAGTTCATGCCATTATACTACATTCAACATCCTCAATTAAATCTCTTTAAATCTCTAGATGGCTCATAGGGCTCCCTTATCTCTTCAGCCATACCTGAAATACTTAGGTTATTTTTGTTTCTCATGAGTCAGTTCTTTGGACCATATTTTTTTCTTGTGGCCATTGGTCCAGCAGGTCTGCTATGACTATTCATTGCGTTAAGAGCACAAGTAATAGCCTTGGTTAGAACAGGTTCTCCGGTGCTGTGTGCTGTAGAAAAGTGTAACAGATTCCTCGCTTCCTTTAAGAAGATTTACAGTCCCCTGGGACTCCAGCTACTCTGGGGCTTTCCAGCACCCGGGGCTCCTGCGCAGTGTAAGTGCAGTGCTGCCAAATGTGCATGGAGGTGCAGGAGACCTCCGGATGGTGGGACTTCGGTGTGTTTCTGTGTTCCTGTGTTGTGATTCTGTTCTCTGTCATGTTGTGACATTTAATTCACTTTCACAACCAATTTGTTATCCATGAGCAAGCACACTTGACTGTGTTTGAACGTAATTGTTTTGGGGGTTATTCCATCCCAGTGAATATAGGATTTGGATAATTTTTTCTTCCACTTGAGTATCGTGCGGCTGAACTCATGTTTTTAACTTTTTTAAGATTTTTCATTTGTTTTTAAAACAATAATTACTATATTTATATTGGCTATTTTCAGTGTTTTTCATTTTATTATAATCTGCCCATTTTGGTGCTAATGTTGACATTATTTTTCAGATCAATTAAATAAGACTAAAACTAACTAAACATTATGATATGTGAACTTCTTTCCTCTCCTTTCTATCATATATCATTTGTTTGTCTGTCCTTTCTCAGTTATATTCTCAATGTTGATATGCATGCAATTTTAGACCAGAATAAGCTCCTACAAATGTGATTTTTAAATGTATTAGAAACTTTTGCACAACCATAGTTTTATTCTTCATCATATCGTTAATTTCTTTACATTGTTTAAAACTTTTAACAATCTGCTTTTATTTATGAAAGGTAACATTTGAAAGCTTTCCTGGGATTTTTCCCTTGTGGAAGAGAATATGCAGCTTTTGTTTTGTATAAACAAGGGCATTTGGTGTTTGTTACCCCGCAGACACTTGGATAATGAAGATCTTCAGTGAATATATGTTTTCTTCTGTTTCAATGAAATGTTAATGTTCTTGAAAAATTTTTAGTTTGCCTACCTGGTCTTACTCATCATCAGTAGACACTCATTTTCATTTTTGAATCATTCTCTTTCCTTACTCGAAGGAGATCACCACTACAAAATTTTACTGTGCCTACTTCTTATTTTATTATGTATGCTTAAATTTTTCAAATTATATTCCTCTGCAATGTAAATATGATACTTACACTGGATAATGTTAAAGACCTCCTCTTTTATGCTTCGTGAAGCAGGAGGGTATCATTTAGCCATTAATGGCACCGCCTGATCTGGCATGGAATTCCTCATGACCAGGTATCGAGAATGGCTTTCGCATCCGCGTGAACGGCCGCTGGGCCATCGTGGGATCCCGTACCCCCTTGTCTTGGAGGGTCGTGGTGCCCGTGCTCTGCAGCTGGCCTTGCAGCGGGACTGCAGGAGAGTCCAATATGTAATCACATCTCGTATGGGAAGGCATTTGTTTTATTCAGTCTGAAGTCGCTGCTTACAGGTTTTCATCAAGTGGGTGGCTGCCCAGTAAAAGTGGCCTGTTAGAGATTAATGTGACTGGTAAAGTTTTAAAATGCTGCTCTATCTGTGAAGATTCTATAACCCATTTCAGCATCTAAGAAGGGAGTGGTTTTTTCTCCCCTGAATGTTTCCAGCTTCCAACTCCTATTAGCAGATCTTCATCTGGTAGGGTGAAGAGCTTTCTGTTTATCATATGCTCTCCACTTAGGTATTTAGACGTGATCAAAATAGCTGTTAACCTTCCTTTGAGAAATGTAACAGAGACTATTGGATTTGAAAGACTATTGGAATTGAATTTTTAAGACTTTTCCATGTTCTTTAGTATTTTCAGGATTGCCTTTCAAGCTCTCCTAATTGGCTGTGGGCATTAGAGCTGGACACAAGGTTTTGCGGGGGTTATAAATGGTGCGGTAATATAACCTTCCTTTTCCTATTCTTTATGCGTGAGGGTCTTCGCACATTGGGCCACTGTGCCACGAGCCCTAACAGTGCATTGCAGGGGCGAGGGTGTCCTTGCTCTAAGGCACCGGGCTTCGTCCTCTGCCTGTGGCATGTCCTGCTTTGTAGCTCGTGAGCAGCTTTGTGCGTTTGGGGGTAGGAAATTTCCTGAGGTAGCACGTACGCAGAGGTTCACTTCTTCCTGTGCTAGTGGCTGCCCCTCTGTGTTATCATTTGCCATGTTGTCAGCAAACGTCATGGGTAATGAATTTGCATTTTCTGGAAAGTCATTGACAAAAATGTACAGGAAGAGCAGGACCAGTTACCTGTCACTGGAAATCTCTCTTGCAAATGCCCTTAATATATAACTCTCTGTTTGCAGTTGCATTCTGAGACTTACTGATTTGCCTGTTTCTAATCCATTCTAATCCATGACATATTTTCCATGTTAATTTTGTATCATTCTTGCTTTGAAGTCCAGGAGCAGTGCTCTGCAAGCTAACGCATAGAAAGTATTTTCACTGAAGTCAAGTGGGAGGACCGTTTGCTTAAAACCAGGTGTAGGTAAAAGATCTCCATAGATTATAGACCTGAATATTGCATTTTGAGAGGAAAGTTACTTTAAAAATTCCTAACTTTCCATATTTAAGAAGCATGATACTTCATTAATATGTGACTTAAAAATATAAATAATCAACTTCTAGCGAAAACTGTTTATGATTTTACATTTTAATAATTGCATTCATTAAGAAGAACTGACTTTCTAATCTGAAATTCATTGCAAAAGAATTTGATTTGAGATCGGTGTTACTGAAGGCTTGTAATAAACCTGGCATTACTGCGGAACTTTAAGAAACAGAAATAAACCATATATAAATGTATTGTGATCACAGTGTGTAATACAATTTATTACAAGGTGCTGCAGTGCTGCCCTCAATTAATATAGTGAGAGGTAGTGGAGAACTTCACACAAATTGTTAATATTTCCTCTTTGAATTGAAATTCAGAGTGAAATTCAGCTGCTGGTTTTTATTAGTAGTGTGTTTTTTTTTTTTTTTTTTTTTTTTTTTGAAGACAGATGTTTTGTAATTGTAGAAGCTTGTGGCAAAATAAACGGCTGGAAAATGTGCAGTTTTGTTTCCTGCTGTCTGTGGTATTTATGAATCCTGATGGGCTATCACGTCAGTACTGATACTGGGTAAATACTAAAGCAGCTCTATTCTTAGCTCATACTTAATTTTCTGCATTGAGCTGTTGTACTATGCGTTATTTCAGCTCTGTGTAGTGTTTCAAGTGTAAGCTAGCGTTTATTGCCAGGTGGCATGAATGAGGCATATAAACATTTTATGGACAACAGATGCAGATAAATGTAGGAATTTATCTCATGCACTGTTTGACTGAAAGATTCAAACTTCAGTAATTTCTCTGAGCTAACTGATACTCAACAATTAAAAGCACAAAATATACTGCAAAAATAATTACTGTAAAGAGAGGATAATCATAACTTCCTATATAAAAATACAAAGTTACTTCTAAAATGTCTTCTAGTGAGTAGAAAACAAAAATCATTTCTTCTGATCTCCTGTTTCATTGCTAGAATACAAGTTGTACGTTTATATTATATTAAATATTATCCCCATTGCATGAGATTTTCAGAATAATGTTATTTTAAAATTTAAATAACTATGTAACAGTGATACAAATATAGCTGGCCACTTGCTGCCCATATATTCTCATGGCTTCTGAGGGGAAGGTCAATGCTGTATCCTATTTTGCTTGTATATATATTTTTTCCCCCAGATAGTCTCTTCAGATAAATGGATCCTGCTGTAGTTCTTAGACTTATAAAACAGTTGCGTGGAGCCTGATGCTTAGCTCAGTTCCAGCAATCGTATTCAGGCCGCTGATGTCCACGGAGTTACTTCAGAGTCAGGGAGCAGGGAATCAGGGCTGTAAAGTGCCCTGGTCTATTGTTCGGGGTTCATTTCTTCCGCCAAGGCTTTTCTCCCTTGAAGAAAGCTTTTAGACCGAGGAGAAGAGATAGGTATCACTTGGGAAGGATAGAAATGAAATAGCATAAGCTGACACATTTTATTTCAAGATGTCATGACATACATACAATGCAAAGCAGTGGTCATTCTTTTAAGGAATAGTATTAGTAATAGAGTTCAGAAATTCTGCCTAAGTATACATTTTCTATTGAAAGGGGGTTTAATATAATATTTTTTCAACTAGATGGCCTGATTTTTTTATATTTTCTTTTACATTTCTGTAAAAACAAACTAAAGTGAAATTGGATAAACCTCAGGTCTGAAATTATTTTTAAACAAAGTTTGGTTGGTGACAGCTTATTTTCTTAAGTAAGCAAATTCCATATGTGGTACTAAGTAAATCATTTTGTGATTTGATAGTGGCATATTGGGGTGAGACATCCTGTAATGTAACTAAGTCTGAAGTTATTTACTGTTTTTCCTCTGCCAAATTGTGATTGTTTAGTCTGCTAACACTTGTACTGAAGGTTTTTCTGGGTAGTGGTTAGCAGTTGTTTTCAAAGCAAATGTTAAATCTAAGAAGACATTCCTTATAAAAAAAAAAACAAAAAAACCCTGTTCTGGCAGAGGAACTTGATTTGTGTTCTTGTTCAGTGTTCATTTCGTGTTTTTAGTATGGCTGTTGAAATCTATACCTTATATGATCTCATTGTACTGCCTGCATTTCATTAATGAGTGATTCTGTTTAGGGCTTGGGGAGTGAAATATTTTTCATATGACACTACCCAATATGAGTGCAGTGCACCAGCTGCAAAAACCACAGACCATCTGATTTTGCGGCTTTTGAGGGTGTGAAAAGTTCAATTGCTTATACTAGGGCTTAGAGCTGTATATTATACCACATGGAAACGGAACTACTGTAGACCTAAAAAAAAATCTTCAGCCATGGGTAAAATGAAGATGAAAAAAATACATTTTGCACTGTAGATGAATCGATATTGATATGTGGCATTATTTGACAAAATGTACTAAGATACATTATTTATATATTGCTGCATAAATTTAAGATCCTTTAAAACAAATATGAATAATATGCAAATTATAAAATCAATATATATTTTTGGTGTATAAAGCATAATTGGTTCTTGAAAATAATGGTTACATGACTCCTTTTTCAAGATATCATGCTGTTGATACTTGAATATGTTTAACTTTCTTGGCATTCCTCCTGTGCTTTCATGGACTAGAAAGAGAGAAAACAGTTTTATAGAGGTTGGAGAGACAGTATCCAGACTTTCTGGTATATAATCTAGAATTTTTCTTTACATTTTTAATAAAGCAGAAGTACATTTCCATCTTAATTTGGGACATATTTATTTATTTATTTATTTTTAACCAAGTCAGAACTAGTGGTCACAGTTCTATGATGTATGCAGTTTTTACTTTTTGTTTTTCCTTCTGTAGATAATAATCGATGGACATATTGACAAATAGTTCAAGGGTGCGCTCTTAATTGACTGAGTAGAAGAAATAAAAAGGATCTAGATGTATTTGACCAGCTTGGAATTGCGAACATTTTCTGTGTATTTTTAGCTTTTTCTGTATATTTTTAGCTTATTTAACAATTACAATGCAGAATTTTGTCATTGGTAGAACAGATTTCAAAAATAATTACTTTGCTTTCTTATAAAGCTCTGACAAGAATAAACACCTGTGTTTAGGTGTTAATCCTTATATTACTACTTCATCTTAAATAGTTAGCATAGCAGTTTGCTGTTGTTATAGAGCAAAACTGAATTTTCAGATATTATTCCAAAGAGTTTCTATGATTGCGGATCTTATCTGGAATAGGTATGCCTGAGACATCAGCAAAAGGGATAAAATAAGAAGGATTTGAGGTTTATTGCAATAAAGCAGCAATAATTATCTTGACTCATAAAAACATCATCAAAATTGTATTTTATTTAGAAGGTTTCAGCAGTTTGAAGAAGTGTTCTCCAGAAGCAAAGCAGAAGCAAGCAATAAAAGCTGTATCCTACACGTTGAGCCATTTTTGAAGAGAGTCTATCATCTACCTCCCGCTTTGTGGGGAGCCACAAAACTTGTATTTTGGGGCTCATCCACTCAAGGAACGTAATAAATTTCATAATTTATATGTCAAAACAGGTAGGACTGACTGACAAGTGCCAAGGCCAAAACGCTCCTAGCAAGCAGGCCACAATAAAGTCAAAAGCCAAATTTTGCTCAGCTGACTCCAAGAGCCGGTCCCGCACCGCCCCTGGCTCAGCCTGGCTGCCGGGCAGGGATCGCGGCTCCGGCACCGCCAGCGCCAGCCCATTCCTCCCGGATGGGCTGCAGCTGCGGCTGTGCGCGCTGCCAGCCGGAAAGGGAGGAAGGCAGGCGAGGGAGTTTCTAGTTCCTGTGGCTTTAGTGGGAAGTTTGGGTGATATTTAAGTAGCTTCATGAAATCAAAAGTTGGCCACCTGCGTTTCTGATAGTGGCCTTTTACACATCAGGAACATTTTGTTTTAAATATCCATACTTTTATTCTTTTTATCTGCTTTTGGGATTTACCTGTTAAACTTTCAATCTGTCCCCATGAGAACTGTACTTTTTTTTTTTTTAAAGGAAAAAAGAACAGAAATTCTGATGCAATTTAATTATATGACAGCTGAATTTCAAGAGAAATATCAAACAAGATATTCGTAAGAAAGATTTAAAATACTGCCTTATGATTCATATCCAAATTTATGTTAAAAAGTAAAATCGGTATGAGTGTTATGTACGGCTATGGATGAAATGATATATTTTTGAAACTGGTGGAGTCTTCTGCAGTTGAGCTCATTGAAGTTTGAGTTTCACTTTCCTCTTAATCCTCTCACCTTTACTGTCGTATCCGAAGGGAATCTGCTTGTCTGCTTGTCCCTCTAAACAGGGAAAGTTTCCTTCATTTCATCAGCCAGAGTCAGCTTTGTGTAGAGGCTGGACCTCTCCAACCAATGCCCAAGGAAGCAGCAGGGTTGGTTTACAAATTTATTTTAAAATTTCAAAAGTGCATTGTTCTGCATATTGAAGCTCCAGAGCTGAAGCTGCATTGATCAGGGCTCACAGAAAGCCATCAAAGAATGCGAGGAAGACTAAACCGAGGTGATTGCAATGAAAACCTAATTATAAATGGCACTGAAAATGACTGGTTATTCCAACCATGATGAAATCCTTGTCGACTGATATGGAAAACAAAGCCCTTCAAAGCACATGCCTCTCTCTGTAATAGAAGCGTAATACTCACAGCAAGCAGTTTATCATGAAATTTTGAATTGATATGAAACTATATAATTTTTAAGTTTTTTATATCATTATTTTCATTGAGTCCAGTAACTGAATTGTGAATAGTATTCTTGTTCTTTGCCTTTTCTGCTGCATATTTCCTGAATGCTTGTATGTGCTACACTTACATTTTGGAAATGATAAATAATAGGAACAGGAAGTCTGTGAAAAAAGCTTTCAGGCATTAGAAAAGAAAATTCTGAATAATTTTCTTTTTTTCTTTTTTTTTCATTTTTAAAGGCTAGAGAACTTAACAGACTTGTATTAAAATTAATAGATTTTTAAAAATTTGTTTAACTTTGTTAAAAAATTAACCCTTTATTAATGAAACAACTTTAATGTATCTTACATTTTATTTGTTGGTTAAGGATATGAAGTAGGAATTAAGGCAATTAGAAACCCTGTTTGTAATGAGATGTAAGATCACCTACAAATAAAATTAGAGCACGTAAAGCTATAATAATTCCCAAACTGTGGATTCTACTTCTGAATCAGCATCAGAAGGGAGGTTTTATGATTCCACAACTAAATGTCAGCAATTTGGTTGCACTTTATTATCTACTTTTCTAAATTAGAAACAAATAAACGGAAACAGCAGATTCACTAAGTTCACGTTAGTGTTTCACAGGAGGAAATCACACTAAAGAAGATGCTGCTTTTTATACTCAAGGTTCTTGTCCTGACTACATCATCATTATTATTATTATTAAAATAACTTCATAAAGATAGGACCAGTGGAATATAGATATTCCATAATCTTCAATCAATATTTTTAACAGATTGGTTAGGGACAAATTGGATTCATTTTCCTTAAGCATGCATTTGGAAGAATGTTGCACGGGTGCAATCTACATGAGCATTTTCCTTGTATCAGGGATGCCCTTTGGAGACACATCTCCCAGTCATCCCCACCACTGTGCTCTGCTTTACATTGCAGGCCCATCTTGGCTTGAAAGAACTTGCCTCCTTTAAAACTAGACTGAAATATGTTCTCCAGAGCATGTTGAATATGCTCCATCCTTATGTGAGGATGGAATATTTAGAGTAGTGGAGTAGACGATAATGAATCCAAAGTAAAATCCACCTAAGTGTGTGTAAAGTGGGTGATGGACCTGCAGTGTGAACTGTGCTGGTGTGTTGCTGTCACAGATCATAGTTTTTCATGCAGTAGGCAATCGCCATGTATATTCATGAAATAACATAAGCCTCTCAGCCAAAGTAATACATTTATATGCAAAAGCTGTGTTTAAAGATCATTGTTAAGGTTACAAAATAATCTTCTAAAATTTGGGATTGCCGTTAGTGCAGTGTTGATATAGTCCTTTTGTGTGTACAAACTGTGATTCAGTTTTTGAAGTAATTGGCCACATTTTAGATGTTTCTACAGGACTCCCTGCTTCCTTCAGTTCAGTGTGAGCTACTGTCATTCTAAACAATAATTAGCTTGCAAATTCTTCCAAGGTAATACCTGCCTATTTTCTTTTATCCTTTCTTTCTAGGCAGATAAGGATAGCATATCACTTTACATATCTGTTATACTACTGTTATACGAAGAGATGTTAAACGGATGGACAAGGAATATATTATAAATATTAATTAAATAACAAGTATGACGAAAAGATACGATTTTAAGTATTGTCTGAATGAAAAAATATCATAGCATGATGCCAATTTGTCAGGACAAAAGTATCAGAAACTGACTTTAAGAAAATCGGAACTGAGTCTAGAACAGTGTCTTACCTGCCACCTCACAGAATGGGTTATTTTTTGTTCTAAGAATTTTTATTATCATTCTTTATCTTGTAACTATTATGACCATACATTGTATTCTTTTGGTACCTTCTCATTTAATAGAAAGTTGTTTAACTTGATGCATAGTTTGGTCTAAAAACTACACACAGTATACTACACTTGCACCACTACTTTAAAATGATTGTTCAGGGGCTCAGATTATTTTGCTTTACATTTTACTTGTGAGTTAGATCTGTGTTTCATATCCAATTAAAAATCAAAATGAAATAATGCACATAGATGCACAGTGGCATGTAGGTGAGGTTGATTATTTGAGCTAATTTGTATCTGAAATACTAGGTTAATCCTATTTGCTATACTTATAATGCTTGTAAATCAGAAAATTATTGCTTAATTGTAAATTACATATTGATTAAAGCTCATCTGTGATTTTTACCACTTGTTTTACCACTTTTTACTTGAAGTATTTTTACCACTTGTTTTTAATATTAAATAAATAGATAAACAAAAACACTTTTAATTCCAGCAGATAAACCTTTACAAATACCTTCTTTCCAGGATAAACTTGAAACTACCAAATCTCAAAAGATTTCTCTGTAAAGAATGCTTCACTTGCAGGTGGCCTAGCCAGAGATTGTATATTGTTTTTTTGTTGTTGTTGTTGTTTTTTGTTTTTTATGGATAACAGAAAATACTGTTAAACAAGCCCAAATGCTTATATCAGTGTTATGATGGGTGATTGTGTTGAAAATGGGTTTGTTTTTCAAAGTGTACATTGATATGTAACAACTCAAATTACGTATCTGAAAAGTCTGAATGTCATTTTACTCTCTTTATATGACAACTAAAGAAAATTCAAAACTGTTGACAAATGCTCTGTCTTCACAAAGGGATAATTTTGTTCTGTATGCCAATGTATGGCTTAAATGACTTAAATGCCGTTCTCTGAAAAGATGAACTGGAAGTAGTTTGAAGTTTACTGCACATACTTGATTTTACTGGTGAGCCTATCAGAAATTGGTGGTGTGTTGCTAAATTTTTATAAAATTAAATGGATTGTTATGGTTATAATTGTATAATGAGATACAGATCCCAGAAATTTCAGATTGGAGCATGATATCTTCAATGAGGTTTTGAGTTCTAGGACCACACTAAGCTTCTTGCATGCACTTTTTTTTTTTCTGCTCTGTTTTGTCATTTTGGCTGGTTTGAAATTTAAGCTTGATTGAAGAGTAAAGAACAGAAAGTCTGTTTATTGAAAAATTTTATTTATTGGCTGAGAATACAGTTGCAGTGTTATTCCCAGATAACACAAGTGAAACTCTTGGTTTATCTGAAAAACCTAAGTTTTGAACCAAATTCAGATTTAGGTATTCAGTTCCAACCAGCTTGATTTAAATCTGTGAAGGTAGATTATTATGGAACATTAATGTCATGCTTAGAATGAGTGGCTTACTATTTGTTCCATCAGGAATATCTTTAATTTATTGGTGTGGCTTTCCTAATTAATAGTTTGGGTACAAGACTATCCATGAAACTCAATTAGGGAAAATGCAGAATAAAAGTACCTATCTAAATATCAGTAGCAGGTATAAAATTGTGGGGTGGGGATCAAGGTACCTCAGAGCGACTCAAAGGATGTATGGGCTGTGATTGTGTTGCACAGAATGGAAGGGCTGTTTGGGAGCTCAGGGTCAGCGAAAATGTTGTGTGAGCGCGACCAGTAATGTAACAAGCAAAGACTCAAATACGCTTTATTCTTTTTGTTGTACAGTGAAAAGAAAGATCTTGGAAGTATCTACCATTGCTCACAGATGGCTTAAGAAAACTAAGTTTTGCAAAAACATCTGGGTGCTGGCAGCTGAAAGTCAGTTGTGCTACACAACCGCTGGCCGAGACTGCAAATCTTAAGTCTCCACGTAACGTGTTGGGTTAATGTACTCACAGGTTGTATGCACTTGCCTCCTGTAAGTAAAATCCCTGGGCTGCAAGTTTTGCTGCGTGGAAATGTAAAACTTCCGTGGCATTGACAAAGCAGAGCTGTTCCTTGTTGCACTCCCATCTGAACTAGATGGTCCTCAGCTCAGCGTGGTGAGGAAACCCAGCAGGGCCTACGCTCACGTGTTCAGCACACGGCAGTTGTGTCTGGTGTCCCTGAAACACGGAAGCAAGGTGATGGTTTGGGAGTCTCCTCTTTAAATAACAGTTAGAGAGCACACTCTGGAAACGGGAGACGGGACTTCTGCTGTCTCTGCCGGTCTGATTGATTTTCTAGCTCTCAGCAAAGGGTAATACTTACTCCTAGGTGAACTGAATTTGTAAGAAACCTTCGGAGTGTTTCTTATTAAAGATGGCCATTTGGTATCATATAATTAAAATTCCTTGGGTGAGGGAATGGCCATACGAGCTCTAGCACAGTGTTTAGAAAGTGATTTTGATTCCTGCCTTGGCAACTGTTGATGTATTTTCTAAGAAGCGGCTTGGGATGAAATATGTGAGCAATCCTCAGGGCAGAAGCCAGATTTCCTTTTCCTCAGATGGAGGTTCTGATAACTGGCCAGTATCCTGCTTATTCTTATTGGCTAACTTAATTTAGATTTTTTTTTTTCTTGCTCTTTTTATCAAGGAAAAAAAAAAAAAAAAAAGGAAAAGGAAAAAAGCAAGCTGCTTTTGATTTCTAAATTATGAAGTCCATGATTATTCCTTAACTTTGTGCTTGGGTTTAAGATGTTTTCTTCTGGTGTCAGAAAAACTTGAAGTTGCATTTCCTGTTTTCTGAAATCTTACATAGGTTTTGGTAGGACCTGTAACGCAGATAGGGGGACCAAGTACAAGTGGAAATGCAAACGTTTCCTTCACAGAGTGATAGCCCTCATGCTTGGTGTGTTTTTCTGCATTATAGCTGGTTGGTTATTGAGATTTCAGGAAATTATATTAAGTCACTTTTTCAAAATAGAACTGCTTCAGTGTATTTATAAATGTTATATTTTTTTGTTAAAGGAAATAACAATAAATGCATTTTTCTTTCATAAATGGTCATCCAGTTCAGTTTAATTTTGGTTGGGAGCGTGTGTCTTTAACATAAAATTCTTCGTATTTTATTGCTTAAATTATTTTCCTGATTTGTTTTTTAATATATTTATTATAGCATTAAAAACATATCCTTTATTTTGGTTCTCAGTTGTGCTTTTTATCATTAAAATTTTAATCTTTAGTGAAGAACTTGCATTTATTTTCTATCAAGTTTCATTTCTGCCTCTTATTCTCCTTCTTCATGAGAACCTATTGAATTAGTTATTTGAATTCAAGTAAAATGAAACAGAGAAAGGTTGACTGAAATAGAGAAATTTTGAAAGGCAGTAGCTTTGTAAATCTGAATAGTGCTTCAGTAAACTCTCATTCTGAGTTTATATTTGGTAATTTCCAATTGTTTGCTAGTGTGATATTCCTTTAAAACTTTGTGATTATAAATCCTTTTGCTCAATGTGTACAAAAATCACATGATGAGTTCATACGTAAAACCAGGCAGTTATAATTCCAATAAAATTTAAATTTATTTTAAATTTATTATAATTTAAATTTTAATTCTAAGATTTGTAAAATATATTAGTGTTTTAAATATTGTTATATTGTTAACCAGAATGGATTTTCACCATCCTTTTTAGCAAAATAAGCGCTGTTGTTTTAATATCATACTAAATTTTAGAAAGCTATAATTGTTACATCAAATATTATATTAACTATTAGATAGTTGTGGTTGCAAATAAAAATGCATTTCCTTTTTGAGAACTCTAGACTTTTTACAGATCCAAATGGTTTCTATAAATCTGTTGCCCTTGTTATTTAAAACCTTCTGTTAATAAAAAGAAAAGAGATTTGAAACCCTGTAGGGAATTTTACATGGATTTTCCCATATTCTTATATGGAATCTGTGGATCAGAATCTCCTAGTAAGCATAGTAAAACCAGTATTTAATCTACACTTTTCAGAGAGAAAAAAAAAAAAGGCTAAAAGCAAAGTTCAGTAGTACTTAAAGCCATGTTCTGACACCATCTCAGATACCCATTTTAGGTGGTTAATTCTGACATTATTAAATTAAAACAGATGCCCTGATTTACCTGCAGGTGTCTTTCTGGATATTCCAGAAACTTTTAGCAATATCATTCTATTGTACATTGCTGTTCTCACACAGTTAAATAAAAAAGATACTTAGGAATCTCTCAACTTTTTTAAGAGACAACTTTTAGCAACTTTTAGTGAAAGAAGTTTTAAATGAAAAAGTGAAAGGAAGGTGGGACCTTCAGTCGTATCTTCCTTAGCAGTGAAGTCTCTCCACAGACTCCAGGATAAATGCGTACCAGTAACACAAATACATAATTCTAGAGATTCCTAGCCCCTCTACAGACATTTTTTAGTTAAGTGCTTCAAACACTGCCTACCAAAAGTAAAGTATTTTTGAAACAAGCTACCACTTACTATTTTCAGGGTGTTTTATTTTAGCTTGTGACCTCAGCGTCAGCCAAATATTAAAACCCTCTATGTGTGAAGGTCCCAGAGATAGTCCTGTAGCTGCAGGATGAGGTCTTGGTTTTTATTTTTTAATTTTTTTTTTTCCTCACAACTGGCAGAATAAGATTGCCTTCAGCTTTTGAGTTCTTCTCTACTAGAATCCTTATGAGAAAAAAAAAAAAAAAAAAAGGAAAAAAAAAAAGAAAATGCTATATTTTTTGCAGTGCAATACAAACATAGGTAAAATGGGTAAAAGATGAAAAGACTTCTTAAAGAAGTGGGTTTTAAAAGGAATTTGAAGTGGAGGTTTTGCTTGGCAGATAAGAAAAAGGAAGGCTTAGTCACTGAGAATATGAGTGAGGAATGTGTTTACACATATTCCTTTAAAAACCTGGCTATACTAATCAGCCACAAATCTGATACTTGATTTTTATTGTTTAGCTTTATATTTCTGAAGAGATACCAAAGAATAGGATTGAATGGACAAATTATTAATTTTATAGTATTATTTGTGCATTATAAATGCCATTGTGTGCATGCGTGTGTATGTGCATGCGTGTGTGTGACCAGCTTCCAGTACTTGGAATCAGATACTCAGGACTGGAAAAACATTTGTGCCAGCCTTCTGAACCCACTCACATCCAGCAGTTACAGAAGAAAAGGAAGAAAAATAAATGGGATTTTTGAATTGCTTTCCTAACAAACTTTGGCTAGTTTGCATCCTTATCCAATTTGTGGATAAGGACAGAAGACCCCAAAACTCAATGTTCTTAAAAGTTTCCTTGATGTTTTCAATGTCAGGTAGAGAAGATAACGAAGACTAGAAACTAGGCTTCACATTTGGTTGTTCTTGTCCCGATGGATAGTCAGTCAGTACATGGGTATTCACCAGCAAATCAGCATACGTGGGTTTTTACACAGCTTGTATCTATTTAATGTCGATGAGGAAGGGGAACAGCAGAGAAGAGAAGGGGAANCCTGGGACGAATCCATGTGAAGAGTTAAGATACTCACTTTTTTCAAGCCCTTTCTGAGGAGCAAAGGAGTAGATCTTGTAAACTTCATCCAGACAACTGAAAGAAAAAAAAAAAGGGGGGGGGGAGAGGGGAGCTGTAGTATATTGCAGTAGGAAAAATAAAGAAATTGTTTCTGAAGTAAACTAAGTTTTGTGCTTTCCACTTCTCATGGGTAACTTTGGTTATTTCATAGTAAAAATTTAGCAATTTAGCATACTTCTTCACACCTAAGAATTACAATATACATATATTAACCAGACAAATAGAAAACATTTTTATTTTTGCGTATATGTTTATCTTGCTATGTGCACATATATCCTGGAATAGTATGAAAATTAACAAAGGTCTTCTGGTGCTGAAATGAGAGATGTAGTCTTACTTTCTTTAGAAGCTTCTTAGTATTTCTCCTCTCCTTCCAAACACTTTACAGATAATTAAGTTTTCCTTTCCATCTTTGTAAAATACGGTCTTCATAAAGCATGATTGCTTCCAAAATTGTAGAAAGAAGTACGTGTGAAAAAATCCTTCATAACCTGTGTTGCCTTTCTGAGCTTTGGTAGTGCAGCCAGTGTCATTCAGGCACCGAGAGGATGTAATAAATGGGATAGGCCAATCTGCCTAACACTGCTGTTCGAAACTACTTGGCTGAAGTCAAAAACCTGCAGTGTTAAGCGTGGAGAAACTGGTGATACTGTCTGGCTTCGACCATAGTTGAGCTTCCCAGATGTGGACTTATTCTAAGCACAGCTTCTTGTGGAGGAAAATGGAGCATGTTTATAGAAGTTAACCGTAATGGGATAAACTGTTCCTTCTTTTTTTTTAATTTATTAACTTCTTTCTGTCCTGAAGAACTGCTGGCACTTGCATGTTAAGAGCAAATCACTGTCAGTGGGAGTTTTGTCTCAGATCTTTTTAAAGTCTGCATATGAACACTTTTTATAGTGATTTCAAAATAGGGATAATCCACTGTATTTGGTGGTAGTTAATACTAATATTTATTATCATTGCCTCATTGCCATTCCTTTCATTGCACAAATGCAACTTTTAAATGCTCTCATTCAGCCAAGTGGCCATCTACCACTGAAATCCAAAATGCTCTCTTCTTTCCACTAACTTAAGCAATTGGCTGCTCTTTAGTACCAATTGCTTTAGAGATTACTTAGAAAGAGTAAGCAAGTTTCTTTTAACCCTTGGTTGTGTAAACTAACTAACTGAAGTACTGTTTTAATATTTCTGTTTGGATGATATAGCTGTATAATGCTGAGATAAGTGATGTAGAGGAAGATGGGTCCATCCATTTGATGAATACTTCCCATTGTACCAAAGCTGAGGTCATCTGAAAGAAAAAAAAAACAACAAAAAAAAACAACAAAAAAAGATTTACAATGAAAGTATTAAATTTGGGACGATAAAAGTTCTGTAGAGAACCTACATTGTCTGACAATTTCCCACGTACAGTTTTCAAGATCTGTGTATTTAAACAGTTTTAATCCATGTAATGTAGAATATTGATTTTGTATGGTGCTTGAAAATGTCATGCAAGATTAAATCTTATAGCAATCTAAGTGTACTATGACAATACAAGTTAATGTTATTAGACAAACCTGTTATAGCATAAAAATGGTATCAAGTTTAATTGACAAGACTTAAAACTTGAAAGAATTATGCTATCATTTGTTAATTATTTACTGCGCAACGTTTCCAGAATTACTATTGGCTTGATATCAGCCTGACCGTAATTTCTCAAGTTTGATCTTTATAAACAATAGTGCCACATTAAGTTTTTGTAGTTCTCTTGTTCTTCTAGAGTATTCCAAGATTGGTTAAAAATCCACATTAAGGTTTCGGTGAATTCCTCTTGCTTTAATTGCTCTCCAATTACTATAATACTTGTGGGGTAAAATCGTCTCGCTGGATTTTAATAAAATATGCCCCTTTTCCCAAATTGAGATTTGCTAAACGTTTATTTCTTCCTAATTACATTTTAAGGATTGGTTGTTATTTTCCGCAGCCCTAACGGTTGTGAGTTGTTATGGATAGCTTTCATTTTTCTTCTCACTCGTGTGCCTCTCCTCGCTGTTAACTTCCGCTCTTGGGATCTGGCTGGGGAATGACCCAAAGCGCGAACTTTGGGAGCGTTACTGACGGATCTTTGTCTCCTGCTTGGAGATAAGCGCGCAGGGTCTCCCGCATGCCAACTCGCTGCTTTACTGTGCCCTCTTCCCTAACGCTGCGCGTAGAGGCGTTTCCTTAAAAGTAGGGGTAGGACGGAGCTGCAGCGGTTCGGTTTAAATTCGATCGCGTGATTCTGCGAGGTGGAGTGAAGCAATAGCAGGAAAAGCAGTGATTTAACTAACCTTCTGCCGATGATAACTTTCAGTTGTTTTCAGTACGGTTTCCAGCTTGGGAATCCGGTTACATTCTCTGTTGCTTTTAAAGAGTCATGTCACACTGATGCCAAAAACTCTTTCTCTTGTCTCCTCATTTTCCTTTGGCCAGGAATTTATGGCCTTCAGACATAGATGTATCGTTAGGATAAGGGCTCTAGCTCTAACTTTGGAACCAGACTATTATCAGAGTCCCTACATGGGCTCTGCCTTAATTTTCGCAAAGGTGCAGCAGATTACTCCAGGTCACCTCAGAAAAGAGAAGAGTGAGAAAATCACCCGCGTTGCAGGTTTTGCCCTGTCTGTCCTCGGTCTTTCCTGTTGAGTTTATGGTGTCTCGGCCTTCCTGGCCTGGGAGGCTTTTGCCCTTGCCATAGAGCTGCTTGCAGAGATCAGCAGGTGCTGAGTGGAGGAACTGCTGCGGACTTTGAAATTTACCTAAGATTCCCTTGTTGTTTTGAGGTGTTTTGGACGGCACTTACCCAAATTCACCTACCTGGGTCATGCTGCAAAGCCAGTAGCTTTCAGAAGGCGTTTGGAAAGTGTGTGTGGTTATGGGTGAGGAAAAGGAGAGGTTATTTCCATGGTACTTTATTGTGTTCTTTTGATTATTTTGTGACAGCAAAAGGAGGATATGAGAAAATATGCTGTTCATTGTGTTCTGATCGTGATTTTGGTATGATTTTTTGTTTGGCAAAGGCATATGCCATCCAGGATACTGAGTGCAATTTAAGGTCCAACAAATACAGAAGAAATAGGGGTGTATTTTCACTGAAATTGATGTTACTGATGTAGCTGCTGGTTATACTGAAAATGAAAAATGCAGTAATTTTCAGTCTGGCTATGTGTATTTTGTTTATTTGGAGTTTTAAAATTGAAGTGATTTAAATATTGCTGAAACCATTTTTTTAAGATACAGTGTTTTTCATATCATACAATTGAAAAGGCAGAGAAAATCTCTAAAAATGTGTAACAATTACATGATTGATCTGGTGAAATATTTGTATTGCCTTACCAAATATGCTTAGTGCTAGTACATACTTACAGTTTAGAGCTCATAATCATTTCCATCAGTTTTCATTTGCAAATACTGTAAATAATATTCAGCAAACACTAATTATTCTGAAAATGAGAGTTGATTTTATTTCATTTTGCAGAGAACAATTTCAAATATATGAAATATTAAAATACTTAATGGTTGATATAAAAAGATAATATTATTTTCAAGCAAGAAAAGTTACGTAATCCACATTTCTCTGTGTCGATATAAAATTGAGAACTGTATTGTGACATACTGTCTATCGAACATATACCATAATAATTACTAAACACTATTGATTTTTTTTTTCAAATAAAGCAGAAGTCTCCTCTTATTCTTTCGCTTAACTAATATCTGTTTATCAAAATGTGTCTTCAGAATAGGTAATTCATTAGAAGTATATGGCTGATTCCTATTACAATGTAAACATATTCAACTTTTTAATTTTAATGCCAAATGTAATACATAAATGTTAAAACTAACTCTCTGTATTGGAGACGATTTCTAAGAGCCGTAGAATATGTAAATCTTCTGGGCTTGTTTGAAGTTAAACCTCTGGAATTGTAATTATATAAACTTAAACATTAAAATTACTTCTGTGTTTTAAGGAGAAGAATGTCTTTAGATTTTTTTCTAATGACCATTTGAGATGAGGTCGGACAAGACCTTTTACTGGTAGTTATAGCTGTTGCAATGTAATTTTAGGGACTACAATAAGCCCTTTTGTAACAAATTTAATAAGGATATTGAAAATAGATTTTTTTTTTTTTTTAAGGGTATTTTTTTTCCCCCTCTGTCCTGTTTTATTGACTTAAATGGTTAGGTATTGATTATAATATTATCATTCCTAGTTAAAAGTTTTTATAAATGCTAAAATTTTTTATAAATGCAAGGTATATGTTATTAATCAAAAAGATATTTCCTTTTTTAGATTTTTTTACATTATTTTTTAGAAATGGGAACACTGACAATGCAATAATTTAAAAATCTAATTGCTTTCACCTGTTAAAATAAGGGAAATGCATGGCGGTGGAAAATATGCCTGCATGAGAATGGAAAAGAGTTGAACACATACACTAAAGTATAGGACTTTTTTTTTTTTCCCTGTCTGAGAGAGGTGTCTGTTTTGTACTAGTAAATCTTGGAGAAAGTCTGCGCGGCTTTGGAGAGGCAGCAATTTTGCAAGTTGCCGTAGTGGAGGGCAGCAGCTAGTGCCGAGTAATGAGGCATGGGAGCAGCTGTTATTGGTTTAGTTCAGCAGCTTTGTGTCTGATTCTATTAGCCTACCTACAGATGTAAATGTGCTTTCCACTGGGCCATCTAAACATAGAACAAATAATTCATAATTTTAAAATAATGAAATGATAGCTTTTGCGTTCTGTTTGAAGTTTATTGTATTACACTAATCAATTGTGAACTAAAATGAGTTGCTACTAAAACTAAAGCAATTTTAACTAAGCTGAAGAACAGAAACTTTTATAGGAAGAGAAGATGAATGTTTGTCACTGAACCCTACTGAATCTAAACAAAGAAAAAGATTACCTAATAGTCTTGCAATGCATTTGAAGTACAGTCTGCTATTTGTTTGGGGATTTGAATGGAATATATGTCTTAAAATATTTCAACAGCAGTAGTAGTGTTTTTCAGTGGATAGACTTTAACATTACAAAATGATTTATCTTTTCTTTTTTTTTTCCAATATGAACTCACTATTATACTGTGTGATAAAAATAATTCAAGCATTTTTCCATGCCTGTGATGCATTTTAGAGAGAATTTTTACTAATGATTGATTATTTTATGCAGGATCTTATGCTATTCTGCCTTGCTTTTCTGCTTAGTTTGTATTAGTGAAAACTATTAGTACTATCTTTAAAACTTTATTCACTTTTTATTTGTAAAGATTCAGTGTCAGAAAAGCTTGTTAGCAGAACTAAAAAAAAATCAAATTTCTCAAAAGAATTTTTTTTCCCATAAAGAAAATATCTAAGAACAGATACAGAGCTTACTGTGCTTTCTTCTTAAGATGGGAATAATAGAAATAAAATATATTTTAGATGTATAATCATTCTGATTAGTGTTTTTTTTTTTCAGCAACAGGGCATTAAATGATTAAATCGAGATAATAGTGTGGACCTAACATTTTTTACATGTTAGTACAACATGTATATGATACTTTTCTTAAAGCTGAAGGGCATTATAATCTGTTCTGTTTAGGTTCTAACTAGTATTTTTCCAGTCTAAAATTCATTTTAGAAATATTATAGAGCACTTTTCCCAGTTCAAATGAATTTCATGTAGCAATTAATAGACTAGAGTGTATGAAACTTAAAATAGAAAATATCTAGTTTAATGCTTGCAATTATATACCCTTTTGTTTTGCAAAACAGATATTGCTTTGACTACTACTTCTGAGTTTTTAGTTTTCCAGATTGGCTTTTCATCTGACTGGTTTGAAGATAGAATTGGATTAGTTTGTAGAGGAGAGTATAGAGCCTAGTTGTCTGTGGTAGTAGGAGGTTTGAAGGTGCAGAAGATCCCTATCAACCTGTGTACATTGCATTTTGATTTTGGTTAATAAGTTAGTATTTTATGTCATTAATATTTGGGTTTAATAATATCCTTCTGAATTCTTAGTAAGAAAAGAAGTGAATTTATTACTCCATTAAGCAGAGCAGTTTTGAACATGCTTAAAGCTACACACTTAAGCATCTGCGAATAAGGACATTACACCTATACTAAAATTGCCTATTATGTTCAGTTCTATTGCGTGCAGTTCTGAACCGGAATACAGTCAGAGTAAAATCCAGTCTCCATTTAAAAAAAAAAAAAAAAACAGTTATTATCAACCGTTGTGTACCAGAAGTGAGCAATTTTCACATGGTTTTGTTCGTCTTGCTGTGCCCAACTTACACTTTTGGCAGTCTGAATTTCAGTGCAAGGAGGGGTTTGTGGTCTTAGCAGCCTCTAGTTTAAAGTTTTTTTTTTTTGTCCTAAGTTCTGGTCATCCGATGTTGATTGGTTCTGGCCTCATTCTCGTGGAGGAGGTTTCAATGAATTCTCCCAGGCTTTATGACAAAAATTGTTCATAAAGTAATTGGGAGATTTCCTCAGAGCACTCTACATCAAAGGATGCTTAATTGTCCCGGCCATGCAAGAAGGAAAACAAGATGTGAAGTGCTCGGTTTAATTAGGCCACAACTTTACTAACTCAACTGGGAACGCTACCCAGCAATAAATGCAGGTCATTGTTCTTTCCTCATCGTTCCCGTTTTTGGGAGAACTGCTGTTCACTTCCTTTTCCAAGCCCAGAGATGGGATCTCGCTATTCTTCCTTTGTACAAGGACTAGGTTTGGGAATATGTTTAAGAAGGGTTTTTTCCCCCTTTGGATGCCACGTACTTGGTGACAAGCTGCTTTTGCTAGTCAGTCCAGTAACTTTCTCTTGGCTCCATGTTTAAAACATATATCCTAGAGGGGAGAAAAAAAAAAAAAAAAAAAAAACAGTTCAGACAAAACTTAACTGACATTTTAGCAAGGATATTCATACAGTAAAAGAAATAAATGAGATATTGCACCAGGAGCATGAAGATGGTCATTGGAAATTCCTCTTTTTACCCGTGCTGCTCTCTGCAGTGTATCGTAAAAGAAGGACGTTTTTGCTTCCTTTCAGATGCTGCATAAGCAATTTAAGTACACTTATACATGGTGGATATATCTGTTACACCTCCAGTGCAAGACTGTTCTTTGCAGCAACTAGGGCAAGGTGGTGTGAGAGCTGAGTTTCTCCAGGCATGGAGGCCTGTTTCATTGAAGTCTCTGGGAAAAATACAGTTACTTTGAAACACACAGCTGAAAAAGTCTGTAAGGGATTTGAGAATCCAGCTTCTCGATTTGGTTCCCATTAAATATATTGAATTATAAATTCCTTAAAGAGAAATAAGTTTGTATGCCTCCCATTAGCACAGCTCTCCAAGCTATAAAAACCCACAAATAAAATAAAAACAAGTATGTATTTTATCATGTCTCTCCCTTTACTAAAGAGGATATAATACTCTTTTGTGTGTGTATGTATGTATAGATAGATAGATAGATGGATAGATATAGATATACACATAAAGGCCAGTAGCTTTTGAAGAGATTCCTGAGTCTTTAAAATAGTCTGACGTCTAGTATGTGAAGCAGTCGAGCTGTGCTGCTTAGCAGGAGAAACTTTCCATATCCTACTTTTAAATAAACAAAGGATCAAACTTCTATACCAAACATTTTTTTTTTTTTTATAAACTCACATTTTCTAATTAAAAGTTTGTTTTGTGGAAGTAACTCCAGGTGGTATAATTAGTGAAATATATTTTAATGATAAATCTTCCTTGTCCTATTTTTTTAATAACAAAAAAGGTCCTATGCATTTGAGATGCTCCCTATGGGTTGTATATAAGAGCTTTGTTAATTAGCTAATCAACTTACCCACCTTACCTTTTTAAGTGTCCTGTTTCACAGGTGTGGTCTCAAATTTTATTTGGGATAGAGGAGATAAATAAAGCACATAGTGCTCACTCGTGCCTGCCCTGAAGAAGCGTTTTTTGGACTGTCCTTTGAGTGTCCGTTCCTAGGCGGGCACGTCAATAACAGCGCGAAGCTTCTGGTCAGCACAGCTGATCTTTGAGATGTTCTTGGGTCTCTAAATCAGGCTTTTCCAAAGCATAACAGCCTAAATGGCACAACATCACTGAAACAGCCTCAGTGTGTTTCTGGAAAAAGGCTTGCAAGCTCCTAAGACTTATTCCTGCTCTCTATTTCCATTTGCTTTCAAGTTTTTATTCTAATGCAACCAAAACGCAAGTATTTCAGGCCTTTTCTTTCTGGTTTCTCTAGGGGTCGTCTCCTGGCCTAGTAGTAGCATCACTTACCTCGGTAAGGAAAGAAGAAATGATGTATGCAGTGATTCAGTGAATATTTTATGTATCATTAATATAGACCTCCTCTTTAAGGTTCAATTTGTTGAAATTGTGATCAATATAAAGAATTTCATTTATCTTGGAAAGAATTTGACATATTTTTATATGTTTGGATTTTGGTCTTTTTTTTTTTTTTTTTTTTCCAAATAAGATATAGGCACTCAACTACAATTTTCAATTTAATAAATTTGCTGTAATTTACCATCCTAGTAAAAGGATTTTATCTGGGAAGCATTTTCACACTGGTTTAATTTTCCTGAGTAAACCTGCATTTTCAGGTTTGCTGTTCCATTCTTGTTGGTTTTCCACAGCTGTGTTCATTTAGACATGCAGGAACTTGCTGGCCTCGCTGCTCTTGGGGAATTCTTTGGGTGGAAGCGGTGCCTCTTTCAGGGACGACGTGCAGGGAGGTTGGACTCACTGCACGCCCGGTTCCGGGTGATTTCATACACTTGAAGGGGCAGTCCCTTTGCCTCAGGTGTAAGTGGCCATTCTGCACGGTCAACTTCTTCAGCATTTTTGCTCTCGGTGTGATAACCAGCCTGAGGATGTAGCTGCTTTCAATTATTATTTTAGAGATAAATAATCTCTAAATATTCTGCCATATCTCTATAGCTTATGAGGCATTTGTGGCCTCATAATATTGACTCACTGGATTCAGTGGAGTTGCAAGAAGTAGTAGTTTGTATTTTAGTTCATGTTAATCTGCTGGAAATAAAGGGAAATGCATTGCTCTGTAGTGCAGAGCAATAATTCTTTTTACTGGAGGCTTTATTCCCCCTCCAGATAAGCACTAACTTTATTGTTTGTGACTGGAAGAAGAAGTTCTGTCCCTGTGAACATGGTTGACATGAATGGAGCTACAGTTTTTCCTGTCGTTTCTGGTATTCGCTGTTTACCTTCTGCTTCACTGGCTTATGAAGCATTTTACCAGCTTCTTTGGCAGAAAGAAAGAATATGTATAACATATCTGCTTCTAAGAGTAGCTGGAAAATGATAGTGCATTTGGAAAATGAAGGGAAAGATGGAGATGCCTTCTTGATGAAATTGGGTGTTTGTGACAAATATCTGAATAGATACCTGCTGCCTTTGCAGAATATCTTTGCAAGATAAAAACCTCACAAATTTGCAAAGACATGGAAAAACTTACTGAATTAATACCCCGAGAGAAAAAGAGAAAACTCTTGCTGATTAGGAAATCAGCACATGAGGCCAGAGAATAATGACGAACAGGAGTGGACTGATAAGGTTTGTTGTATAAGTGTTTTCTTACAAACTGATTTTACAATTTTGTAGTATTTTTAGTAGTGTTCTTGTTTCTTTGTTTGTTTGTTTAACAGTGATGCACAGACTTAAAGCCTGTGGCAGAACAAGCTGAAGTGCTGAGCGCAGACATTCAGGCGCATAGGGAAGCCTGGGATTTGGGTGGTATGGGAAACAGTGGAAGCATACAAGGAGGACTCTTGCTATCTGATAAACTCTACGCAGAGTAACACCATGCGGGAGGGCTGATAGGTGTTTCCCTGTGTGTCCTTCAGTGTACATACACTCTTTTTAGAGTGTCTTGCACTGCTTTTTCCAAATATGTTGTTTTCTCTTCTGTTTCTTTTTTCCTAAAATTCACATGCAAGCAACTGATGTCCTTCCTTCCTTCCTTCCTTCCTTTTGTCCATTGGATTGGCTAAGAGTTTCCTAGCTGCTAAACTTCCCTTCCTGTGAAGGGTATTTCCATGGGTATTTGTTCTAAAGGGAAAAATACAGAGATGGTTCCAACACAGAGATAGCTCCATACCAGTAACGCTGCAACGTTGTTCTTCCTCTCATCAGTTTTGTAATATCAGCTCAAACAACTCGCCTGATGTGGATAAAAGTTAAATGCTTTTCCTCTTATTCCCCCCTTTTAAAATATTCTTTACTGGTACAAGTAGGTTAATGAAAGATAAGCAGGTGTTACCTTAAAGGTTTTTCTGCCTTTGAAGGATGTTTCTCTTTAACTCATGCAGTGAGAGACCTTTGTCTTTTCTACAGTATCCTAACGGATAAGAGTGAGCCCTTTGCAATCAACCAGTGCTTGCAGGAGCAAGGAAATATTCTTTTTTTATTGATCTGAGGTCTGATAGGGGATCAAAGAGTAAGTTTGTCAGTTCAGGCTCTATGGCAATTAAGAAACTGCAACCATAAGAAATAATACAAACAATCAATAATCTTCTGTCCATCATTAAGTTCTCTTACCTTCCTAGCAGGACCGTCCGTAATCACAAATATTGGATGCTTGATCTATTGGCAGCAGGGCAGGCACCTCCTTACTGATCATCAGGGATATTGGCATTCAAGGAAGCAGTGGCCATTTTTTCCTGCACACTCATCGCAGCTCTTACATTCTCATTTTAATGGCAGCTGGGCACCAATATGCAGGGCAGTCAGCTTTTTATCCTAACCCGCTCTAGGTAATCTTGGTCTTGTCCAACTCACAGGCAGGTGGAATCCTATCTTAGCTTCATAAAGTAAGGAATTCTAGCAAAAATCTCTGAAAGAACTAAGAAATCATTGTCATTATCCATCCAATGCTTTTCCTAGCAGTGAGATACCCTCTGAGAATGGTAAGAGTTACGGCACAAAATATGGAATTTTTTGTTTGAGATATATAACAAACAAAGATATGTTCAGGTTGTTCAAATTCTTTCACCATAAACATCTGCTTCTGTTATGAGAAGTAGATGAGTCCTTTCCTTGAGACACAGGAGAACTTACTACAGGAGCATATAGAAATTCTTCTGTCTATAGATACTATTTTTTACCTTCATATCATCATATCATACCATCTTAAGAAAGTATAAGCATGAAACATAATTTTTGTGATTAGATTTTGTAGCAAGCCGTGTGTCATTTAGGATTTTGATTTTGGTTTTGTCCTGGAAATACAAATAACAACTGGCTTATTGTCAGTAGAAAATGCTGGGGAATGGCCATCTCATAAGTGGATCATTTGGTCTGGCCGATAGGCAGTTTCAGAATTCACCTGAAGATGTAAAGGCAAAGACAGGTAAAATGAATGGACTGTTTTTCAAAGCAGTAGTGTCAGTGAGAAGTCAAATGAATAATTAATATAAATTGATTGAGATATGATTTCAGAATTTGTTTGCTTATAGTTGGAATTTTATTGAAATAGGAAAACATATGAAAACCCAAATATAACAAACATAAGTCAAATATTTGCATGGTAGTTAGCATTGCTTTCCGAAGTATAGCGTGTTCTGTCATTTCAATAATATACAAGAAAACATCTGAAACTACAGGTTGGAAAAGACAAAATAAGTATCATGAATTCATTTATTTTTTGTTTACTTATAGGGCCTGTACATGTTATAGGTTATAATTTGTATTTGTTATTTTTTACATGATGTAAAGTATACTTGCCTTGATAGGTTTATTTTTTCGATAACAAAATTCATGTAATCAGAGACAATAAATTTAGAATTGAATGTAGCTTAAAGCTTAGCCCCTCGCTACTTATTCGTACAAATTGGATAAACTCTGACTTTAGCCCTTCTGTCTTTATCCTTCAAACTTGGTCAATTTGATTCTCTCCTTTTTTCAGCTAGTCAAAAAATTCACATTCAGTGCCTTGGGAAATTGCATACCTAAGGATTTGGCTTTTTAAAGCAGCGTTGTTCACCCAAGGTGTCAAGGTGTGTAACAGTTTTTTCAGCTGGCTGATGAAAGTGTTCTCCACTGTGCTACGGTTCCTTGTGTAGCTCTGTGGTTCTTTTTTGTGTAATATTTATGCTAGGGCTTGGTATTCTTTGAAGCCTCTTGTAGCTCTCTCTTTTTTTTTTTTTTTTTTTTTTTTTTTTTTTTTTTTTTTTTTTTTTTTTTTTTTTTTTTTTTTTTTTTTTTCTCTCTCTCATTGCATCTATCTATCTTGCCATCGTGTTTTTCCTGTCCTTACCACAATAGATAAGCTTTAGGAAAAAAAAATGTGTCTCTAAGAAGAACCCTGTTAGGTAGAAATTTTTCTGCAGCTGTGCTCTGCCAGTGCATAACATTTAAAAGATGTCACAGTACTGAAGATCTGCTTGTCTTTTAGATAAAAGCCACCTCTAGGTAAACCAAGACTCATATTTGTTGTTGGTTGTCTTTCAGATATTCTGTATTTGTTGCCCAATTTTAATTGGAGGTAGGAAATTGAAAGTTCATGTTTATAAGCCGTTAGTGTCTGCTTAGCTTTCTAACAGCTGGATTTGGATTTTAATGTGACCATATCAATAAATTTGCTGTTCTAAGATAAGGAAGCCAATCTATTCCTAAAAAGTATTTGCATGAACAGTGGAAACAGAGGCTATTTGTTTTCACTAGATTGATATCAAAGTTGAATTTCTGTGTGGAATCTCGAATGGCTGCACGGCACAGCGATTGCAAAAAAGCCTCTCTTGGGGCAGGGACATTAGTAACACCTCCCTTCCCTGTTTGGCCTTTTCTTATGATTGTCAGTGGAAAAAACTTAAGACACCCAAAGTTTCTCAGTTTTGGCTGCCCTTAGATAGGCAGCTACGTAAGGTAGAATTTACTTGCCACGTAGGGTGGGATTCACTTGCCTAAATAAGGGTTTCTGTTACCGCTTGAAATGCCTTTAGATAGGTGAGGTTTCCACAGAGGGTGATAACCCTCAGGTATAATGCAGGATCAGTAGAAGATATTTATCCTTCCGGACTGGAAAACTGGGCAGTGGTACCCTAGAGCGTTGATCAAGGATGCTATTATTTAGGCAACTAACTAAGACCGCATGGGAATGAATGGCTTCATCTCTCACTGTGCTCCGCTGACTATATAAGACAGTCAAGATTTTTCTTGGTTGTGACAGATAATTAGAAATCTAGTGTATATATATATATATAAGGACCTAAAATTAGGTGTTTTACAGTGAGGCTGAAGCCTGCCTTTGTAATGCTTTCTGAAAATATGAAGTCCAAGTTACAAAAAAAAAGTTTTGTTTGTTTTTTTTTTCCTGGGTTTTAATATTATTTTTAGCCTTTCAAAACTTGTTCAAATCTTTCAAAACTTGTTAAGGATGTGCATCCTTGCTGCAAGTTTATCGACACAAAATAAATCACAAAGATGCAACTCAAGTTGCAACTTTGTTGTAGGAAAAAAAAAAATGCACTGTCATTTTCTGTTCTAGTTGTAATGGAAAGTGGTGCAATCTCAAATTGAATTTTAGGTAGCTGTTGAAAAATACGAGCTTTTAAAGACAATCCCTGGACTGTGCTTACCTTTGGTGGGGTCAAATACCATTTTTCTGATGAAGTTCTTTAAAAGCAGCATAAAGGAAGCTCTGTAGCACCTCATCTAGACTTTTTCCTACATAAGTTTCTGACCTTTCTCTTCCATCTAAAAGAATTGAGGCGATGATGTGCATTCCTAATCTCAATGGCCAGCTTCAATCCGCTGCCATGCACGGTAGCACAAAGGGTTATGCTTCCTGCGCCTTTTTCCTTTTGTAAGTTTTCATTCCCTCTTCCTACCGTGAAAAAATGTGGGTTGTAAGCAGTTTAAATTGTTTCAGAGTCTAGGCAGGAAACAAATAGATATTAGTGGGGAGTTTGAAGAGATGTTAACATGGCTGTCCTACTGACCAACCTGTTTTAAGATAATACCTTATTTTACCCTCTTAATTATGCTCATTTTTTTAAGCATATATTGCTGAGAAAGAGTAATTTTATTTTTATGATAGTAGTATATGGTTCTGATGTCATTTCTCACTTTTGATAAGAACCAATTTCAAAGAAGGTGGGTTCCACTATTCCCACTGTGCAAATGAAGAAACACAAAGAAGTGAAATGGTTGTTACAGCGGAATGACACACTGCTGGTAGCACTTCTTGGCTTTTGGGAAGTGTCTCGTACATTGTGGTAACTTTCAAGTGTAAAAAATAATAAAAATCTTATCATGTTCCAATCTTATGAAATATTCGTTCTTAGGATCTGATGTCGTGCTGGTATTGTTCCAGTTTTGATGAAATTTATTATATTTTGGGAATCCTTAAGAAAAAAAGGAATCCCAATTCGTTTAACTATGGATACTTCAATCCGTGATTTCTATATCAAAATAATACATTCTAGAGAAATATCTAACATTTGTGATCACTAAAGAAGATACTGGGCTCATTTTTAGAATTACTCTAGAATCCGCCTGTGCCCTGTGCTCTAGGTGTCCCTGCTGGAGCTGGGGTGTTGGACCAGGTGAATCTCTAGAGGTCCCTTCCAACCTCAACCATTCTGTGATTCTGTAAGAATCTGAGAAATTATTTAAAAGAGAGAATCACTGTCCTTCAGCCTTTGTTGGCAAAAAAAAAAAAAAAATTTTTACTAGTTTACTAGTTGAGAGGTATTATTTTGGTCCAAAAAGAGGACATAGTCATGTTCATCATCCAAATATCCTGTTGTTCAAAGTGGATAAAATGCTGTTCAGATTGCCTTCTCTGTCGTATGTGATAAAATGATAGCTTGCTCCAATTGGACCAATTCTGTGTGTGAGGTCTTGATTTTTCACAGCTTAAATAAATGAAGTTTTTATTAATGATGCCCATTTCTTTTTTTTTTACGTCAGAAAAGAAAAAAAGAATGGAAATTCTAGAAAGTATTTAAATTTATTTCAGAGTCTACTTAGACTTATGTTTGTAATATTGTACATCATTTTTTGTTTGAATTTGGATCTCATTCAGTCCTGTTAAATTTTCTTCTTTCAGATAAAAGTTTTTTTCCGCTCCTGGGTCTCTTCCTCATGAATGTATAGACTATAGTTGTCACTTCTTAGCTTTGTCTTTGATAAACTAGATGCATTAAATGTCTGAAGTCTTTCCATATATGTCAAGTTTTCAGAACTTGGAGCCATTCTATTCTAATCTAAAAATTTCAGCAGAGAAAGTGACTGAGCATAGGTATATAAGGTTACAGCATAACATCAAAGAATAGAGGGAACATTTAACAGCAAAGCAGGAGAACAACCCACTGTGGAAAATAAAGTAAGAAATGACAGGTTGGAAGAAAAGCTGGAAATACATAGTGGAGAACAAATGACTGAGGTGGGAAGGAGGAGGGAGGTAAGAAGAGAAAAAAAGAGAGCTAGAAATGAAAGTGGAAACACCAAATAGGAAAGATTCACTTTTCTAGTATGCGTTCTAGAATTAAGATTTGATTTTTATTTTTATTTTTATTTTTTTTTTTTTAAGATTTGAGCAGTAACTAGATAAAGCAGGAGTCTAAGGAAAAAGGAGAGTAAGAAAAAGAGGCAAGGAAGAGATTGAAATGAAAGACAAGAACAGAAAAGAAAATGAATTACTTCCAGGAAAAACATTTTGCTGCAAAAAATGCAAGAATAAAATGTGTAAGCTGGAGAAGGAATAAACAGAACTGCAGGATGTAAAAAAGAAAAGCAGAAGTAAAGAAGTAAAATAATGAAAAGATGCAAAACTAACCAGAGATGGAAGGTCTCATTCGTATGCCACAAAGTACAGGCCAGTGTGCCTCGTTTGGAGCTGTGCGGGTTTGGGTGGCTCTGAGGGCCACAGCTGTTGAAACTTCATCAAAAGAGTTGGGCATTCTTGGCAGGCAGGTGGTAAAAGTTTTGCAAATGCTATGCCAGAGTGGCGAGCAATCCCTCCTTTCGGAGTTTCAAGGCATTTATTAGTGCATCACATAAGCACTTCTCAACCTCTTGACAAAGTCTAGTGCTAGTTTGAGGGCATGGTACACCAATTTTTGGAAGACTATCCAAAAAGCTGCCTGAACTTCATCAATGATCTGATCTCTCTCTCTCTCTCTCTCTCTCTCTCTCTCTCTCTATATATATTTATATGGGGGGTGTGTATATATTTTTTTTTTTTTTTTTTTTTTTTTTTTTTTTTTTTTTTTTTTTTTCTGTCTGCACATTCTATTTAAAGACCATAATTAGCGCCTGAACTGAACATCATGTAATACTCAGCTAAATGGCATTAAGGTAATTAAAGCATTGTATGAATGTTGTGGCATATAACACAGTGGCATGTATAGTAGGTATTCTAATAATAACTGTAAACGAAACATGTTGTTAGCACTGGAAAAATAACATTCCTTCAGACTACATAAATCAGATTTATCTGGCTTCCATAATTAAGTCTGGATGCTTAAGGACATCTTCCTTAAAGATATATCCATCCCTCTTCCTCAGCCCTGAGAGGATGAAGAGTGTTTCCCTTTGCAGTCCTGTTCCACCCAGCCAGGAACCCCGAGTGAGGCTCTCCTGAGAGTCACGTGGAGCTGCGGTCAGCTGGTCGGGCAGTGGCCACTGCTCAAGTTTCTCTTACAAACTTGGGTTATAATTCCTGTCTTTGGGAACTGAACAATTTCATCTTTTTTCCAGCTCTCTTTTTATACCCATGGTATTTTTGCTGTGAAAATCGAAGATGTGGTTAGGACTTGATGTGATTTAAGAATAAAGAGAAAGATTAGTTAAGACTAATAGATAAGGAAATATTTGTTTTATGCTGCAGAAATATAATAAGAATAGAATGTGTGGGTTAGGGACAAGATAAAATTCCTTTAAATTATTCTGCAGGGTGTCTTTGATCAGATTATCAAATTTTTGGTGGTAGTGGATGCCAGGTGGTCTTGCTGTGGTTCATGCAGTGCCTACATGCGCTTGGACTTAGCCAGTGCCTGCAACCACTTGCAGTACACATACTAATAAGGAAAGAAAAGATCCTGCTGCTTCTCATTCTTATTTACCAGGGGAGTGGTTAAGCTGTTAACTCAGTGGATCTGAAGTTCGGTGACATAGATGTCAATGCTGTGCGTTACAGATGACTTTCATAACTCAGCTTAACTAACCATAACTAATCCTTTGCTAGTTATCCTAACAAGCAAAGACAACTTTTGTAACTGCTTATTTCCTGTGATTTTACATGTCTTAATTACAAAGTTGTTTTCCTGATGGTACTAGTGATCACGAAAAGATTAAGTCAATTCCTTTCCCTCTCAGTGAATGAAAAACCTTCATAACCTCCTAAATTCCTTTCTGATCCTATGCCATCTTCGGCCTAATGAGTTAGTGAGACTGGCAGGGTTTTTTCTCTTTTTCATGCTCTACTTAGGCCTTTAGCATGAAATATTCTTCAGTGTGATCCAGAATGGACTGACTGTTAGCGAGTTGAGCCATTGCTTCTCTGGATGCCTGGTAGTGGTGTTCTGACTTGGAGGGGTATCTCTAAGGAAGGTCTTCACTGCTGGGTTTCATGCAAAGGGATGATGGTTGGATGTATTCTGTTCCTTATCAGGACTGTAAGATAGGTTTTAAGTGCTAGGAGGTTTCCCTAGGTTTTGTCATGGGAGGTAAACTATTCATTTGCTTAAAAATAAGCTAGAAATAAGTTAAAGGAGAAAAAAAAAGTGCATCCTAATCTTAATAACTTTATAAGCTTTATCTCATCCTGGTTTTGTCTTGTCTCTTTATTTCAGTATTTCTGGAGGAGAAATCCTCATATGTTTTAGTACATCAGTCATTAAACTCCTGAATCTGAGTGGAGTTTTTGACTGCTTTTATTTTACATCTGCTACTTTATGTTTTCCTTGGTGGATGATATTTTCCTCCATCTTGCCCACTGTACCTGCTGTATGTTAAAATATTGCAGTGTTTCTTCTGAAGTTGACACCTATCGCTCAGCAGCTTTCTCTACTGGTATTCAGATGTGTCAGCTTTGTTTTAGAAGATAAGATTTAGAAGATAAAGTGTAAAGTTTGACAGACATGATCAAGATGTAGGCAAGGACTCATCCCCTCGTAATGCCTCTTTTGTCGCTTAAGCAATGGTGGCCCTTACTGTCCACTGCCTGTCACTGACCAAAGGGAAAAAAATCTTGCATTGCACTTAATTTGGGATTTTATTTGTTCGCATTCCTGCCATACATACAGTATTTGGAGTGTTACAAACCAATGACAACAATCTGTCAATCCCTCTCCAAAATAGATCACCACGATCTTGCTGATTACAATCTAAATTGGTGCGAGTAATCGTCTGGATTTGAGATATTCCCATTTTTTTGTAAGTAGAATTATTTTTATGTTATTGGACCAAAATTATAGCTCCTATGTCCCAAGGCAACCTCCAGGCCAAGCATTAGCATCCAAAGGGGGTGATCCTGCGAGAAGCATGGAGATGGAGCAACACCCAGGTTCTTCAAATCAAATCTGGAGTGGGGAGGTTGCTGGCTCTATACAGCCAAACTTCCATCAAATATATTTTTCACTCCTTTATTCTTCTCTTTCTTTGGCTCTTTCCAAAATTACTAAAATACTAGCTAAGTATAAAGGTGCATTTATAGCTAAGTTAAATAAAGGTACAAGTGTTATGTGTAATAAAAATTTAAGAAACAGATGACTTGTTGAAGCTTTATGGCAGAGTCTTCCAAACAGCTTGTGCAGCCTCCACTCATCTACTTCTTGCTTGGACTTTTCACATTTGAATCTTGTGTATAGGGAGTGTTTGCATGCTTCACTAAAGTGAAATTTTTGAAATTAAAGGACAAAAAGAAAAATTAATGGAACTCTGAGGAAAAGATTGGCCATATTTCAGCACAAAAACATTGCAGAATTATTGAAATCTCCTTTTTTGTTTGTTTCTTTCTTTGTTTGTCTCCATATAGTGACAAATACAATCACCTTCAAAGCAAAATAGCATAGTGAATAGATACATACTTTCAAAAAAAAATTATTTGAAGCCTTTTTTTTCAACCTTGAAAATTCCTTTAAATGGTCTATATTTCTTTAGCTACTTTACAGTTATTTTACTGTATATTTGCAAAATTATTAGTAAGGTAATATGGTATAATATAGTATAATTAATTGTTTAATATCTTTAATGCCACACTGAGATGCTAATACTCAAGCATTCTATATTTAAAATGTGGAGAAATAAAATCCAGTGTTGAACTTAAAAAAAAAAAAAAAAATAAATAAAATCATGAGCAGAATGAAGTTATGTCTGAATAATTTTATTCTGAAGTACAGCTTTACTTCAGGACTATGAAAGGGATGACATTTTGCCTGACTAGAGACGGAAAAATGCTAAATTCTAAAACTGTTGCCCCCGTCTTTTCTTATGCAGAGGTTTTATCTGCTGTTTAATGGGTAAACTTACTGTGAATTGTAGTTGCTTGTTTAACTTTACCCCTATTCAAGTCTTTGATTTTGGCAGGTTAGTTAATTCAAATAAAATTTGTGAAGTTAAGCACTTTCAAGAAAAGGCATAGGAGAACCTAATTTAACCTAGAGTGTCTCTTTTATTCTTCTGTTATTCATTTGAAGTGCCCTATCAGCTTGAACTGACCAACTTCAGTCATTTTTACCCTTTTATTTTTTTCTCTAATGTAAACTGAAATTCCCTGCTGTTCGTGGTATTTTAGTGTTTAGCATCATTTAATGAGCAGGTATCATTAAACTTAAAAGCTCCTTTTCTGTATATCTCTGATTAGTTAGTGAAAGAACCAAAGAATTCCTCTAATTTATCTTTGCTTCCTTGTTATATTTTGATGTTGGCCCATTTTACGTTTCAGTGCCTTTTTATGAAATATGAAATTATGATTTTGGTGTGAAAGTAGGGCAGAAAGTGAAAAAAAAATCTTTGGGACTGCTGAGATGTTTAAGCTAGTATATCTTATTTACAAGTGAACTATGAGAATATTGTTTCCTTTTTATATTTTTGCACCTATTTTATATATATTTTATATATATATATATATATGTGTGCGTGTGTGCATGCAGGCATATATATAATGTGTAACATATTTATGCACACACACACACACTAAACAAATGCACACTCGTTATCTTTTCTTTGCAAATGAACTTATTAACCCTTGCCAGTAACCTTTGCAGCTGGGTACACATATATTTGGGACAACATTCTTCCTTTCTTGTACATCCAAAAATCCTATTAAATTCCATATGAATTTTAATTTTTAGTAAATGTAAGACGAAGGTCTAATTAGGAGATAGAGAAAATTTTATGAACCAGCAAAACTGAAGCTTATCAGCTCTTAGGGCGTTAGGCAAGTTTATATATTCAGGTTTGGCTATCATAGAAAGAGTAATAACAAAGGATTGTTGTTTTTGTAAGACTCATTTCCTCCAAATTTCCCACTTGCAGCCATTTTGAAAAAGTAGCCAGAAGAGGATCTCAATTTAAAACCGCTCTTGGGCTGTTCATGTGACCAGAATTTTTCAGGATAAGTCCCATTATTTGTTTATTCTATCAATTAATTCTTTTAAGGTCTTAAAGGTATAAGTGACTTAATCAATACTGAAGTGACTGACTCTTGCTAGTGAGGTGTTTGCCTAAGGTAATTCATCATATTGATACAGATATTGCCATGTTTTAAATGGTGACAGTTACGGTAATTGATATATTCCATTCAATATGCCATTGCCACCTCCATTCCCCATCTTTGATGTCCTAAAACATATTTAATCATTTTGATCATTTTGATTTTTTTTTCTTATTTTCATTTATGAAATAAAATCTGAGAGATAGAAGCACTGTGTGAAGAAAAAATAATGAGTCTTGAATGGAAGTAAAGGTCAGATATTATGTAGTAAGTTGCAGATGGCACTGTATGTCATTAACATTGCTAACATCTAAAAAGATGTAACAGTGCTGCCTACTGGTAAGAAGAAGTAGTATTAATGCATTAAAGTAAATGTGATGAAATTAAGTGTTTTCCATAGAATGGTGTTCTTAGATAACCTTTTTAACCTTTAAATTAATATTTATCAGGGAGTGATAAATATTATTAGGATGTATATTTTTGCATCAGGATTAATAACATGTTCTTATGTGTGTCGCTTACATGGAAACTTGATGGGCAAAATGCAAGATGGAATTATTTTCTATGGATGCCTGTATCATTCTAATCTAACATCGCTCTATGTGTTTTGAAAATTTTCTAGTGAAATTGTTGGTATTAGATATTGTTTTTATTATCTACCCATGTTGCTCTTGCTTAGAAATATGAAGGTGCATATAAAAAGAAGTGTTCTATTACTTGTAAAGGCTTACCTTGTAAAACGCCATAAGGTCAACCAATTTACCAGAAGTAAACATGAACACTTAGTAGGTGCAGAGGTTCTTATCTGAGAAAAAAATGTTTTACAAAACCCAGTAGTTTTCCTTTTATAGATGGAGAAACTGAGTCACTCTATGAAGATTAAATGTGAAAACTGCTTTGGCAGAAGTTTAGCTTTTACATTTTGTTGTTGTTGATATTAGCTTTCAGGATTACTGAATCATTTCACAACTTGGAAAAATTGGCCGTTTCTTTTAGAAACATCTAAAGGGAATTACGAGCTGGCTTCTAGATCTTCAGTTTTGGCAACAGGCATTGACATCGAAAGTGTAGTTAAATGGGATATAGTAGACAAAACTCACGTCTTCCAAGTCTACTTGTGATTAATTACAAGTGCAGGCATTTTAAAAAAATTGATACAAGGAGATCCTTACCTAGTTATTTCAAAGAATGAAAAAACTTTAGTGTTAATAAATGGACTCTTTTAGACAGTAGTCTTATTTGAAGATCTTCCCAATATTCTTCTGGTATTACGATGATGATTATTTTTTCTTACCCATAAGTAGGAGGCTGGAAATGCTGAGGAGTCCTCAGATCAGCAGGGCAGGATGTACTCATCCATATGCGTAGTTCCTTCTTCCCCATCGTAGGGCCTCTTTCTTGTGTTGAAATATCTTCTCTGGGAGCCCCTGACTGTAAACCAGGTCTGCTGGCAGGAGCTCAGTATCACGCATGGAGAGATTTCAGGGAGCTAATGATACTTGTAGCTAATTATCCAGTACCACCTTGTCCTTGATTATCTCCAGGAAAAGGGAAGACATGCTACAACATGGGATATACTGCTAGGCTTCCACTTGAGCTATCTGTTGAGATAATGGGTGAAAAAAAGACCTGCTTCTAGCAAGGCTGCCCTTTCTCTTGCTAAGAGGAACTGGTTATTGCTGGTTACTATGGCGGTTTATTTAACATGTGTAAATCAAAGGAAGTCGCTATCATCCGTGATATGCATGCAAAACCTTTCATAGCACTGCAGGAACACAGGAATGCTTCACTTCGGTTTGTAATAAGCAACGAAATCTGAATTCATAAGTTTTAGAATAGGACATTTGAGCAAGTATTAGTAACATTTAGGAGCTATGTTTTTACAATAAATTGGCCAATGCAGTGTAATGCCATGTACAATACTAGTCCTGGTTCACTTGCACTTTTTATGTATCTCATACCTGATGAACTGCTTCATTCCACATGATTACATATCATGTCTTAGATACAGTTTGACATGTAAGGAACTATGTTGTAATTCAAAGACAATTTTCTTTTTTTTAGGATGAGGTCACTCATGCAAAGAAAGTGAAGTTTTAACAAACTTGATTTTCACAGATTATGGAAAGATATGTCTTTTTCCCTTTTTTTTTTCCCAGCTGCTTCTCTGCCTTTCTCCTCTCAGTTGGATACTGGCCTTACCAGATAACCCTGCATAAATAAAGTTAAAAGAATGTGTTCAGACTTATTTTTGATTAGCTTGTTTTTAATTTCTTAGAATTTGATCTAGCTGAAAAATACAAGTGACTGAGCTTCATGACACAAAGAATTCGGACCACCATAACATATTGACTGAGAAAGCATTAGGAAGTACTATAGAGCATTTTTATCCCTATATCCTATGTGAGCATCATATAGAAACTGCATTTGCATTGCTTTAGTCATTTTTGCATTGTTCTTGCAGGATTAATATTGTAAGTAAAATGTCCTTGTAGATTATGTAAGAAAATGTCTGAAACTGTAATGCAGCCATGTAAAAAATGCGGTTTAACATGATGTGCTGTAGCATAATGCAGAGCAATTAGATAAATTACTGTTAAAAATAGATGAAAAGTCCATTCCAATGCGTGCGTAGCTCACAAAGGGGGCATTCTCTCCCTCATGCCTTAAAACCCAGTGGAAGGTCCAAGAAGTCAAAAGACTTACTTCCATCATAAATATTGAAAGTAAGTTTGAATCAAACATTTTTAAAACTTCAGTATTTGTTACACTCAAGGAGGTTCAAGTCAGAGTTTCTACCCATTCTTTCTGTATGAGAAACCGAGATAGCCAAAATTAGAAAAGAAGAGTAGAAGAAACCACTGTCTAACTTGTCATCTTCAACTCAGTACTATTTTACGGAATAATCATCTCTTCCAATTGCTTTTTTAAAGAGTCATACTGTGACTCTTTAGCGGAAATTAGTTCAGTAATATTGTGACAATCGAGGTAAGCCGTCTGAGTAAAACCTGTGACTTCTGGGTAGCAGTATGCAAAACGTGTATCATTTAATACTTCTGTGGATGCTGAATTGGCCAGGGTTTTGAGACAACGAATCTTTCTCGCATCTTCCAGTGCTAAATCCATGATCTACATACTGTACAGTCACTCTCTGTGAAGTTGGGTGGCAAAAGCAGTATCAGTGGCTTTGTAGTTGTGCTGAAGGATCTTGGGATGGCCAAGCAGGACCAGACTTAAGAAAAAAATGTTTTTCACTGTGTTTTCGGAAGGGAGTGATTTGGATTAATTAGATATTCCTATCACTTGCAGGAAAGAAGGAAATTAAAGGCAGCCTTTTTCAGAAGGTGGAGAACCCTGAAATAGTTTGGAACCAAGGGATTATTGGAAGGATGGAAATGTATACAATATTTCTTATTTTGCTTAGAACTATGTGTTTCTGGTGATTTTTCTGAGTGAAACCACAAAAAAAATCACTGGAATTAGCCCTGATCTCACTGGGGCCTCACTGCAATTGGCTTTTAAGATGGTGTCTAGACTTGTAAATAGGCATATCCAGGGACAGTCCTATGGACTGAGCTGATTCTCTTGCTGATACCTGTGTTGTCAATTCTCTTAGCTGCTGAAGCAAACTGGGGCAAGATCCACCACTTGGAACCGTTCCTGAAATCGTGTTACTTCTGAACTGTGCCTGAGAATTGTCTAAGAAAATGCTAAATGGCATTCATCAAAAGCACCAGTATAATAATTTAAAATACAGGTGATCACATTTCCGTACCCAGGAGTGTTTCTGAGCAGTATTTGATTTGCTAGTACAGGTGCAGCCACAGAGTCCCTGGAAGTGGTGGGAAAGGTGACTTTGGAATTATGAACTGATCCTTTCAAGACCCAGTGGAGCCAGGAAGTTACACAGAACTAAGCATGATAAGTGCTCAGTCACCCTGGACTTTCATTTTTTACTGCTTTGCTCTGTTTACCCAAACTTCAAAAGAATTCCCATCATCAAACTAATATTTTCATTTAAAATATCTGTCAGATGTCCACCTTTGTCTCTCAAAGGAGGGCTATGAGATTACAGGTGGAATAGATATGCCTACATACAAGTTCTCAGCATCCCAGTTCCTAAAGTGAGTTGAAACAGTCATGAAAGACTTGGGCCTTTAGGAAGAGGGTTGAGTTTAGCAACATAGAACCTTGTATACAAGTTGAATTTTTACTCCCTTTCTCACTAAATCTGGACATCCTCCATATTCTTCCTTTGGCTTTCTTGTTTTTAGGTTCATTCATATTTTGACTGACTGCAGCTGCAATTGTTAACAAGAAGGATTTCCTTTTGGCTGCTGTTTCTCTACCTCTCCTCAGGTTACTGCTCAATGCTCAGCAGTAGCTTTTCCCGTTGCATATCAGTGCTTGGTTGTATTTTTTGTGGCCCCACTCCTTCTCTCAGAAGCCTTGGGATTGCAGTGTTTTTTCATCGTGCCTCATCTTACATATTCCATCACTGTTTTTGCCCGGAATTGGCACTCTCTTTATTATTTGGTAAGAGATATCCCTTGTGTCTGGTTCCTGTTCAGTCACACCAAGAACCTGATAAGGATTTACCACTTCTGAAACATCTAAGGTGTCAGTAGCCATTAAGGGCATCTTTTCTAATCTGTCCTGGAGATGTTCCATTCTCATGAATAATTAAGAACTGGAGCAGGAACTTGAACACAGATGGGATTTTCACTATTTGTAGTGAAGATTCTTAAGTGTTGCAGCTAGATGGGCAGAATGTTGTTCATGATCTCCCTTTTATTTAAGAATAAAAAAATAAATAGACTTAATTTTATCACATCACATAGCAATTAACTTCTTGTGATTGCCAAAGTTTGAAGAACTTTGCAGAAGAATTCTTTTTTAGTCTCTGCTATGGAATGTATCATTATGAATTTATTGGGAAGAGTCACTGCAATATTTACACCTCTATACTGATACTTTAAGTAAGGGCAGGAACATGCAAATGGTCATGCAGGTCTCTGTTCAGCAATGTGAAAAACTTTAGGAGAATTACCATTCATTTTGAAACTGCTAGGAACACTTGGGAAGTTGAAAGTGTGAACACCCTTCGAATACTTGCTGAATCAGATCAAACTTGCTGAATCAGATCAAAACAGGGGAGTAGAATTTACGGGAGCAGCCAGAAGCTACATAGTTACTTAGGTATTCAGTAGCATTTTTATTTACTGTGTGCATCCTGGCATTATGCAGGGCTTCACAATGAATGCAGAGCAGCATTTATTGTAAGGCTTGCAGCTTTTTCACCACTTTCGCCTTTGCTGCGCTCTGAAGAGGAGTGCTCAAGCTGCAGTGCTCTGTGCGAAGGGCAGTGCTCTCCCTGGCTGCCAGGCATAATCCCTGCGTGCTCTGCAGCTCCGAGGGGTCATATGTGCAAATTTGTGAATCACTAACTGCCTCCAGCATGCGGGGCTATCGCCGTGGTGCCTCTCAGCATATACAGTAGCAGAACTTCTGGCACTAAAGTGACGTGTTTTCATCCAGGGAGGCAAAGCTTTGGATTACTTTCATAGACTTAGAAGCTTCAGTGCCATCTGGTATTTCAGGCACTTAGTTGCTGTTTTGCAACTTGTCTGTGGGAACTGAGGCCGCCCTTCAAAGATGCTTTCAGACTGTTTGTGCCGCACAGTGGAATGTGGTGGGGAACGTAGTCATCCTGCCCAAGCTAGTGGCCACGTAAGTACTGCTGCCCAGCACAGCTGTACGTCGCGCGGAGACACTCATTTTGGTATCAACACTGAAGAGCCCTGCTGAGCTTCTGAGTTCCATTCTGCAACTAGCTTGACTGCTGATAGCTTGCGTTATATTTAACTGCAGAGCGTAGTCATGCTTTTAGACTTCCAAGTGAGACACTCTGGATTCTAAGCTGCTTAAGTATTTGAAAAATTTGTCGTCGTCTTTGTCAAATAAATTTCATTATTCATAGAATTACAGCTCTAGTGAGCAAAATGTGGAAAAAAAAAAAATAAAACAGGAATTCAGTTATAACCTTTGGCAAAGTGATTCATGAAGACTTATCCCCAAATAAATTAAAAACCAAAGCAGTTTAGAAGAACTATAAATAGCAATATGATGTGGAAACCAACTGGTAAATCCCAGATCCTTTTGGTACACCTTTTCTTATTTAGTTCATTATCTAGAGTTCTAGTAAACGGCATGTTAGTGAAGACCCAGGAAGACACTAATTGCTTAGAATTGTGTACACTAACAGTAAAGATTAAGAAGAGCTTCTAGTACAAGATAACTCATCATATAGGTATCAGAAATCATAATTCCATCACCATGAAATAATACTAGAAAGTAGATGCCTAATCTTGTGTGCTCTAACCTACATTTTCTATTGTAGGAGTCAAGAGTAGTATCTGACTGCCCATAAAGACTACAAAGGAAAGTAGCACAGACAGAAAATTAAAATATTTTTGGTTCAAAGTAAATTCACGTGGTAAATTGAAACTCCAGAACCAAGACAAAAGAGATGGTGGGCTGAGGAAATGGCAGACACACTGTGCCACATGTGTGTTAGGCTACCTTCATTTCAGTCCTGCCTCTGCTGCTGGCTTGATATATGATCTTGATCTAGTCAGCTCCCTATTTTATGCCTCAGTTTTCTTCATTTGTTAAAAAATGGGGATAATGATACTGACCTGCTGATGAGAAATGCTGTACAAAATGTGCGTGCTAATATAAGCAGAGTATCAGATCACCAAGTCCCTGGCTTGGATTAGTTCATGACTTTGCAACTATAATATAAAACTATGTAATCTGGCCATTCCTTAGGACAACTGGAGATGGCTTAGGTAATGCGTGCAGTACTCATTCGACCCAGGTAGACTTACTAATAAATATCATCATAATTTGGGAAGATAATGGCCTCTGGAGGTGATCTGGTCTAACCCCTTACTCAAAGCAGGATCAACTTAGATTGGCTTGATCAGGGTCTTTCCTAGTTGACTCTACTTGGGTAACCTGCAACAGTGTTTGACCAGTTTCACTGGGAAGTTTTTTCCCTGTCATCAGAAATTCCCATGTTGCAACTTGTGTCTGTTGCCTCTAGTCAATTAGCACCCCCAAGAAAAGTCTTGTTCATCTTTCTATGCTTTACCATTAAGGGGCCCTGAAGACAGTAATGGGATCTTCACATAGTCGTCTCTTTTGAAGGCTGAACAAGCCCGGTATTCTTAGAGTCTCATCATCATCATGTCCTCGCTCGCTTGGCATCTTAATTTGGATTTGGTGTCTTTCTTGTACTATAGCACAGTACTGCTAATGCAGTGTTAACAAGTGCTGGAGGAGGATAAATCGCTTCCTTTCACATGACGGCTACACTCATGCTATTACAATGTACTTCTGGCCTTCTTTGCTGCAAGGGCATATGCTGACTAATGTTCAACTTGTTGTCCACCAGGACCCCTAAGTCTTTTTCTGAAAAGCTGCTTTGTATCCTTTTGACCCCTGCCCTCGACTGTGGGCTTCCTCCTGCCCAGCTGCTGTCCTTTGCATTTGCTGTTTGTGAGGTTCGTCAGGAAGTTTTTCGTCAGCCCATCTTCTCCCCCGCCCCTGGTTCGGTAGCATCCACGACCCTGTTGATGGGGCACTCATTCTGTACCCAGGCTATTAATAAAGACATAAAACAGCATTGGACCTAGGTCTGACCCAGGGAAAACACTGCTACTGTCTGCCTGCTCTGCTGGGTTTTATACTGCTCATGTGAACAAATGAAAAAACAACATGTTGGAGAAATAGGGTAGTCCGAGCTTCCTACGGGCTGATTCACAGAGCAGAGCTGCCGTACTGAATCAGCTGCTCGTCTCTGGTGTCAGAGTGAGAGCTCTCTCAGCTACTAGAAATTAGAGATCTCTCCACAGTGTGATACAGTTTGTTTCCCTAAAAGGCAAAAATAAGGCAACCATCTAAACATGTTAACATGTGTAGACCTCAGAGCTACATGCATAAGAAAAGAGTACAAACTGACTTGTAAACAGTTGAGGGAAAATTCCTGCCGCGTATCTATTAAAAATGCTGAAAGAAAATCATGTGACTGTACAACAGTTTCTTCTGCAAGAAATAGCTAAGTTCTCTCATGTCAAAATCGTATTTCTTTTTTCCTCTTGCCTGTTAAGAAAGACATAGACTGAATCTTTAAGTATATCTGTGTTTTCTATTGTCTTTGTGTATTTCCTATTGCTCATATTTGTGGCTATTAAACATGTTCTTTGCTGTACTGTTACATTTTGCTCTTGTCTGCTCCACACCTGAACACCCAGCCAGAACTAGACTGAGGTTGAAATTCAAAGCGAGTTTGGGTTGGAGGAGAACCATCATATGCACATATTCAAATTTCACTTTGATGTTATTATGTGGATTTGTTTGTGAAATACATTTTCTCTTTTACATTCATATCACTGAGTAGCTTTTTCCAAAATCTTATGTGGTCTGTAAATCTTTGGTTTTTTTTTTTTTTCTCTGAATATGTAAAAAAAAAAAAAAAAAAAAAAAGGGAGGGAGGATTCATCTTTAAAATGTGGTTTCTCTTTAATGATTGGACTTGAACCGTCAAAGGAATCCACACTTCCTGGCCTAATCTGTATGAAATCCCTTCAGGCAGTGGCTCCAGTGAAACTTGGAGCTGAATTAGCTTCTGTATTTGCAGAGCTGATGGTACCTGGGGGAGACCTCTGTGTTTGTGAGTTTAATGCTTCGTACAGTCCACTGTGCTCTGCTGCTAAACCTGCGCAGGCCTTGCGCAGTACCATAACCTGCTTGATCGGTTCGAGGCAAAAGTTAGTCATGTTAAATATATCTCTCTGTTTTTGTCTTGATAGGACTCTTATTTTAATACTTTCCCCTGATACTAGCTCTTGTAGCTAGTTAACATTATTTATTTAAGTTGCCATCCAACTAACGCAAAATTAACTAACCCCATTTCTAAGAGAAGGGCCTGGCCCTCCTGTCGCGGCAGTGGAGTGCACCTGTTTATACTAGGCCAGAATTTGCCCCAAATGTCTCATTTAAAGAACAACATCAGTGATAATTTCGACTGCTCTCTTGCCAAATTCTGTCAAAACATTTTTGTTTCTGCACATCATCATTACTCGTTTATGACTGCGTGGCCGTGGGAAAAGGCTTTCTTAGTTAATTACAGACGTGGAGCCTGCAGAGGGAGCTCAAACCATTGTTTATGTGGGCCTCACTCAAACAGCAAGTTTCTTCTGCAGGCAATAAGAGTGGCTGGTTTTTAAAATATATCCAAAGTTTGCCCTTCAATTTATGAAGCTTTTATATCTGGAAGCTAGCTCTTCCCAAGCTACGCGTGTGAGTAAAGCAATTTGAGAAGTGACTGGGAAGAGTAAGGATTTCTGGGGCTTAGTAGGTGGCACTGCTTGAAATGTCAAGCTGTAATTTCCAGGATTTCCTTTTAGCCCTTGTTCTGGATGGAAAATTTCTTCACTGCTCTGTCAGGTCCTTCCTTGCACCATCAGGTCTGAGCAGAATGGTGCAGAAAGACCTCATCAAAGTCAGTGGAGTTGGAGCTTTGATCCAGGAACATGAGGCTGGAATAAGTGAGGCCAGGAATAGATGAGGAGTGGCAGCCACTGCACGTCTTGGGAAGGGAGGACAGAGGGAGCCTTGTCCTGTGTCCTGTGAGAGCAGGTGACAACATTTTGGTTGAGAGAGGACTGCCGAGCGCACCCAGTTTGCTTTCCTGTAGTGGGTTTCATCATGAATGTAAGGAGAGGAAGGAGATGTGTAAATATCCTTGGGAGGAAAGAGTAAGATTGCAACCTAATGTTTGAAAATCATCATAATAATAAACGATATGTGCAAATCTAATAAGTAAGGGTAAATTAAAGCAATGCTAATGGTGAAAAGGTCGGCATTGCACTCCTTAATCCTCCCCTTGATGGATGCATGTAGGGGCTGGGATTTACCAACATGATATCCCTATAAGGGGCTTGGGATACTCCATTTCCAGCTGACCTCTGCTCAAGTAGGTTTAGCATCTGATCCTTTATCTTGCTGCAGAAATTGAGAAGGAATTTGTCTTTTCTTTCTGTCAGACATTTTCAGCTTTGCAAAAGACAGGATCACATAGGTACCCCGGTCAGGAAATCTGTGCCTTGTCCAGCCTGCCAAACTTGGCTCCTAAAAAGCTTAGGCTCCGTTCTGAGAGCTCTTTAATTCTTACAGATAGAAGAATGTTTTAGTAGTACTTTTTTGGTTTTGCTTTGTTTTACTTTTTTGGGGGTAAAATAAGGATTGCCTATGACTGCTTCTGGTGCCTTATGGCACTGGGCTCTGGCATCTCTTTGAGCAGTCTAAAATTAGGATCAGCTTTGATAACTTATCTGCTAATTCCAGTTTTGCCTCTGATAGAAGCAAAATGGGTCTGTTCATTTTTTATCTCTGGTGATATTTTAAATAGCAACAGAATCATTGAGGCAGATGGTGTATCTGTTCATATTGAAAAACTTACCTTGCAGAGAAAATCTTCCTTGTGTTATCAGGGAAAAGGTTTCTCCCATCTTTCCAGTTTCTTTCACATCTTATGTATGTGACAGTGGATTTTCTGTGTTCTGTCTACAGATTTGTATAGAGTATCTAGCTGTCATCCACAAAAATTGGTATGGAATTTTTCTGTATGGGTTTTTCTTTTGAAATATTAGTCATGTCTAATTTGCTGGAAGAAATCTCAAGCGTCGCAACTGCTTATTTTCAGTTTCCTACTAGGAGGAAAAATGTTGCTATATTAATGCAGGTTTTTTTGGAGGGAGGTGTGTGTAAGATAATAAAATATTAGTGATAAATAGTTTTTAAAAGAAAAACCAATCAACTAACCACGATGTTGTTAATAATGAACTCAAATTCACTTTTCTCCCTAGTAATATCTGTAGTTCTACAGACATCATATATTTCATAGATTCCTATTAGTATTATGAAAAAACGCCACAGAGAACCTCCCTGACCTTTTAAATTTTTTTTTTTTTTTTTTTTTTTGCTAATAACTTTCAGGTTTTTT
>VZSV01000004.1:13402538-13405038 GCA_013398735.1 Nothocercus julius
CTTTTTTTGCGCCTTAAAACACGAAAATATCGACAGAATAATGTGCCACTTACATGTTACTCAAAGCAGCAGTCCTAGACATTTGTAGTCAATTTGTCCATATAGTCACAGATTCCAGTAGATAGCATTTGCAAAGACCACAGAGAATAACAACAGAAGATGAAAATATCCAGTTGAGTGCTAATAACAGACAGGTTCTGAGGGGACAGGCTTAGAAGTGACAATCTTTTCTTCAAAACTGTGATTAGATCTTAAATAAGCAGACAGGCAAAGTAAAACCATGGGTACAGTTAATAGGACTCAAGAGGCATTTTATGGTAGGGTCTGCACCATAGGATTTAAATACAACTTGAGTTAGGCATATAAATCCTTCTATAAAATATGTTGATGTGAAACATAAACACTAGTAAACATGCAGTAGGATGTCCTTTAGATAATAGCCACAGTTTTACACCACATTTGCTTCTCTTTCTCTTTTTTTTTTCCCTTTTTTTTTTACTAGATGTCTTTTGAAATCTGATTTAAGATGAAAATGCTGCACTTTTCTATTATTATCATTGTACTAACTCTCTAAAATGTTATTTTTTAATATGAGCTGCCAAACAAACTTTGGCAAGTGGAAAAACAAAACAAACCCCAGCCTTACCTGTAGTTGTTATCTTATGATTTGTTATTGTTGAATACAAGCAAGATATAGTGCACTAATGCCACAGTTTGACATTCCTGTTTTGGCTTCTCTCAGTAATTTTAATGTGGGCCTTCAGATAAACAAATCAAGTTAGTTACAGCTTTTTCTCCTATGCCAAAGGAAATGTGTAAAAGATTGCTGCTTTTAATATATTTCCTTCAACTGGACAGCTACTTAAAGTGATGCTAGCACTTAAACATAGCTATATGAGCTGGGTAAAATTCCAAGATATGTTTTCAGGGCGGCATGAACATGCACTGGGTAAAGTTAAATGGGAATTTTAGACTGCACAAAAAAGCAACCGAGATAACTTCAAAAAAATCAGTTTTACAGGATTTGCATCTTGTTACAGTATATGACGACAAATTGGTAGATTTATGAAAAGTAAACAAACTAAAACACAGGCTTCATTAGGTTCTTTGTGCAATTTTCTGGAGTTCGGAAAGTCGTGCTATTGGCTTGATTAACTGTGCTGTTGTGATCTTCATATAGAAATGAGGAGTTTGCCTTAAATCAGGTAGTTATTCCTCATCCATGTATCAAGAGAGAATGACAGTATTCTGTAATACATTGTAATATATACTTGGTGATAAATGGATTGAGTGCTGTCACAAGTCATCAGGTCGGCTTTGAAGATCTATGACTAGAACGTAAGCAACTTTTTATCTTACTGTCGATATTTATCAATTTATAACTATTGCTAAAGTGAACATAGATTCTTCTTATTAAAATATGATACAAAATGTAATCTACTCTGGCTTGTTGCTTCTACTTTTATTTTGGCATAAGATGAGACATGATCTCTGTCTCTCATAGATATACATTCATGCACATCTGAGTTTTCCACTTTTTACTTTTTTTTTTCTCTTATCTGTTGAAATTGGTGTTACATATTAGAATATATAATACATGGAAAAAGCATATCCTTGATTAAATACATTGACAGATTATTCTGCATTAGATGTAGAATTTTATTTTGATATTAAGTTTGTAGAATTAATTGTTTGTGTCACTAAGGTCAAAATAGTTGCTAAAAACCCGTGATTGCTTTACAGGGTAGATTTGAGCTTGCATTTTGAGTATTCATTAAGTCAGTTCTACCAAGATAATCTTTTTAAATGTTTTATGGGAATTTTCTGGTAAGAAGCTGTTTGAGTTCCCTGTGTGGAAAATATTTGAAAAAAAATGTTTTTAAAATATTTGAAAAAATATTTTTTTTCAAAGCAGTTTTTTTTTTTTAGCATATCACTTGCCATCAACATTTCACACATAATATAAATAAATTCTACCAAGACAAAAAAAATCCTAGTATTCGGGCATCTTGGTTTAGAAATAGAAGTTTTGCTCTCCTAGCTGTTTAATCTTGGGACTGTTTAAAAAGGAGGAGGAAAACAACAGTTTATTATTATTACAAGTCTTAAATTAGATGTTAACCAAAAGAGTGTGTTTTCTATCTGTCAGACAGTAGTTGTATTTACTGAACCAGTAGGAAGATGCATTTTGACTCCTCAGAAGAGCAAATGATCTTATATTATACAGGTAGATTGTATTAAAAACTGACATAAAAATCCACAGCTACCACAACTGTGGCAAAAGCTCAAGTTATAAAGAATACTGATGATACGTAATGTGAATTTAAAAGCTCTTATGCCATCTAATTTACTTCTTGTTCTTTAAATTGACCATGTCATATTAACAAAAATGTTTTTTTTCCTGTAATTTAAAGTTGAAATTCCAGAAAATTATGCAAAAATGTTATATGCTTTCACGTCATGTGCTCAAAATAGACAAAATTCTGTTATGTTCATTCAG
>VZSV01000004.1:13410038-13416361 GCA_013398735.1 Nothocercus julius
TCCAAAGCGGCAGGTTCATAACAATGAGAAAGAAGTAGGATCACATACATTGACAGTTGGAGGTCTTTGAAGTTAAAGGCAATATAAGACCAATACACCAACCAGTATAGGGGATGCCAGTGTAATGGAAGTCCAAGGATAAGAGATACAGTATAAAAGAATGCACTGAAAGAAAATGAGGGAGATGAAATAAGAGGAAAACAGAGTATGTTCTAAACAAATATATAAATATATATAATTTTAGATAAAATATGGAATTATTTTACTGTGAATTTAATTTGATTAAGCATAGCAAAGAGGAAATGATAATTTTAAACTGATGGCTTGTATGTCTGAATGACAGCAGTCAAAACTGTCATAGCTATTTAATATAACAACTATTTCTGTTTTCTATGATTTATTTATTTCCACAAATAATTGTTTCTGTGTACATTATGGATGCAATCAGTATGATTTGTTTGTTAGTGAACACAATCAGTATGATTTGTTTTCTATCATGCTATCATGTTTTTTAGGGACTTCAGAACAAAAAGAAGCCTAACTTTTATGAATGTAAATCTAAATATATAAATGGTAAATGTGACTAGGTCGAGGAAGTATACACTAGGTCAATAATTCTCCATAGTGGACATCAAACTAATCTGCAGAGAATCTGCAGAATCAATTGTGTAAAATATCCTACAGTATGACAGTCAGTCAGGGAAACAAATGTTCTTTTCATCCTCTACAGTGCAACCACTAAAAACATTTTAAGCTACGGGAGGACAATCCTTTTGAACCCAGGGATGATTTGTAGGAGTAAGAATCGGCAGAGTAAGAGTATCTGTGTCTTTGGATGTTGCATCTATGAATGTGTGTACATAGCTCAAAATTCCTTTGTGTAACTATAGAGCCTTTGCCACAGGGCAATTTAAAGCTGAGCCTTGTTTGTTGTTATATTTCTTAGTATGAAGTGCTCATATAATTTTTATTACTTATAAAAATTCAATTTTTATATTGGATTTTAGAGATTAATCAGCAACTAATGTGATTTTTCTTTGAAAGGCAGTAGGAATAAAACCTTGTCCAGAGTAAGCTGCTTCCATAAGAGATCACAGATGCTACTGTTACTGGCCTCAACTGTTACTCTTTTACTAATTCAAGGATTCATGTTAAACCTGCAAAATGATTATTTCCTCCTCTTCCCAATGAATCCTTCCACCTGCTCGTTTTAGCTCTCCTTCCACAAGGTTTCTCTCTCTCATTCTTTCTCCTGACTTTATACCTGTGATTGCTGGTTTGGTTTCTTCAGGCTGTCCTGTACATCATGAGTAGAAGATATGAACAGGCTCCACTACAGACTTGTTTAAAATGTTTCAGTCACTCTAGTTTTTAATTTCATTTTTACTTAGGAAAAAAGATCTGAATTATTTGGTCAGAACCCAGTCCCTGCACGCAGGGCTATAGGAGCTCCACTGCCATCGTCCGCCCTTCTGTGCCTTGGGCAGGAGCTGTGCCAGCTCTCCTGGCCTCCTCGCTGGTGTCATCACTGGGTGCTCCCCAAGAGGCCTGGCATTCCCACACAGAGATAGGAGCTTTTAGCCACCATAATAATACTTTTAGCCACCATAATAATCACTTTTCAGGAAGAAAGAGTCAGTGACCTGCTACTCCACTTGGACATTCACAAGTCCAGATGGGGTGGACTTGTTGTGATGGAGCCAGATGGGGTCCACCTGAGGGTTCTGAGGGAGCTGGTGGAAGTGCTCGCCAAGCTGCTCTCCATCATCTATCAGCAGTCCTGGTTAACTGGGGAGGTCCTAGGTGACTGGACATGTGCTAATGATACCCATCTACAAGAAGGGTCGAATGGAGGATCCAGGGAACTACAGGCCTGTCAGCCTGACCTCGGTATTGGGGAAAGTTATAGAGCAGATAACCTTGAAGGTGATCACACAGCCTGTGCATGACAGCCAGGGGATCAGGCCCAGCCAACATGGGTTCATGAAAGGCAGGTCCTGCCTAACCAACCTGATCTCCTTCTATGACCAGGTGACCTGCCTAGTGGATGAGGGAAAGGCTGTGGACGTGCTCTACTTAGACTTCAGTAAGGCCTTTGACACAATCGCCCACTGCCTTGTCCTGGAGGAGCTGGCAGCTCGTGGCTCAGGCAGGTGGGCTCTGCTGGATGAAGAACTGGTTGGAAGGCCGGGCCCAGACAGTGGTGGTGAACGGAGTTAAATCCTGCTGGCGACCGGTCATGAGCCGTGTTCCCCAGGGGCCATTGTTGGGGCCGCTCCTCTTTAATGTCTTTATTGATGATCTGGATGAGGGGGTTGAGTGCACCCTCAGTAAATTTGCAGAGGACACCAAGCTGTAAGAAAGAATTGATCTGCTTGAGGGAAGGGAAGCTCTGCAGAGGGATCTGGACAGGCTGGATCGATGGGCTGAGAGCAACTGTATGAGGTTCCACAAGGCCAAGTGCTGGGTCCTCCACTTCGGTCACAACAACCCCACGCAGCGCCACAGCCTTGGGGCAGAGTGGCTGGAGAGCTGTGTGGCAGAAAAGGATCTGGGGGTGTTGGTCGACAGCCGGCTGAACAGGAGCCAGCAGTGTGCCCAGGCGGCCAAGAAGGCCAACAGCCTCCTGTCCTGTATCAGGAGCAGTGTAGCCAGCAGGACCTGGGAAGAGATCGCCCTCCTGCACTCGGCGCTGGTGAGGCTGCACCTCAAGTATTGTGTTCAGTTTTGGGTCCCTCACTACAAGAAAGACGTGGAGGCGCTGGCGCGTGCCCAAAGGAGGGCAGCAAAGCTGGTGAAGGGGCTGGAGCTCAGACCTGAGGAGCGGCTGAGGGAGCTGAGGTTGTTTAGTGTGGAGAAGAGGGGGCTCTAGGGAGACCTTATTGCTCTCTACAACTACCTGAAAGGTGGTTGTAATGAGGTGGGGGTCAATCTCTTCTCCGGAATAACTGCCTATAGGACAAGAGGAAATGGCCTCAAGTTGCGCCAGAGGTGGTTCAGGTTAGACATTAGGAAGAATTTCTACATGGAAAGAGTAGTCAAGCATTGGAACAGGCTGCCCAGGGAAGTGGTGGAGTCACCTGGCAGTGTTCAAGAAATGTGTAGCTGAGGTGCTTAGGGACATGGTTTAGCAGGTAGGGTGTTGAGGGGCTTACGGTTGGACTCGATCTCAGAGGTCTTTTCCAACCATAATGATTCTATGATTCCATTCTATGATCATGCTGCCTTCACCTTCACCTTTTCTTGTCAGTCTCTCTTGCCCACACAGACTTCTGCATAGTTTTGCCTATCCAGCTTGTTGCCTGTGCATACTAGATTTCAGCCTTTTTGACTTAATAGAGTAGCACTCAGTGGCAATTGTAAAATTCTATGTATGGTTTTGAATAGTTGAATGTTTTAGTTTGGGTTGTAGGTAACTGTATATCAGACACGTGTAAGTGCAGTCTTAAGAAACAGAATGAGCACAGTCCCGTATAGTATGAATGAACAACTTCAGCCCAAAGACGTGGGGTAAGTTGTAGATAGTTGGAAAATGGCCTTTGTAAAGGCCAGATGTTACCACGGGAGTGTCTACTACTAATTAATCTGTGCCTGAGAAATGCAGGACTGGAAGCAGTGATGAATCGTTACCCAGATCCAAGCAGCATAGAAGCACGTCTTCTGCAATATGGGTGTCTGTCCAAAAAGAAAGCCTGATAAGGTTGCAGTAACACATTAAGCATTTTTGGCAAAAGCTTTGCCATGAAAATCTGGCAGGAGGTTGGACTAAGCATGAAACTTACTGTAAGACTTAAGTTTTTTAGGTTGTGTTATAAAGTCTGTCCTCTCTGGTTGCTTAAATTAAGGAGCACGGTGTTAGTCAAAGAGAAGAGGGAACTTCTTTGGGAAGCTGGCTTTATGTCAGCTAACTAGACCAGCTTGTTTGCATGCTGTTAGCGTTGTACATGTGGCTTCGTACAGCACAGGGAAGTCTCAACTGCCCGAGGATTTTTGCTGGTTTTTGTGGTTTGCTCTGAGCTCTGTCACAAGCGGCAGTACCGCGCAATCTAATCTCATTGAAACAACGCTCAGGTTTAAGCTGCAGTCACAGAAATGGGTACAAGGTAGGTGTGCTTCCTTAGCTGTGGGGAAGTTATAGTTACTGGTTTCTTCTTCATTGTATTATGGTGTTCTGTTCACTTGCTTATAGTTCAAATTGTTGCGTTTTAGGAAAAGGTTGTAATATGCAACATGTATGCGCACACATATAAATAAGTATATATAAGTATGTATAATTTTAGAATGTCCTAATTCTGTAAATCTAGTTATGTTAGTCAAGATAGGCAGAAAGACTCCATGAGCATCCATATGCTTTCTTCTGCCTATTTTAGGCTGCATTGTCTTTTTATATACTCATACTCTCAAGGCTACTCTTTTGCTTTCTCCTTAAACTGCACAAGAATTTAACTGTACTTTTCATACATACAAGCCTTCATACTGTAAAGTCATTTTTCATTTCAGAGTGTTCTTTCTTCAAAATTCTTTCTATCAAAATGAAAAGAGGAAGGAAAGATTGTTGCTCCCTATATGTCATATCTCCAGGTATCCTATATGTATTAAGCTTAATATTTTGTTTTATTAACGCTTTTAACTTTATCCTAAAATTCAGAAAATGGTAGCAAAACTGTCAGGTAAAGAGTGCTTTCCTTTCACTGGTTACCTGTCTAGACACAGTTTTAATATGTCCCCATATTAATTCCAGACCTGTTCAGGTTTGAGCTACATTCCCTTTCTTGGCTGAAAAATCCAGTCTTAGGTCCCTTTAGCTGAGTACCTGATGAATTTTCTGGCCTTCTTAAAACACAGCAGAAAATGGTCGTGCTCTTCTGACTGCTTTATTGCAAGCTATGAGATTGTTTTAAAATCACTCAAAATAAAGTGAAACTCATACATTGCAATAAGACTTGAGAAACCTTTGGATTTCCAATATAGAAACTTGGACTTTCTGAAGAAAATAGGATGATACATGTAATACTTTTGATTCTTATTTGTACCGAAGGCCTCCTATAGGCCTCAGAAACAGTTTTTCTTGCCTAAAGTGTTGCAGGGAGCTTTGTGTTTTTAAGGCCTCTTCTTTTCCCTACAGAATGTTTTGTGGAAACAGAAACAATTCATCTTGTTTTGGTCTTTGAGTCCAAAGACCATTGGTGTCCTCGGGAGAAATGACAGAGAACAACTTATCCTCTCTTTCTCTTAAATCATCTAAAATGAGAAGCATCCATCCAATCCTACACTTCATGATTTAACTTCACAAAGTAAATCAAGTTAAAAGATAGAACCTTTGATCAGATATGGGCAAAGTTCCCATCATGTGTGATACAGGATACACCAATCCCACTGTTGGAAATCTGTGCAGATTTCAAGCAGGATTGTTTCTAACAGTCCTTCATGACAGTTGGTTCTGCTCCAGGAAAAAATGAAAATAAAAATAAAAATAATAAACTAAGTAGCGGTGTAAGTACACAGAGTTCTCAAAGAAAGCAGAATGCATATAGCTTGGCAAGTATGTTGGGGTTTCTGTGAAGCACACTGCCTCTTATAAGATCCTACCTGTCCAGTGTTTATGATAAACTCAGAAGGAGTAGGAACCTTGTATTTGAGGTGTTATTTCAAACAGTGAAGGGAAACACAGTTTGAATGTAATTTGTCTGATGATGTAGTGAAGCAATCTTATGAATATGTATATTTGTCCTAAATCAACAGACCTCCCAGATTGTTTCAGTGTAGAGGCCCTAACACATTTGGAGAGAGAAAAGGAGTAGGAATGTATTTTTACCAAACCTTTTTATAACAGAAAAATTTGCCTGGCATCCTGATGTAATTGATGTGAAGTAAATGCATCATTAATGTTAATTGTGTGATGGCTTTTTTTAATCATGTCTGAAGTATTTCACAGAAAATGGGAACAGAGGCTTTAAATTACAGATGTAATGGGAATTCAAGCAGTGTGCATAAATAATAGGCAAAACTTCATGATACAGTTCTTTTGAGATTTGTAACATTTGATAAACAGGTACAGTCGTGTGGGTGTTTCTGAGCACATCAGTGAAGATGATAGAAGTTACATAAATTATGTGCAGTAATGAGATACACGAAAAGTTTTTTTTTTTCTTTAAGAAACATCCTTAGCATTGCTCTCTATCCATTTACAGTATCTGACATATTTCTTCAAGTGTTTTAGATTATGGATTACTTAAAAACATGCTACCAAACATCATACAGAGGTCTTCTGAAAGACCTAACAAACCTGGAGGGATAAATGAAATCTATCCTATAGAATATAT